>QRFJ01003232.1:110020-157966 GCA_006176705.1 Cocos nucifera
TTTGTGCAACGGAGGGTGCCGTTCCTTAGGCACATCATTAGGGATGGAAAGTTTGTGATGGATCCCTCCAAGATTTCAGCCATAGTCGAGTGGAAGGTACCTACATGTGTTACAGACTTGTGCTCTTTTCTTAGTTTGGCAAATTATTATAGGAGGTTCATCACTAGATATTCGAAGTTATGCACCCCATTGATGGATTTGTTGAAGAAGGGTCAACCATGGCAGTGGTCGGATCAATGTTAGGAGGCATTCAATCATCTCAAGTGGGCGATCATAGAGGAGCCGGTCCTCATGCTATCAAACTTCTTGGTTCCTTTCGAAGTTCATACCAATGCATTAGATTTTGCCATTGAAGGGGTGTTCATACAGGAAAGACACCCAGTGGCCTACGTGAGTCGAAAGTTGAATGACACCGAGCATAGGTATATGGTTCATGAGAAGGAGATGATAGCAGTTGTGCATTGCCTTAGAACCTGATGCCATTACCTCCTTGAATCCAAGTTTGTGGTGTGCACAGACAATGTGGCCACAAGCTACTTCCAAACCCAGCCAAAGCTCACCCCAAAGCAAGCAAAATGGCAGCAATTTCTTATTGAATTTGATTTCCACATTGAGTATAAGTCAGGCTGAACCAATTTGATTCTTGACTCCTTAAGTAGAAAGGCACAGTTGGCTATGGTTTCTTCCACTTTTGGATCAGCAAGTGACTTAATGGAGAGGGTCAAGACTGAGATGGAGAAGGATCTATGGGCCACATCCATGGATGAACTCATCAAGGATGGCAAGGCATGCCGTTTCTAGACCGAAGGCGGGCTGATTTTGACATGGGGACAGTGTGTCTATGTGTCTTCAGGCGGAGGGCTGAGGTGCGAGGTGCTACGAGAGCATCATAATTCTATGTGGGCAGGACATCAGGGGATGCATCGGACCCAAGCTCTCATAGAACATAGCTACTATTGGCCAAATATGCAAGATGACATTGAGGGGTATGTTCGCACTTGTCTAGTATGCCAACAAGACAAGGCTGAATATCAACAGCCTATGGGGTTGTTGGAGCCATTGCCTACACTAGAGCATCCATGGGAAAGCATCTCCATGGACTTCATCATCGGGTTACCTCCAGTAGAAGGGTATAACTCCATCATGGTAGTGGTGGATCGCTTCTCAAAGTATGGAGTCTTCATTCCAGCACCTACTACTTGCAATGCAAAGGATGTGGCACGGTTATTCTTCATATATGTGGTGAAATATTGGGGGATACCATGGAGCATTATTTTTGATTGCAATGCTCGCTTTATGGAACGATTTTGGATCGAGTTATTTTGGATACTCGGAACGGAGCTGAAGATGTCCACGGCTTTCCACCCTCAGATTGATGGCCAAACAGAATGAACAAATGCATTATTGGATATGTATTTGAGGCACCATGTGAATGCCAACCAACAAGATTGGGTTTGACTCTTAGACCAAGCCCAATTCAGTTACAACTTGCAGCTATCGGAGTCAACCGGTAAATCACCATTTGAGCTAATAACAGGGCAACAATCAAACACTCTAGAGAGTATCGCAATGGACTACATGGGACGTAGCCCAACCGCCTAGAGGTTCATGAGGGATCTAAAGGAGGATACAGATTTGGTTCAAGTCTCCTTGTTGAAGGCGACCAAACGGATGAAGAACTGGGCTGACATAAAGTGGCGTGCAACTGAGTTTTAGATTAGTGATCAGATATTGGTGAAACTCATCCATCACATGAGATTAAAGTCGGGCTACCACAAAGCACTCATGAGGAGTTATGAAGGCCCCTTCATCATCACCCATCAAATTGGAGAGACAGAATACCAGTTGTCGCTGCCTTCCAAGCTAAAAGTGCATTCGGTGTTCCACATCTCTCTGTTGAAGCCATTCAAAGAGGACACAATCGACCCTTCTCAAGCTCAAAGCAAAAGAGCTCCAAAGTCCGTACGAGTTCATTACACCAAGAAAGTTTCTAAAATCAAGATGGATAGGAAGAAGAGCAGTTGGGTATAGTACTTAGTCTGATGGAGAGGACTAGCAGACTTAGAAGCGAGTTGGGAGTACGGTGACGAACTATGGCAGTTTGAAGACATTATCAATAAGTATCGCCTAGCCTCGTCAGGGGCGACTTCGGCTTAGGTGGGGGAGAGTGTCACGGCTCCTCGAATCGGGGCTAAACTGGACATGGGTCAAGGTGCAAACCAGATTGGGTCGCTGGATGGGTTCGAGGTCTGACTACACTCTCTTGAGATTTGGACAACTTGGAGACCACATCTAAGCCCTAGAATTATCTGAAGAAATGTGTACAATATCTACAAAAAATACTTAAGAGAATGGAGCTGGGGGCGCATATCTCGAGATGTATGTTGGTCAGCAAAGAAGCTAGTGCAATGAGGCATAATAGAATGTAGTTTACCCATGAGACTTTGTTCAATATTTTGGGAACTTTATAGAAGTTAGTTCAAAGTGGGTAGGCTTTATCTTAAAGGATTTTTCGTTTTGAATCCAATGGATCAAGTTTCATTGCAATCCGAGTTCATTTGAGTCACAAACCTGATAGTTTTATCTGACTGCGCAGAGTCCTGTGGGAACGGAGATTCTAAGTTTATTCTTATCTTTTACTTAGAGAGTTGAGTTTGTGAGGGACTTGTAACTTGGGGTTGTTTCTATATAAAAGGACACTCAAGGGTGGGGTTGGAGATCGGAGAGGGAGAGAAAGAGATCATCTAAGGATCCTCTTGTATCTATGAGAGATTGAGAGATTGAGAGAGCTTCTATTGTGAACCAGTGAGTGGTTATTTAATAAAAATTCTCTTCTCTTTATTTCTTCTTCTTCATGGTGTTTCCTGGTGTCGTGTTCCGCTATGTTCTTATTATTGTTAGGCGTGACCTAAGTCATAGAGACTAGGTTCTCATGCTAGAAAGGCTGATCGATTCTCTTCTGCCCTGTGAAGAGCTGATCGAGCCACATGTTGTTGGGATTTGCTCTGAGATCCCTTCGTACATGACAAAACCAATGGTAGAAAACTTTTCTTTGTAGGTAAATCTTACTCATAAAAAGGGAGTAAAGATCCTATCAAATCAAGCTAAACCATCATAATGTGCCATAAAGCAAAAGACACCTTTGAAGATAAACGACATCAACAGAAGAGATTCTCCATTGTAGCATGACAAGAAGTCAACAGTAAAGATTCCACAAAAGTAGACAAGACATCTACAAGGAGTCAAATCCAAAACAGAACTTCAAACTCCAAGCTATCTGAAATCCATGGACTCCAAAGCATTTAAAATCCACGGACTTCACTTCACTTGAAATCTACAGACTTCAAACCAAATGAAGTCTGCTTACCCCTCCTCATCTATAAAAGGAGAGGTAGAGCTTTTGTGGAAGGCATGGGCTAAGTGCACCTTTAGGCTTAAGACCTATGGGTTAAGAGCCTGGGCTATGAGTGCGACTCTCCTACCACCCTGAGAGATTCTTTAGGAGAGTCTAGCCAAGAGAGAGAATAAATTTCTTATCTATTCCCTCCTACTCTCATCCATATCCCATCACCTCTTCCTTCCATCTTCTCCATTACATCTCTTCTCCACTCCATCTTTTCTCCACCTCATCTCTTCTCTTTCTCATCCATCATCCTATCCTTTACCTCTCATTCCATCTTCTGATCTTCCACTCCATCCTTCATTACCACTACCACCCTCTACATAGGTGTGAGAATGCTAGTGTGCTAATTTACTAGTTTGCAAGTTTGTATTACCTCGTCAGTATGCCAGTTTGTATTCTTCATCAGTGTGCTAAGTTTGTTCATGTGCTTCACTCAAGTGTGCCATAATATATCAATCTCTTGTAAGAGACTATGTAAGTCTGCTACTTTCATTTCTATGAAGTAATTTTTTTTATGATATTTTTATTCTGCTCTTTTATTTTGGTCATCATCCTTACATCCTGCAATTCAAGAATCTGAAACCATGGATTCCATAGATCTAAAATACGGATCAGAATTCAGTACTGTGATAGTTATTATAGAAAATCTATTTTAACAATCATGGTATCAACCAAGGTAAAAAGCCAAGGTTATTACTGTAGCAGTACTCTAGCTTCACTGTAGCTGTACTATAGCAGTTACTGTAGCATGAAAGAAAAATCCTCCAATCATGTATTACTGTAGCTCTACTATAACAGTTACTATGCCACGAAAGGGGAACCACTTAATCATGAAGGGGCTATCTTGAAACATGAGTTAGCTTTTTAAATGCTTTTTTTAAATTAATGCTTTCTTATCTCTTACCTAACCTATATTTTGTCTTTTTCTTATTTGTTTAATTTATTACTAACTTGGTTTGTCTTATTTGTCTTTCATTATGTGTTTAGTTTCATTATGAGTATTGTTGGGGATAAACCCTGCTCCCACCGAAGTCCAGTCTGATGCTTAGCCTGATGCAACCGATAATCACGAAATAGTTTCGATCGAGAATTCTCCCTCCAGTGGTTGAACCCAAGCTGAAATCGTCCAACGGTCAAACCCCAGTCAAACTCCTTCGACAGTCGAACTCCTCCAGCGGTTGAACCCGAGCCGAACCCTCCAGCAGCTGAACTTCTTTCGAACTTCAGTCGAACTTCTTTCAGACTTCTCCTTCAGTCAAGTTCCTTTAGGTGCCGAACTTCTTCCAGATTTCTCCTTCAGTCAAGTTCCTTCAGGAGTCGAACTCCTTCCAGATTTCTTCTTCAGTCAAATTCCTCTAGAAGCCAAACTCCTTTCGAACTTCTCCTTCAGTCAGATTTCTCCATCAGCCAAGCTCCTTCCTGATTTTTTCTTCAGTCAGATTCCTCCAAGAGCCGAACTTCTTTTGAACTTTTCCTTCAGTCAAGTTTCTCTAGGAGCCAGACTCTTTCCAAATTTTTTCTTCAGTCGGATTTCACTAGGAGCCAAACTTCTTCTTGATTTCTTTTTCAGTCAAGTGCCTCCATGAGCCGAACTCCTTCCAAACTTTTTCTTTAGTCGAATTTCTTCAAGAGCCGAACTCCTTTCAAATTTTTCCTTCAGTCAGATTCCTTCAGGAGCTGAACTCCTTTCGGATTTCTCCTTCAGTCAAATTTCTCTAGGAGCAAACTCCTTCCGAATTTCTCCTTCAGTCACATTCTTCTAGTAGCCAAACTTCTTTCAAACTTCTCCTTCAGTTGGATTTCTCCATCAGTCGAACTCCTTCCAAACTTTTACTTCAGTCGAATTCCTCTAGGAGCCAAACTCCTTCAGTTGAATTTCTCCTTCAATCAAATTCCTTTAGGAGCCAAACTCCTTCCAAACTTCTTTTTCAGTCAGATTTCTCCATCAACCGAACTCCTTCCGAATTCTCCTTTAATCGGATTCCTCCAAAAGCCGAACTCCTTTCAGACTTCTTCTTCAGTCGAATTTCTTTATCAGCCAAACTCCTTTTGGATTCTCCTTCAGTCATGTTCCTCGAAGAATCGAACTCCTTTCAAACCTCTCCTTCAATCGGATGCCTCCAGGAGCCAAACTTTTTTCGAACTTCTCCTTCAGTCGGATTCCTTAGATTCCTTTAGAAGTCGAACTCCTTTCAGACTTTTTCTTCAATCAGATTTCTTCAATGGATTACTTCTAGATTTTAGCTAGCATTCCTCCTAGATGATCTCCTCTAGCCGTATTCCCTTTAGCAGTCCAACCTCCTCTGAAATTGATGTATGTCAAAGCTCTTCACCAACCAATGCCTGCTTCCTCTGAACTTTGACTATTAAATCTCAACAAATGGCCACATCACAATAATGGACACCTCTCTCCATAACAAACTTCATGTGGCTCCGAGCGGTCCACTACCAGATGGTTACAGTCGTCACTATCAGTCTGCTATAAGCTTCATCTATAAAAAGAGATCCTTCAGATATATTTTCTCTAAGCTCTCTTCTCCTTCCCAAAACTCTACTAAATTCTTGCCTGAGCACTCTATTTCTATTGGCCAAAAGAGCTAATCTGATCGTCGAAGGATCCTACCAGAGCCACCACCACCAACTCCGAATGAAACTTTATTTTGTAAGTCACCGACGGCGACCTCATCTTTCTTGATTTCAGCTCGATCTGGCATCAACCAGATTCTGTACTAATAGAATTGGCGCTAGAGAAAGGGCCTTCTATTCCTGAGGTATCCTTTTTCTTAAAGGAGTGTTCAGTCAATCCTATGGATCTTCTTCTTCAAGGTCCATCTCCATCCTCTCCCTCAATCTCGAGAAGTGCCTCCAAAGAGGATGACAACCCGAAGATCTACCACCGGCACTTCAACCTCCTCCTCCATCGATGGCCATGGTAGATCCAGAGCAGTTCAACCTACTAATACAGTAGATTCATGGCCTCACCGAGATGGTGCAGGCCATGCGGCGGACTCTGATGGTGATTTTATCAAAAAACCCATCATTAGGATGTCAGAAATCGACCCCAAGAAAGAGAACATGGGCTAGCATACCCATTGCCCTTGGAAAGAAAAAATAGAGAGTAGAGGATCCTTATTTGGATCATGATTCTTCTCTAGAAGAAACCTTCCCCATCTATAGCCGAAAGTCTTCTAAGGTCTGCGATCGAGATGATGTCCTCGATCAGAAACTATGGAGGATGGATCGGTGGATTGAGAAGCTCGACCATATTGCCCTGGCTCACCATGACGACGTCCGCATCGATCCTCCTTTTCTCTCCAAATTATGCAAGAGCTCGTTCCGCCAAACTTCGAACATCCCCCAGTTTGAAAGCTATGATAGAACCTCTAATTCGATCGATCATCTGAAGGCCTTTCAAACTATGACGCTGCTTCATGACACACTAGATTGCATCTTATGCCGAGCTTTTCATCTACCTTGAAGGGAGCAACAAGAAATTGATACTCGATATTGAAGTCGGGTAGATCTTCTCTTTTGATCTGATGAGCCATCAGTTTGTAGCTCACTTCATCAGCAGCCGACGTCCGCATCGAGGTTTGAATTCTTTGATGAATATCAGGGAGGGCCGAAAGAAGTTCTTTAGCATTGCTGGTAGAAGGCTAAATGAAGTTTGACTGTGCTCCTGGACTCCTTCCGAGTACGAGCGAGCTCGAACTCCTCTCCAAGCTTATCATCAAAGAAGTCCTAAAGAAAGGGTGGGAAGAAGTCTCCCCCAGAAGGTTTCATAACTACGCCCCCCTCAATGCTCCATAGACGCCGATCTGAAAAAAGAGAAGATCAACCAAGGGTGCTACCGCAGCTAAAACCACCAATGAGGAAGGAACAACAAGAAGATCGGCTGCCTCTCGACATCATCAATACTATCTCTGGAGGGCTTAGTACTTTGACGAGTCGCTATTTATCAACCTTAGAGCCAGGGGAAGCTTGCTCTGAATTAGGAAGGCCTGTATGAAGTAGAGGAGGTCATCCGATCTAAAACTTATCGCCTGAAGGAGCTCGGAGGGACAACGCTCCTACGATCTTGAAATTCAAAAAATCTGAGGATATACTGTCAATAATTTTTCATCAATAAAACTCCTCCATTTCAATGTTATTGTTTCTTGATGCAAAAACTATGAGAAAAGAAGCAATCAATAATGGCCATGTTAGGAGCAAGAGGAGAACCTCGTCCTAATGAGAGCAAGGTCAAAGGTCTCATTCATTTTAGACAAGATGGAGGGAGAGGCTCTAACAACAGCCCTTACCCCACAGTCCATTAGGAACAGGAGGAGAACCTCATCTTAACGTGAACAAAGTTGAAGATCTCATTCATTTTAGATGAGATGGATGGAGAGGTCCTAACAATGGTCCTTATGTACCCCCACAGCCCATTAGAAATAGGAGGAGAACCTTATCCTAATATGAGCAAAGTTGAAGACCTCGTTCATTTTAGACGAGATGGAGGAAGAGACCCTGACAATGGCCATTATGTGCCCCCACAGCTCGTTAGGAACAGGAGGAGAACCTCATCCTAATGTGAGCAAAGTCGAAGACCTCATTCATTTTAGATGAGATGGAGGGAGAGGCCCTAATAATGACCCTTATGTGCCCCCATGGTCCATTAGGAATAGGAGGAGAACCTCGTCCTAATGTGAGCAAAGTTGAAGGCCTTATTTATTTTAGATGAGGTGAGAGGAGAGGCCCTAACAACAATCCTAAATATGCCCCTACAGCCTGTTAGGAATAGGAGGAGAACCTTATCCTAGCATGAGCAAAGGTTGGAACCCCATAGACCAAAGACGTGGAGAAGAAAGAAGCTTGGTGGAGAATCTTTACACATGCTTTCCCATGACAACCTGACTACATCAAATGCGAAAGGCAAAACCTTATCCTAGTTTGCAAGAGAGATCCTAGTTCGACATCCATAATAAGTCAAGCATCCACAACAAGCTTGACGTCCGCAACAAGCAGCAAGCATGGGAACCTGGCACCAGAATTCTCCTCCGAGCTTCAACTTGAACATCAACCTCGATTAGAGATAAGATCTCCCCTGAGCTTCAACTTCAACATCAACCTTGACTGGAGATAAGATCTTCTCTGAGCTTCAACTTCAACATCAACCTCGGTTGGAGATAAGATCTCCCCCGAGCTTCAACTTCAATGTCAATCTCGATTGGAGATAAGATCTCTCCCGAGCTTCAACTTCAACTTCAACCTTAGCTGGAGAAAAGATCTCCCCCAAGCTTGAACATCTAAATCAACAGGAGATAAGATCTCCTCCAACCTTGGTTGGAGATAAGATCTCTTCCGAGCTTCAATATCAATAGTGAAAGGAAAAATCAGATTTTTTGGATCAGATTCATTCAAATCTGATTGGATCGAAAGGCATATTTCAAAAAAATTTTCTTAGATCTAAATCAGATCTGACACTTTTCAGATCTAATTTTATGATCTGATAAATAAAAAAATTAAATTAAATTAAATCTAAATTAATGTTACCTCAATTTAGGTAATCTAATTACTCTTTGATGATCTTGATGATTGCCTAAGGTTCTGGATGTAGCCACGCAAGCATCTGGCCTCTACCGATATCCACTCAGACTGGATCTAGAGATCTTCTCCTTCTTTATCATGTTTTCAAAAATTAGATCTGGATCTAATTTGGAGGATCTTCAAAACTCTTTCTAAAGATCAGCAGTCGTCTCAACAGCAGTGCTGCCTTCTTTCTTTCTCGTCAGCCTTTTCTTGCCTAGATCACACCAAACTGAAGCCCAACTTTCTTAGGCATGGAGAGGAGAGAGATGATCAAAAGATGGCATTGAGGAGGGAGAGGGGCAGCCTTGGGGAGTGGGCTAAGAGGAACTTATAAAAAGTTGGGCGTAGATAGGGTTTATTTATAGACCCTGCTGCGCCATGCAGTGCTGCATCATCCTAGCCAATCGCATTGCTTCATGCAATCAGATCTAAATCTAATTGGTGGGATAACATCATCTAATCTAATCAGATGAGAGCCCCATAGATTCATCCTTAGATGGTGCCTAAGATCGATCAAAGTCTATGGCTAGGGGTCATCAAAGCTGAATTCAAGAAGCAACCTGAAGTCCCATCCGTATGGGACTCCAGTGTTTATCCACATGGGGTGCACGCCATCTTAGGCATGCACCCTTCATCTTCCTGCCAAATGGTAGGTGGACTTTGTCAATAAGTCTCTCCTATGGGTGCATGACACGTGGGCAGATGTCCAAGGGTCAAAGATCAATGTTTGACCAAAGTCAAAGGACAAGAATTAGCAGGTGATGGAAAATGATAGGTATTATCTTAAATTTATCTCGTAAATTAAAACAATCCTTTTTTAACCTGGAGAAGCTCTAGTCAGACCAGGTAAAGATACCTAAGCGAGCACAAACATATTTGGCTCAGTCGAGACAACTTTAACTGATAATAGAAGAAGAACGTTAGGCTCAATCATTTGCTAGCACGATTTTCTTGAACCTAATTGAATCTAATTCAAATCAATTAAACTGAGTTAGTCTAATTGATGATATCCAGATCCAAATTCTTGTTTGTGTGACCCAGTTAGATTCAGTTCTGTATGTTAATGGGATGTGTCATGATCTTCATCATCGATATCATCGAAACTCCTTTTGATGGATCAAAACTCTTCTGATTCAGATAACTAGAATGATCGATCATCTAAATCATTCTAATTGCTCCCAAAATCCACCAGTGACATTTAGCAGTATATGGTGGCAACCCATCAGAAACTGAAAAATGAACCTCTTGGTGCAGCTACTTTGTATGTGATTAAGTTCTTCTATCTTGAGCCCCGATCAGATTAGGGTTAAGGTGAACTCGTCAAACCCTAATTTCTATCATATGATTTAATCATTCGATTCAAGTCCAATGTGAAAACCTAAATAGAAACTCTTTCTATTATTTCACTCTCTGCCATGGCCATGGGCTTATGGACTTGATTCTCATGATCATCATAGGGCTGCTCCTCATCCACCGAGGTAGATAGATTTTCATCTTGATGTGCAATCCAGTTCCTACAATGAACATGCTATAGCCAACATACACCTCAGGGTTCCGAATGGCTAGGAGACCGAGTATATGGTGTAGTCAAACTATAACACCCTCAAGGTGAACTACCGATGCACCTCAGGTCAAAGAACCAGACACACCACTGCAGCATCGAGTCAGTCATTGACGAGAAGGTAGACTTCCTAATGACTACTCGAGGTGGTCACGCTCAGTGCCCTCGTTCTCTAACGAGTACCTATACTCTCGCTCCGGTGTCTCCACACCGTAGACTCAAGACTCATCTACTAAAAAGAAGCGATTGTACACCAACCTTTCCAGATCAATCACCATCCTCGTGATGATCCTATGGTCGGAGCATTTTATGAGTTAATAATGATTATTCATGTCTTAAATTTTCAACTCTTGAAAATATGAATTATCATTACCATTAACTCAAAGGATGTATCACAGACACTAAATACACATATGTGATAGAAAATAACCCATTTTATTATTTATAGTCAAAATTATAATTTTGCCCCTAGAAGTGTATTACAAGTGTCAGCCAATTCTGGCTTCTAGGGCACACATATCTAACAAACTCCCACTTGTCCTAAAGCCAATTGGCTACAAATCTAAGTCCCATCTTCTCAAGGTGGGCTTCGATCTTCTGCTGGCCCAACGGCTTTGTAAGTGGGTCTACCACATTATCTGCGAAGTCGACTCTCTTGACCTCGACGTAACCCTTCTCAAGGTAATCGTGGATGAGGTGGTATCGCCGCTCGATGTGCTTGGATTTCTGGTGAGACCTCGGCTCCTTAGCAAGGGCTATGGCACCATTGTTGTCGCAGTATAGAGGAATGGCATCTGATGGCATCACTCCGATCTTTGCGGCAAACTTCTTGTACCAGAATGCCTCCTTTGCAGCTTCTGATGCAGCGATGTATTCTGCTTCCATGGTGGAATCTGCTATCACTATCTTGCTTGAAACTTTTTCCAACTTGACAGCTCCACCATTACACACAAATAGACTCCCAGATGTCGACTTTCGATCATCTACATCGGACATAAAATCCGAGTCTGTATATCCCTGGACTTGGAGTTCTCCATTACCAAAGACCAACAACATATCCTTAGTTCTTCTCAAGTACTTAAGGATACATTTCACAGAAGTCCAGTGTTCTTCCTCTGGATTTGACTGATATCTGCTCGTGACACTCACAGCATGGGCTATATCAGGTCGTGTACATAACATGGCATACATGAGGCTCCCTATTGCTGAAGCATAAGGGATCTTGCTCATGCGTTCTATTTCCTCAGGTGTGCTAGGGCACATCTTCTTGGAAAGATGAATGCCATGTCTGAAGGGTACTAAACCTCCCTCTTAGAGTTTTCCATGCTAAACCTCTTTAGTACTTCCTCTATGTACATCTTCTGTGAAAGTCCTAGCATCCTATTCGGTCTATCTCTATAGACCTTAATTTCCTAGAATAAAGGATGCTTCTCCTAGGTCTTTCATGGAGAATTCTTTAGATAACCATATTTTAACTATGGTCAACATGGGAATATCATTCCCAATAAGGAGGATGTCATCCACGTACAATACGAGGAAGACAATAGCGCTCCCACTGATCCTTTTTGAAGATACATGGTTCCTCCTCATTTTTGATGAAACCAAATAATTTGATCACATCATTAAAATGAGTATTCCAGCTCTGAGATGCTTGCTTAAGTCCATATATGGACCTTTGCAGCTTGCATACCTTGTGATCAGTTATCACTGGATGTGAAACCTAGCGGCTGTTCCATATAGATATCTTCCTCAAGATATCCATTTAAGAATGCCATTTTCACGTCCATTTGCCATATTTCATAATCGAAATAGGCTGCAATAGCAAGCAATGTGCGGATGGATTTTAGCATAGCTACTAGGGAAAAAGGTATCCTGATAGTCAATGCCTTCGCATTGACTATAACCTTTTGCCACTAATCTAGCTTTGAATGTCTCCACATTCCCATCTGCACCAATCTTTCTCTTGTAGATCCATTTACATCCAATAGGTACTATACCTTCTGGTGGATCTACCAAGGTCCAGACTTGGTTTGAGTGCATCGAGTCAATTTCTGACTTCATTGCCTCTAACCATTTCTCGAAGTCGATATCTGATATCGCCTCATTATAGGTTTTGGGATCATCACCATGAACCCCATTACCTATGAGGAACATTTTCTCTACTTCCTCTGAAAATAGTACCTAAGTACCTCTCAGGGGGATGGAAAACCTTTTTCGATCTACGAGGTGGAGGAGGTAGTGAATAGATTGGCTCAACCTGATTTGGTTCCATTTGGTCCTTAGCTTGTTGCTCTTGTGAGACTTTCTCATCGAGCTTGATCTGCTTTCCAATGCCGCTATCTTGAATAAACTATTTTTCAAGAAAGATGGCATGTCGACTCACAATCACATTGTGATCTTCTGAAATGTAGAAATAATATCCTAATGACTCTTTAGGATATCCTATGAATCGAGCTCTAAAGGACCTAAAGTCTAACTTGTCCGCTTGTTGTCTTTTGACATGAGCCAGGACAACCCCAAATTCTGAGATGACTCAGACTTGGTTTCTTACCATGCCATATCTCATACGGTGTGGTAGAAACGGTTTTAGAGGGAACCCTATTCAGTAAGTATATTGCAGTTAACAAATAGTATCCCTAAAGAAAATCAAGGAAGGTCTGTGAAGCTCATCATGGATCGGACCATATCTAATAGGGTCCGATTCCTCCATTCTAAAACCCCATTGAGTTGAGGTATTTCAGGTGGAGTCCATTGAGAGACTATGCCATTTTTCTTGAGATAGTCTAGAAATTTTCGACTAAGGTATTCACCTCCTCGATCTGATCGAAGAACCTTAATGGGTTTTTTAATTTGCTTTTCTACTTCATGTCTGAATTCTTTGAACTTTTCAAAAGCTTCAGACTTGTGTCTCATAAGATACACATACCCATACCTAGATAAATCATCGATAAAGATTATGAAGTAGATAAAGTTGTCTCTAGCCGACACATCAAATGGATCACACACATCAGTATATACTAGGGCAACAAGATCCGTGGCCCTTTTTCCATGTCCTACAAAAGGAAGCTTAGTCATTTTACCATGAAGATAGGATTCACAAATTGGATATGACTCGAAAGTCAACGGACTCAATAGCCCGATTTTCTCCAATTTGTTAATCCTATCTTCTGCTATATGACCTAGTCTTAGGTGCCATAGATATCTATCATTTGGACTATCCCTAGGTTATTTTATGGTATTCACATTTTGCTCGATATTAAAAATAGATACATCAATATGTAATTGATAAAGACCATTAATAAAGAAACCACTTGTAATTTTATTTCTTTCATAAAGAATATTACAATGGTCCTTAAGAAAACTAATTACATAGCCTTCTAATGCATGACAAGAAATAGAAATCAAATTCCTGCTTACTGTGGGCACATAATAACAGTCTTTTAATACTAAGTCTAAATCAGATGGTACTCGAAAAGGGTATGTTCCCATGGCCACGACAGCAACTCTTGCTCCATTTTCGATGCACAGGATCATCTCACCATCCCTCAGCCTCCTGCTATCCTCAAGATCCTGCATAGAAGTGCACAAGTGAGCACTAGAACCAGAGTCAAGCACCCAACTGGATGCAGAAGAAATCATAAGGTTAGACTCAATAATGAGCATACCTCCAGAAGGACCTGCCTCCTTCTTCTTTAGGGTGGCCAGGTAAGTAGGGCAGTTCCGCTTTCAGTGGCCGTCATTGTTGCAATGAAAATACTTTTCTTTGTCAGCGGCCTTCTTCTTCAGCTCTGCCTTTTTCTTCTTTCCTCCTTCCACCTTCTGCTTTTTTGCAGACTTCTTCTTCTTTTCCAAAAGACTTTCTCTTGGAAGAAGTCCATTCCATAGCAAGTACTGAGCCTTTAGAACCTTTCATGGAAAGCTCAGCGGTAACCAGCATGTTCATAAGTTCGGCCAAGGAATTTTGAAGTTTATGCATATGGTAGTTCATGATGAATTGCCCATATGCATCAGTCAAGGATTGCAGAATTAATATCATTCTGCAGATCCAAGTCCAACTTCACACCGAGCTTCTCAAGCTCTTCCATGTCCTTGATCATCATCAGACAATGATCTTGGACTGACTGCCCATCACGCATCTTAGCCTTAAAAAGTCATTTAGTGACTTGATACTTTGGCTGCGCGACTCTGTTCACCAAACATCTCCTGTAGGTGAGCCAACATTTGGCGAGCAGTCCCGATATCTTCATGTTGGCGCTGGAAGCTCATCAGACATCGAGCCCAACATGTAGTATCTGGCCTTATTATCTTCGTCTAATCCACTTTTTCCAGAGACGCTCTCTGTTCAGCGGATGGACGAGCTGGTAAGGTGGGAGGGTCCTGGTCCAATACATGAGTTAACTTCTCTGGAACCCAAAATGAATTTTGTAGTTCCTGGAGCCAATCTTTATAATTTGGTTCCAGTCAGTCTATGTGTGTCTAGGATACGTGCCAATGGGTTGGACGCAGACATTTTTCTGTAGAGAGTCAAAGATTCTAGTTAGATATTGTAATTTTGACTTGACCAATTTATTTAGGATTTTATTTTTAAATAAATTAGCTTCCACTATTTTCTCGGATCCCTACACTCCCTCTGTAGAGATGCAAAAATCTCCATGATTGATGATTTCTAGTGGGTGGTGCGGTCTCACCAACTGACTCATCACCTCACCTAACAGTTATTGGTGATGGGTTAGCCAATGAGTGAACAACTCTTGTTCAATGATTCTCTAATCATGGTGCACCCAAACTTGGTCTCTAATTCATGAATCTCACCGTATCCGGAAAATATTGATCCACTCCTTAGTTAAGTCAGACCCACCATTTGCATAGACTGGGTTCCTAATTGGGGTCTCTCACCGTATCCGGAAAATATTGAGCCCAATCTCATCCTCCAGCCCATAGCATCCAATGCCTAATAGACATGGTTGCATCTTCCCGGTGCAACTGAGCCACTGTATCCAGCCGAGAACAATCAACCCCGGGAAGGGCCCGCACATCTACAATGGTGGAAGACCTCGACTTAATCTTTTCTTAGGGAGAATTGATTCAGGTCTCATTAAACTAGACTTGGCTTAGTCATAACAATTATGACTAACCTAGTGGCATGGGTTAGCTCGGATTATTGACCACCTCAGATCAGAACTGTGTCAACAGATATGGCCAGGTAAGTGAGACCGGTGGAAGGAATATGCCGTTAACTCGCACAAGAACGCATTCAGGTCGAGTAGCTTCCAATTAAAAACCAGTCGGTCGTATTGTGCCAAACTTACCTTAGACACCAAATTGTTGAGTCAGAACCAATTGGGTTAGCCTACAATCCAGACTCTAACCTCTGAGCCTAATTAGGTCTTGCTTGATCGATCACTCACGTGACTCGATCTTGACCCAGACTTAATCCTATTAGGCTGGTCAATTTAAGCATTGTTGATCCCATCTAACCAACTCTTGATTCGGTTTGATCAACCGCTTAGACCTAATTGAGCTACCCAAGCCCGAACCCAGTATTATGAATATGTCTTAGATCTGAAATTCTCAATTTTAGACCTAATTAATATTCCATAAACTTAATTCTTAATTAAGTTGGGTTCATAAACAAAATATGCACAATAAATCCTAGGGTTTCAGGATCTAGGGTTTTGCAGAAAGTAAGTTTTGGGTTTTTGATTAAGGACGAACACGCAGCACCCCTACACATCATAAGAACACCCCATCGAATGGGAAGAGAGGGCCTTTAAACCCTTCTTCGTTCTTATGACCGGACGGCCAAGAGGAACGCCTTAATCAGGAAACATACAATAATCTACAAAACTAATTAGATCTATATCATATATATCTCATATAAAAATTTAGATCTAATCAAAATATTTTGCATACATCTCATGTATCATAATCATGCATATTTTTTAGATCTAAATTATCTCATAATAATCTAAAAAATTAGATTTAAATTTGATCTAATCAAAATAAAATTCTAATCTAGACAATTATGTAGAACTATTCTACAACTAGTCTAGACATGCATCTATCATATCTCATATGATACAAATTAAATTTAATTTATTTTTTATTTTTAGATCTTATTATAATATTTATAATATTAAAAAATAGTAAATAAATAGATCTAAAATTATAATTTAATTAAATAAAAATTATGATTATACTAGACTATTCATAGAACTATTCTATTCCTAGAACTAGTTATGTATCTCATACATATTAGATCTAGATTAATTTAATTTTAATTTTTTAATTTTTTAATTTTAGATCTGAATCACATCTCATGTGACATCTAAAATTACTAATTTAATTAAAATTAAAATCAGATCTAAATAATTTTATGAACCTGGCTCTGATACCAGTTGAAGGGAAAATCCTGATTTTTTGGGTCCAGGTTCGTTCAGATCTGATTGGATCAAGAGATATATTTCAAAAATTTTCTCTTAGATCTAAATCAGATCTTGATATTTTTAGATCTAATTTTATTATTTTAATAAATAAAAAAATTAAATTAAATTAAATCAAATTTAATTTACCTTGATTTGGGTAATCCTATTACCCTGTAGATGATCCTGCTGATTGCAGCTGGAAGGTTCTGGATCTAGCCACGCAAGCGCCTGGCCTCTACCGGTATCCACTTAGGCTAGGATCTAGAGATCTTCTCCTTCTTTATCACATCCTTCCAAAAATTAGATCTGGATCTGATTTGGAGGATCTTCAAAACTCCTTCTGAAGATCTGCAGTCGTCCTCTTGCAGCAGTGCAGCCTTCTTCCTTTTCGATCAGCCTTTTCTTGCTTGATCTTACCAAACTGAAGCCAAACTTCCTTAGGTGTGGAGAGGAGAGAGAGTATTAGAAGATGGCATGAAGGAGGAAAAGGGGTAGCCTTAGGGCATGGACTAAAAAAAACTCACAAAAAGTTGGGCACAGACAGGGTTTATTTATAGACACTACTGCGCCATGCAATGCAGCATCATCCGGCCAATCACGTTGCTTCATACAATCAGATCTAAATTTGATTGATGGGATGACATCACCTGATCTAATCAGATGAGAGCCCCATAGATTCATCCTTAGATGATGCCTAGGACTGGTTAAAGTCTAGGGCTAGGTGTCATCAAAGTTGAATCTAAGAAGCAACCTGGAGTCCCATCTGTATGGGACTCCAGTGTTTATCCACATGGGCCGCACGCCATCCTGGGCATGCACCCTCCATCTACCTACCAAATGGTAGGTGGACATTGTCAATAAGTCTCTCCTATGGGTGCATGATACATGGGCAGATGTCCAAGGGTCAAAGGTCAATGTTTGACTAAAGTCAAAGGACAAGAAATTAGCAGGTGACCAAAAATGGCAGGTGTTGTCTTAAATTTATCTCATAAATTAAGACAACCCTTTTCTGACCTTGGACAACCTCCAGTCAGACCAGGTATGAAGGTACCTGATTGAGCACAAACTCCTTTGGCTCAGTCGAGGACAACTTATTTATGATAGTAAAAGAAGAACGTTAGGTTCAATCGAGTGCTAGCACGATTTTCCTTGAACCTAATTGAATCTCATTCAGATCAATTGAACTAGATTAGTTCAATTGATGATCATCCAGATTCAAACCCTTGTTTGTGTGACCCAGTTTAGGTTCAGTTCTGTATGGTAATGGGATATGTCATGATCTCTATCATCATCATCGAAACTCCTTTCGATGGATCAGAACTCTTCTGATTCGAACAGCTAGAATGATCGATCATCTAAATCATTCTAATTGCTCCCAAAATCCACCAGTGACACCTAGCAGTATATGGTGGCAACCCATCAGAGCTGAAAATGCGAACCTCTTGGTGCAGCTACCTGTGTGATTAAGTTCTTCTATCTTGAGCCCCGATCAGATTAGGGTTAAGGTGAACTCGTCAAACCCTAGTTTCTGTCATATGATTTAATCATTCGATTCGAGTCCAATGTGAAAATCTAAATAGAAACTCTTTCTATTATTTCACTCTCTGCCATGGCCATGGGCTTCATGGACTTGATTCTCATGATCATCATAGGGCTGCTCCTCTACCACCGAGGTAGATAGATTCCATCTTGATGCAATCCAGTTCCTACAATGAACATGCTATAGCCAACATACACCTCAGGGTTTCCATATGGCTAGGAGATCCGAGTAATGGTGTAGTCAAACTATAACACCCTCAAGGTGAACTGCCGATGCATCTCAGGTCAAAGAACCAGACACACTACTACAGCATCGAGTCAGTCATTGACGAGAAGGTAGACTTCCTAATGACTACTCGAGGTGGTCACGCTCAGTGCCCTCGTTCTCTAACGAGTACCTGTACTCTCGCTCCGGTGTCTCCACACCGTAGACTCAAGACTCATCTACTAAAAGAAGCGAATCGTACACCAACCTTCCGGATCAATCACCATCCTCGTGATGATCCTATGGTCGGGAGCTTTTATGAGTTAATAATGATTATTCATGTCTTAAATTTTCAACTCTTGAAAATATGAATTATCATTACCATTAACTCAAAGGATGTATCACAGACACTAAATACACATATGTGATAGAAAATAATCCCATTTTATTATTTATAGTCAAAATTATAATTTTGCCCCTAGAAGTGTATTACAAGTGTCAGCCAATTCTGACTTCTAGGAACACATCTGACAAATAAAGAATGAGATAAGATCTTTCAATTTGATGGAGTAAGATCTTCCCGATTAATCTTCTAAAGAAGATAAGAGACTTCCCTTTCTCAACTTCTGGTGAGATAAGATCTTCAACCTCCGAGCTCAGCTCTTTCAATCTTCAATAGAGAGATCTAATCTTAATAATGATAAGATTTTCTTCAACCTTGTTGGAGATAAGATATCCTCCAAGCTTCAACGTCGATGTCAATAGGAGATAAGATCTTCTTCAACCTCGACTAGAGATAGATCTTCCTTCGAGCTTCAATGTCGATGCCAACTGAGGATAAGGTTCCTTCAACCTCGAAGGAGATAAGATCTCTCCTGAGCTTCAACGTCGATGCCAACAGGAGTCTCCTTCAACCTCGATTGGAGATAAGATCTCTTCCGAGCTTCAACTTCAACCTCGAGAGATAAGATCTTCTCCAAGCTTCAACGTCAACCTCAATAGGAGATAAGATCTTCTTCAACCTCGACTGAAGATCAGATCTTTTCCAAGCTTCAACTTCAACGTCAATGTCAATAGGAGACAAGATTTTCTTCAATCTCAACTGAAGATAAGATCTCCCCTGAGCTTCAACCTGAATGGGTGTAGAGTCTGGAAGAGGACTTTAGCAGTCACCATTTTTATACTTTCTTCCTTCGAATTTTGAACTCGAAAGTGGAGGAACTATTGTTGGGGATAAACTTCACTCCCATCGAAGTCCAGTCTGATACTTAGTCTGATGTAACTGGTAATCACAAAAGAGTTATGATCAAAAATTCTCCCTTCAGCGATCGAATCCAAGCCGAACTCCTCCAACGGTCGAACCCCAGCCAAACTTCTTCAATAGCCGAACTCCTCCAATGATCGAACCCAAGCCGAACTACTCCAATAGTCAAACCCTAGCCAAACTCTTTCAATAGCCAAACTCCTCCAGCGGCCGAACCATAATCGAATCCTCCAGCGATCGAACTTCTTTCGAACTTCAACCGAACTCCTCCCAGACTTCTCCTTCAGTCAAGTTTCTTCAGGAGCCAAACTCCTTCTGGATTTCTTCTTCAATCAAGTTTCTCTAGGAGCCAAACTCCTTCCAAATTTCTCCTTCAGTTGGATTCCTTTAGGATCCAAACTCCTTCCAGACTTCTCCTTCAGTCAGATTTCTCCATCAGCCAAACTCCTTCCGAATTTTTTTTTCAGTCGGATTTCTTCAGGAGCCAAACTTCTTTCGAACTTCTCCTTACTTTCGTAAGATAATTCATTTAAGAAGTTTTCTTTATACTCAATAGCTTATTTTAGCTGATTAAGGAAAGACTCTTCACGCTTAGAGCAAAATTTAATTATTACCTTTTTACCATTTATTTGAGTAATTATTCCTTCATTATTAATGGCAAAAGGCATAATTAGAGATAGAAATGGATTTCCTAGTATAACTCCCTATCTAATATTTTTGACCACTAAGAATGATGTTTGGAGATAAGTTTTTCCTATGCAAACATGAGCCTCAGGAATTTTACAATTAACTTTAAGATTTCCTCCATTGGCAGCATGGATTATATGTGTTGATTTTTCAAAATATCTAGATCGGACAAGCCCTTCTCTGATACAATTTACATTGGCACCAAAGTCAATAAGAGTTTTATGCTTGAACTTATATCCTCCTTTTAATTTGAATAAGATTTCATCGAACCATTTTTGTTTAATATATTTTTCGGTAGATCCTATGAAATCGTTCGAAGTGTTTTCTTCATTATCAATCATAAGGGTTTTTCCTCTTGATTGAGCAAAAGGTTCTAAGATCTATTCCAAATCTTGACCTTGTTCTATCTCAATCGAACTATCTTCCAAGTATTGAACTCTTTGTTTTAAAGAGACAATTTTAGATTTAATTAGGGCTTGTTCCCTAAGCAAATCCTCAAGATTGGCTTTTTTGCCTTTCCGTTTGGTATCTCTAAGACTTTTTGTTTCAAATTCTTAACTGTAAGGAGTGAGGTTAAAATATAGATTTTTTCTATGCAAACCTGGACCTCAGGAATTTTTATGATTAACCCTAAGATTTCCTCCATTAGCAGTTTGAATCTTATGTATCAATTTTTCGAAGTATCTAGATGGGACTAAGTCTTCTCTGATATAATTTACATCGGCACCGGAGTCTATAAGAGCTATATGTTTGAACTTATATTCTCCTTTGAATTTGAATAAAATTTCACAAAACCATTTTTATTTAATATATTTTTCCATAGATCCTATGAAATTATTCAAAGTGTTTTCAATCATAAGGGCTTTTCCTTTTCATTGATCTAAAGGTTCTAAAATCTACTCTAAATCACCAAGGAAGGCATTTGAAGGATTTTCATCGGGCGGATCTTTTGGATTGGACTAGGTTTAAGACATGGCTAGTATCATCAAATCTCTTACAAAGAGCTCTACTAGGACTGAGAGCATTTTGATCGTTCATTGTATCAGGACAATGTCTATAAAAAATGTCTTTTTAAATGTTAGTCCATGCATCCTGGTAATCCAAATAGTTGAATTCTTCACTTCTATGATTTCCTAATTTCACTTAGTAAAATTAGGATTGCTCTATGGGTCCCAGTCTTCAAGCGAATATACTTGCAAAATGAAAATCTTGGAAAAGGAATATTCTCCTTGTCCATGATAGTTATGCTGAACATTTATACTTTTAGTTTGCTGGAGAATCTATTCATAATAGATCTGAGTTTTTATTCTTATTTTAGGAATATGGAATTCTCCTTTTGGGAAATATTTTGATAGTTCTTTGGATTCAGAGTTTAGGTCATGTATTTCTAAGGGAAAAAGAATTTCTTCAGCTTTGTAGATATGTGGGCAAATGGGTTTCTTGGAAGGAGTTGGGAACAAAGTCTGAAAGATTCTAGAGTTTAGAGATTGGCAATTTTCTTCAGGTGCTCGATCCTCCTAGGATTGAATCCCTCCAAAAGTTGAATCCCTATTGAAGCAAGAAAATAGTGTCAAATAATTTCTTAGAAGAGTAAATACATGAATTATGTTTTGAAAAATTATTTTTAAAGCTCTTAGAGAAGTTTCTCTTAAGTCTAGATGCAGACCTAGATGTCCTTGTGTAAGAAGAACTTCTCTATAAACTAAAGAACATTGAAAATATATATCAAGATCATTCTAAAAACATTTTTCAAGAGATATGAAGGATTGTGAAGAAGAAGGAAGCTTATGTGAACTTAGCTTTTTATTTTTAAATTTTACTCTAATTTTAGGGGTTTTGAAAGATAACTTACTTCGATTCTTATCAACTTGTTTTAGTTGATTAAGAAATCATTCTTCTAGTCCAGAATAGAATATAAGCATTACCTTTTGATCATTCACTTGGGAAATAATTCCATCCTGAGACATAGTAAAGGGTCTAATCAAAGTTAAGAAGGAATTTTCTAATATAACTCCTTGTTTTAAATTCTTAACCGTAAGGAGTGAGATTAAAATATAGGTTTTTCCTATACAAACCTAGACCTCAGGAATTTTATGATTAATCCTAAGATTTCCTCCATTAGCAGTTTGAATCTTATGTGTTGATTTTTCAAAATATCTAGATGGGACTAAATCCTCTCTAATACAATTTACATCGGCATCAGAGTTTATAAGAGCTGTATGTTTGAACTTATGTTCTCCTTTAAATTTGAATAGAATTTCACGAAACTATTTTTGTTTAATATATTTTTCCATAGATCCTATGAAATTATTCAAAGTATTTTCAATCATAAGGGTTTTTCCTTTTGATTGATCTAAAGATTCTAAAATCTGTTCTAAATCTTGATCTTGTTCTATCTAAATAGAATCTTCTAGGTATTAAACTCTTTATTTTAAAAAGATAATTTTAGATTTAATTAGGGCTTGCTCCCTAAGCAAATCCTCAAGATTGGCTTTTTTGCCTTTCTGCTTAGTATCTCTAAGTCTTCAAAATACCTCATCAAGATTATAAAATTCTTCAGATTTTTGAAGAGTTGGTTTAGTCTTTTGTCCTTTGACTAGGGCAAAGAACTTTGGAATTTGGATTTTTTTTTCCTCTGATCTTAGTGAATCAATCTTATCCAAAATAAATTATTCTTTATTAGACAATACTAGAATTTCATCCGAATTTGAATTAGTATGATCATTTTCACAATAGAACAATATTCATCAGTATCATCTAATTCTTCTTCTAAGTCTAGGTTTAGACTACTAATATGATCATTGAGTTTTTTTTTTATCTCTTTCATGCTATCTTCTTTAAATATCTCCTAGATTTTTCTTTTGATATCTTTATAATAACATCTGCTTGCAAAAAGTCCCTTTTTATTACATTTGTAACAAATAGGAGGTTTAGATCTTGCTAATCTTTTGAATTTCCTTCTACCTTTGTCAGATTTAGGATCAGATCTTTCAGATTTCATCCTTGGTTTAGAAATCTTCTGATATTTTCTTCCAAAATATTTTTTCTTATCTTCTTTAGATGGTTTTCGTCTCTTCAGATAAGATTTTTCCAGCTGAAATCCAAATTGCTAATAGAAATCACCTAATTCTTTCTTTCCAAGTAATTTTTATTTTTTAATTAATCTTTGATTTTTAAATCATTATAGAGTTCAGATCTCACTAATTGAACTTGTCCTGAGAAACCTAAAGCAATTCTTATAATAGTCTATTTCTCAGAATTATTTTGGACTCTACAGGCATTAGAATACATTGTTATAATGATTTGCTATTCTGAAAGTCCATCAATATTCTATTCAGTTAGGTTTCTACCATCGAATTGGATAGCGATTGTAGATCAGGTGTTTCCTTAAATTGTAAATCTACAAAGGTTGGTCTAGGATAATAGGTTTTAATCCTAGAAGCTAGCAATAAAGGTTTAGAGATCTTTTTAACCTCATATATATTCTTAGTTTTTTCTAGGATATTATTAGTTAATTCATTAAAATCATCAGATTTAATCGATATTTTTTTATCAAATTTTTTTGATGAATATCCTTCATCCTTGGAGAGCAGTGGTTCTCCATAGGGTTCAGGAACAGCAGAAAACTCTTCGGATAAATGGTTTATTTTATCCTTGAGCTCAAGAGTAGGTATTTTACTATTAAGTTGGTTTATAGGATCCTCTAAATAGGATGATTTAGAAAAATCTAGCTTTCTATCAGAATCCTAATATTCCTCTGAAAAGAATGGTCCGAGTTTTATCTCAAAGTCCAGCTCATAAGGATCTATTATAGGAATAATCTGCTCATGAGAGTTTAATATAGGAAGATCTTTAGTAGGACAGCCTTAGTGGAAACTGGAGAAGATGCCTCAATGTTTTATGATATTTTATTTTATTCTTTCTAAGGCAATTCTCTAGTTGAATCTGATAAATCTTCTAACTCCTCTATCTGTATTCCTATTTCATTTTAGGTAGTTTTGATAGGGCTTTGTTGTTCTTCTACTTGATTTAAGCAATCTATGTTATTAGGAATGGTTTCAATAGAACATTTTTGTTCTTTTTCTAAGTGATCTACCTTAATGGTTTCTTCTATCTTAGTAGTCACTTTAGCTTCTAGTTTAAGGCTGTCTATTTTATTTTCAATCTTGATTGGCTCAAGTTTTTCAGCATAAGTTCCATCAAATTTCCAAGATTGGGCAAAACTATTAATAATATATTCTTGTATTTTAGGTTTTGCCTTTTCAAGACCTTTGTAATAGTATTTTTTAAACCAATCAAAGAAGAAAATATGTCTTTCTTTAGCTATCATTTGGCTGGTCTAAATTTTTCTAATAAAATATCTTTCATTTTTATCATAAGTTTTAATGAACCATTCTCTTTTATCTCTATTTTGAACTCTATAGAAATCTTTCGACATAATCTTTCTCTCAGGTTGGAACTTAATGGTTTCTATGACATTTAATTCTAGATTAGAACTAGAAGGTTCATATGTTGCATAGGCCACATTAGAGACTTTAGGAGAATCTTGAAGTGAAGTTGGGATATTTGAAGTAGAGAATCTTTTATCTAACATAATTCTTCTACTACTCAAGAAGAATATCTCTATATTTCCATCAGGTAATTCAATTATCTTTTCTGCCTGAGTTTTTACCAAATTCTTGGGCTCAATGGCTTATTCTAAAGTCCATTTTTTAAGGTAAAACTACTTCTTCCCATTTTAGATTTTTAGGGGTTAAGAAATTATTTTTTCGATTTGCTATAAATAAAGTAGTTAACCCTTTGGTAGATATAAGCTTAGGTCCTAGACTTATAGTGGTCATGGCCTTATAGTAGATCCTACTAGTAACAACTATATTTTCTAATCCTGGTTTCATTTCGAAGCCAGAAGTTTGTAGGTTAATAATGAGGGAGTCTAAAATATTTGGATCTATTAATGAGACAGAGAAATCAGATCCAACATTAAAGAATACCAGTCCATCCCTCAGACTAGCCTCAATAAGCCCTAAAAGTGAGTTTGTAAATCTTAAGTTTCGGCAATCCCTAAGGCAACCAAGAACAGAGATATCAAGTCCTTTTCTGGTTAAAGGTTTTACAGCTACCTGAAAAAACCCTAAATGTAAGAACTTGTAGGTAGATGGAATTTCTTCTAGACCTTCCTCAAGAGTTGGATAGTCTTTTGAGCAGAGTCAATTGAAACAGTTTTTTCAATAGTTTTTATATAATGATTACTTTTAAAAGGAAAACATGGTTTATAATATATTTCACTAATAAGTATTTTGTGTATTTTCTAATTATTTAAACTATTTTCTATTTCTTCAAAATCTATTGAAGACATATTTTTTATAGACATTGTCCTGATATAATGAAAGTTCTCAATGCTCTCAGTCGTAGTAGAGCTCTTTGTAAGAGATTTGATGATATTAGCCATATCTTAAATCCAGTCCAATCTAAAAGGATCTGCCCGATGAAAACCCATCAAACGCCTTCCTCGACTAACACGGGTCTAAAATAGGCACCTTAGAACAGAGCTAGATACCACCTCTTTTCCTACAAAAAGGCTGCACTTGGCTCTAATACCATTTTGCTGGCTGGGAGACCAATACCAAGGCATTGCCGATAAATAAAGCTCTAATATCAATCAAAGACAAGGTCAGTATCTCACCCGCTTAGATACTGATCTTGTCTAGAGAACTAGAATATACGTTTATGTTTGCTTAACCATATACCTGATAGTTCACGCCTAGAATGATTCAGGATAATGTCTAGCTTTTTTAATTTTTTATAAGATAAAGAAAATAGATAAGCATACTCATAATGAAACTAAACACATAATAAAAGATAAATAAGATAAACCAAGTTAGTAATAGATTAAACAAATAAAAAAAGATAAAGCATAATGTTAGGTAAGAGATAAGAAAGCACTAATTTAAAGAAAGCATTTAAAAAGTTAACTCGCATTTCAAGATAGCCCCTTCATGATTGGGTGGTTTTCCTTTTGTTGCATAGTAACTATTATAGTAGAGCTACACAAATACACGATTAGAGGGTTTTCCTTTCGTGCTACAGTAACTACTACAGTACAGCTATAGTAAAGCTACAGTACTGCTATAGTAACAACCTTAGCTTTTTACCTTGGTTGATACAACGACTGTTAAAGTAGATTTTCTACAATAACTATCATAGTACCGAATGCTGATCCATATTTCAGATTGATGGAATCCACGATTTTGAATTCTTGAAATGCAGAATGCAAGGATGATAAACAAAATAAAAGAGCAGAATAAAAATATCATAAAAGGAAATTATTTCGTAAAAATAAAAGTAGTAGACTTACATAGTCTCTTACAAGAGATTGATATATTACGGCATACTTGAACAAAGCACACGAACAAACTTAGCACACTGATGAAGAAATACAAACTGGCACATTGATGAGGTAATACAAACTTGTAAACTGGTAAATTAGCACACTAGCACTCTTACACCTATGTATAGGGTCGTAGTGAAAATGGAGGATGGAGTGGAAGGTCAGAAGATGGAATGGAAGGTAAAGGATGGAATGGTGGATGGAAGAGAGAAGAGATGAGGTGGAGAAAAGATGAAGTGGAGAAGAGATGAAATGGAGAAGATGGAAGGAAGAAGTGATGGGATATGGATGAGAGCTCTCCCTCGACTAGACTCTCCTAAGGAATCTCTCAAGGTAGTTGGAGAGTCGCACTCATGGCCTTAAGCTATTAACCCATGGGTCTTAAACCTAAAGGTGCTTTTAGCCGTTGCCTTCTTCAGAAGCTCTACCTTCCCTTTTATAAATGAGGAGAGGGTAAGCAGACTTCATTTGACTTGATTTTAAGTGAAGTAAAGTCTATGGATTTCAAATGCTTTGGAGTCCATGGATTTCAGATGGCTTGGAGTCCAGAGTCCTATTTTGGATTTAGCTCCTTATAGATATCTTGTCTACTTTTATGGAATCTTTACTATAGATGTTCCATCATTCTGCTATGGAGAATCTCTTCTGTTGATATCGTTTGTCTTCTTATGCTTTTGGCAAAAACGTCTTTTGCTTTATAGCACGTCATACTATTTTAGCATTTCTGAAAATTTTTCCATTTTAGCTTGATTTGATAGGTCTTCAGAAATTACTCCCTTTTTAAGAGTTACCTGCAAAGAAAAGTTTTCTACCATTGGTTTAGTAGAGGGTTAGTAAGAAATTATTTTTCTTTTTCTTTTTCTTTCTTTCTTTTTTTTTTTACAGATCAAAGTTTTGCTTTCTTCGAACTTCAGAATAATATATTCTCAAGTCTTCATTTCCCAAGGATTCTATATTTGTGTCTTCTCTTTCTTCAGGAGATTCTCTAGTAGATGCTGAGGATATAGAGGGTCCTGGTTGATTTTGTTTCTTGCTTTCTCCAGAATAATTAGATTTTTCATATATTTACTGGGACATTGGTGAAGCTTTTTCCATTGCTCTAGTGAGGGCTTCTTTCTTCATTTCATTGGAGAGCAGTTGGGGAATATTTCCAAATGAGGCGTTGGTCCATTTAATGCTCATTTCACACCCATGAGTTTGTCATTGTCTAATAATGACCAGAATAGGGTAGTGGCCATAACTATAGAAAAAAAAAAAATCAAAATCTAATTAGTATATGAATTATTAAGCCTAAAGATTTAGACTTTAGTCTAAAGGTTCTTCTACTATCTTATATAAACTGGTAGCCTCTACCTCCAATTCAAAGAATTATCTTAATTCCTTAGTGGGTACTAGAATCCACACAGACTACACACAAGTCCAACTTTGGCCAATCAATCCATGTGCATCTATGGGTAAGTTCTTAACTAATTATTTTTCTAAACAACTTCTAGTAGTTTAATTTTTCTTAGAAACCTAATCGGTAATCTTTGGCCTCTATTAAAAATGTCTAGTTATGTCCAACCATTAACATGACCATATTTGGTGCATCTAACCAACAAAATATTCAGGCATGACTTTGGTCGGCCAACCTAAGCACCATTAGAAAGACACATCTAAATTATCATATTATAACTGATAATTTCATTAGTCAATAAGCACCAGGCCTTTGGGCCTCTAGTGATTATTAAACTAATGGATCCATTATCACTCAATGGAAGGCTATGATCTAGTTATTACCATAACTATATCATTTTTAAGGACCTAATAATTTTAGAGAATTTAATTAACTCATTTTAGGAAGAGGAGAAATGATTAACCAGCCAATTTTGATCCTCTCACTAACTTCACCAAGTCAGATAAAAAAGGACCTAATTCAAGCCAGTCTTAGGAGCACCTAAATTAGTCATACCGATTTACCTA
Organism: Cocos nucifera; assembly: GCA_006176705.1. NCBI lineage: Eukaryota > Viridiplantae > Streptophyta > Magnoliopsida > Arecales > Arecaceae > Cocos > Cocos nucifera. Next base: position 139,026 of record QRFJ01003232.1, read on the forward strand.
ATTGACATGGGTGAACTTGAATCACCAAGCAATCTAATCAAAATCTAATTCACCAGGTTGGTCAGGTAAGTAAGATTAGTGGAAGGGATATACCATCAACTCGTCAAAAATCCATACAGTGCGAATTGCTCCCAATTAAAAACCACTGGTCTAGACTATCAAACTTACCTTAGACACCAACTAGTTCATTAGTTTTAATTTGATTAATCTAGTAATTCTAGATTTGACCATGTAGTTATGAATCAAGTTTATTTGATTCTCATTAAAAACATGGACTTGACCGATTACAATGATTATAATTGAGTCTAAAGAGTCCTTGACCTAATCTAAATCAACATTTGGTTAGATTTAATCAATTACTCTAATTTAGTCCATTCTTTAATCTAACCTTAGGTCTAACCTATTTAATGGACCTAATTCATCTAACCCAATAATCTAAATTTTATGCTTATGACTTAGGATTTTTAATTCATAATTCTAGACCCTAATTCATAACTCTTAATTTTTAATTAAGTTTTGGGCTGATGGGTTGGGGTTCGATATTTTGAAAATAATTTTTAAATTTTGAAAGATTTATTATAATTTAGTACTGTCTACTAAATGGGTCGACTCATTTCAAAAAATGGATCGGCTCATTTCATAAATAGTTACTCGTTGTAAGTTTATGTACAATACATAAAGTAAAATCATGAATCTAGGTTTAGATCTAATCTAACACATTCATGATTAATAAAGATTGAAATAATTTCAATAAACTTCTTTCGCTACTTCATCTTCATGGGATATAATTGCTGCATCACTCCAACCGCCATAGGAGAACCCCATCGAATGGAAGAAGATGGCCTTTAAACCATGCGTTTCTCCTATGATCGAATGGCCATGGCAACCAACCCAATCAGTTTACTTGCTACTCAAAAGTAATTACATATCAAATGTGCTATTTTTTAGATTTTTAAAGTATATATATCACATTAAACAACCTAGTGCTTTGATACCACAGATGGAAAATATTGTTGGGTTTTTAGCTCTACTTTTGAAACTTTTTTGAAAATCATGTAGCAAAAATTTAAAATTAATCTAATTAATTTTAATGGGCTATTGATCATATCAACAAAAACCCTACAACTAGGATCAAAATGTGACATATATGCATAGAAAAGTCTAAAAAGAAAATCAACATGCAGTAAATCATATTTACTACTACTTGTGTTCAGAACACGATACCTTGCATGGGTAGTCGATCACTGTAACTGAAACATCGCTGAGGAGGTCTTCTCATCATGATGCAGCCACATAGATCATCTAGCTCTTCCACATGAGGGTCTAGTCCAAATCGGCTCCTCCAGAGTGCTAGCTCGATGCTGAAAGCTTTGATGGCTGATTTTGATCGAATTGCTTCGATCTTCCTCCATAGATTTTTTGAATACTCTAGAAGACTACCAGAGATAGGGGAGAGGTAGAGGAGGCTATTTGAGAAATTTTATGATTTTATGACTCTCACAACTTATAAAATCTCCACCCGAACCCTAGGTCGAAACACTAAGGCTACACTCTCCCAGACCCTGTGCCTATCTCTCTCTCTCTAGACTTTTTTCTCTTGGAATTTTGACTTTTTTTCTCATGCAGAAGGGGGATTACACATTGAAAGGTTTCTCACTTCTGAAGTGTGCATGCCCCAGATGAAAATCTCCTTTTATTGTGCATAAAATAGTGTGGGGTCAAATTCAAACTCCATTTGAATTTGAATGGCAACAAACTATCATGGCTCCTCGAATCGGGGCTAGACCGGACACGAGTCAAGGTGCAAACCAAATCGGATCGCTGGATGGATTCGAGGTCTAACTATACTCTCTTGAGATTTGGGCAACTTGGAGATCAAATCTGAGCCCTAGAATTACCTAGAGAAATATGTCTAAGATCTACAAAAAGTACTCAAGAGAATAGGGCCAGGGGCACGTCTCAAGATATACATTGGTCAGCAAAGAAGCTAGTGCAATGAGGCATAACAGAATGCAGTTTACCCATGTAACTTTGTGTGACATTCTGAAAACTTCATAAAAGTTGGTTCAAAGTGGATAGAGAATTGTCTTAAAGGATTTTTTGTTTCGAATCCAACAGATCAAGTTTCGTTACAATCTGAGTTCGTTTGGATCACAAACTTGGCAATTTTATCTGATTGCATAGAGTCCTACGAGAATGGAGATTCTGAGTTTATCCTTATCTTGTACCTAAAGAGTTGAGTTTGTGAGGGACTTGTAACTTGAGGTTATTCCTATATAAAAGGACACTCAAGGGTGGGGTTAGAAATCAAGAGAGAGAGGGAAAGAAAGAGATCATCTAAGGATCCTCTTGTATCTGTGAGAGATCAAGAGACCAGGAGAGCGTCTATTGTAAACCAGCGAGTGGTTATTTAATAAAAATTCTCTTCTCCTTATTTCTTCTTCTTCTTCATGGTGTTTCCTGATGTTGCATTCTACTGTGTTCTATTATTGTTGGGCATGGCCTAAGTCATAGAGACTAGGTTCCCATGCTAGGGAGGCTGGTTAGTTCTCTTCTGCCCTATGAAGAGCTGATCGAGCCGCACGTTGTTGGCATTTGCTCTGAGATCCCTTCATACATGATAAAACTAATGTTTATCCATTGGGGCGTGAGAAGGCAGGGTGTGCACCCTCTAGTAAATGGAGAATGTTTCATGAGAAACAAATTCTAAGGAAATGTGATAGGTGCAAGTTTAGGTGATATGGCAAGTAAACTAGTCTTAATAGAAGCTTATCCAATTGAACCCAATCCAAACCTATTTCGCTAGGCCCAATTAGATCAGATTAACCCAACTCATTTAGACTTAATTAAATTCTAATCAAATCAATAATTAATTAAGCCTAATCCTTAATTAAATCAAGGAACAAACCTCCTCGGCGATTAGGTCATCTCATAACCTAATCGGGTCAAACTTAACTGAATACAATTCAATTGGACTTGATCCAAAACTTATTACTTAATCAAATTGAGTTAATTAGCATCAAATACTAATTAAATATCTTATAAATATAGAGTCCAAATTCAATGGGTGTTCGAACAATAGAGTCCCATCCAAATGTAACTCTTGATCGAAGAGTCCCAAACCAGTGGGACTCTTGATCCCAGTATCCCAAATGAGTTGAACTTGTGATCACAAAGTCATAAACCAGTAAGACTCTTGATTATAGAGTCTCAGATAAGTAGAACTCAAGATTCCAATGTAGTAAGACTTTCGATCATAGAGTTTCAGTCCAGTGGGACTCTTGACCATAGAGTCCTAGTCCAGTGAAACTCTTCATCAACCATCAGATCAGGTAGGAACCTCTAATATGTGTGACCCCATAGGTTCAAATCTAAGCCAGTAGCATAGGAACCATTTTCTATACTAATCGATGTGATAATTTAGCAATGGTTCCTGACATCTGAATAGGTTGAATAGTCACAATCACAATATTTAGAACTTGCTTGAATATGGTTACTATATAATTCATCCCGTTGACCTCTGTATTTAAGATGTCTTAGAGTTTAAACTACCAATCCTAAAAAATACATCTATATCGTATCTCAATGCAATTAGTCCTGTGACTCCTCATAAGGACTAGTCTGGCCAAAGTTTTGCTAAATTAAAACATAATTCAACATAATTCCTGAAACCCGAAGTGGTTAATCCCATCTTATTCACACACAAACTCCTCAAGTATTTGACTATGCCCAAAAATCTTCCATCACTAAATTAGAAATTTAGGTAGTTCGGCACCAAAGCATAGTGAGTTGCTTGGAAGTAACCGTGATGATCTCGATCGAAGGGATACTTATATACATATTCCTTCGAAGCAATTCTTGATAGTAGAAAGCTTTGAAGTTAGTCACGTTCAGTGCAGATGTATCCCTACATCTCATCTGCATATCATATCAATATCTCCACACTCGGTTAAGAGGACAACCAATCCATATGGCACACAATAATCTACACTCGATAAACATTGTTGTCATAGTTTACAACATATCATTTGGTCATGAATAGGTTTAAGGACTAAATGATAAATCCTTCTTTATTGATTCTAAATAGTCTTAAGAATTTCATCGCAATACAAGAGTTCATTAGAAGATATAAAGAATTTATGATGAAAATATCAAAATAATATTTATTCATTAATAATTTATATACAAATACAAAAATAGCTCAATCGTCAATATGTTGATAATTGGTTTTGGGATACTATTCCTAACACTAGTTTTATCGATCAGTAAAATTCGATTTTAATGATCACGAATGATAGCATGATGATATGATAGATAGAGACCACCTTTGGATCCAAAAATCTATAATGATGATCTTAGTGATATTTGTAGTACGCTATCAAAGTTTTACTTTAATCGGATATCATTATCATGGTTAATTTAGTATGAAATTATTTCAACCATTAAATTTTAAAAGAATAAGTGATCAAAAGAGCAAACAGCATCTGATTATGAGATAAATTTTTAGATAAATGATCTTGACTACCGCTTTAATCATTTTTATGATGGTGATCATAAAATTCAAACTATAAATCTAAGAACGATCCAAAACTATACATCACTCGATACTTGTTCTTAAACTTCTTAAGTAATTATGCTTATGCTTTTGTTAGATCTATTTAACGGGAATGATTCATACAAAAATTGTTTGGATTTTATGATCATCATCATTCAAAATAATTAAAGTTGTAGCAAAGATCATTTATCTAAAATATCATCTTATAATCAAACATTGTTTGGCTTTTTGATCACTCATTTCTCATTTAATTACTAAAATTATTTCATAGTACATTGACCATGATAACAATATCTGATTAAAGTGAATCTTTGATAGTATGCTACAAATGTTACCAAGATCAACATTGCAAGTTTTCGAACCCATTGATGGTTTTTATCTATCAAAATAATACACAGTCGTTTATGGTCAATAAAATCAAATTTTATTAATCAACATAGCTAAGACAATCAGATTGATGAGGTCTTTTGTAAAGATACTTTAATGATAAATATTTAAATAATAAATGATGAAAATAGGCATTAAATTTTAGAATTATAGCATATTTAAAGAAAAAATATATAGCTGCAGTTATGTATAACTGCTACCATAGGCTGACCTATGGCAGCGATTAATGATAACCATTACAATAGTCAGGATCTATAGCAGTGGTTACAAATAACTACTACTATAGATTTGATATATCACAGTGGTTAAGTAAATCACTACTATAGATTTCACCTAGTGCAATGGTTATAAATAACCACTGCTGTAGATCAGACTAATGACAGTAGTCACTCATAACCATTATCATAGATTGAGACTATGGAAGTAGTTAAATAACCACTACTATATGACTATCCTATTGCAGTGGTTATCAGTAATTGCTGTCATAGATCGGACCTATGGTAGTAATTTTTAGTAACCGTTGCCATAGGTCATCTATGGCAGCGGTTTTTAGTAACTGCTCCTATAGATCAAGTGATAGTAGTGGTTCACAATAACCATTGCCTTAGAACCTATGGTAGTGATTTTTGAATTGCTGAAATAATAAGCACTACTATAGCCCCATTCTGCAGTAGTATAATATGCACTAAGACAATTCCTCATTAATCTCCATAGTGGGCCTTGTGGGTATCACAACAAACCTACTATGATTTTTTATAGGATTTTGGCTTTACACGAAGGAAGGCATATGTAGTGCCTTTAATCATTTAGTATTTTTAATTCAAGATTTAAATTAAACTAAATTAGCCAGGTAAGTGGGAGAGAGGTGGGAGGCCCCCGTTCTTGCCTTAGACATCAAAAGATTTGGTCAGGTAAGAATCAAACCCAACTAATTAACCATGTTCTCTTTACCTTTTCAAAATCACTTTCTTAGACACCAATTGATCAATTATTTCCTGAATGGATTTGCTATTGATTTTTCAACACTACGACTTAATATGATTTTACGAGGGCTTTTAATGGTCTCATACACATTCTATCTGAAAGGAATCATATATGCATCCATAGCATATATAGCATGAATACTCTTATAGCATGTCACAACAATATGTATAAGCTAATCTATATCTACATATCACATATGTATATAGATATCGTATTGAGATACTATCATGCTATTTGTTATACCATCATTCTGATGGAAATCGTGCAGGATTTTAAGCATTCTTTTTAAATTTTTTTCAAAATTTAACTATAGCAGAAGCTAAAATTATTCTAATATTAATTTTGTGCATGCAATGATCATATCAAAAATCCTACACTAGGATCTAGAAATGCTTATATGTAATAGAAAATTAAATGCATAAGATTAGTAAATCGCATATACTAATCTACTCATGTTCAGAACACAATACCTGAGCGCGGATAACCGATCTCCATAATTCAAAACTTCTAAAAGAAGCCTCTCGCATCATGATGCAGCTGCACAGTCATCCAACCTCTACAATTAGTCCACACAGAGCTCCTAGTCCCAACTAGCTCTACCGGAGTGCTAGCTCCTTGCCGAAGCCTTCGATAGCAAATCTTGGTCAATCGATCGACCATCTTTCTTCCAATCTCCTGGATGCTCTAGAAGGTTAGAAGAGACTGTATCGAGGATGATGAGATGGTGTGAAAGATTTGGTGGAGATTGGATGCTCGTAGCACTCAATCTCATCATTCGAACCCCTAGTCCAAACCCTAGAGTTTCACACACCTAAAAACCCTGATACCCGAAAATGCTCTCATGCCCTCTCTCTTTGAAATTTTTCTGCAAAATAAATTTTTATGGATAGAGAGACTCCTCCACCGTACACCCACTTCAAAACACTTTTTAAATGGGTGACCAAAGAGATAGAAATAAAAAGGTGGTGTAAGAAGAATATTGGTGCAAGAATCCTTTTCTCTCTCTCTGGACTGTTCCATGCCCAGACAAGCACCCTAGGTCTCACTCCCTCTTACATGCACAAAAATTTTGCCTTTTTATTGGCATTAGTGAGATGGGCAAAATGTGTGGAAGGTATAAGGTTGAAGCGGTTGAACTTGTTTCAACCAATCTCTTGAATTCAAAATTCAAGAGAACACTTATCCACTTCCAACACCTAGCCAAGTGGGTGATGAGCAGAAAGACCCTCCTTCTGCATGCCTACTCTAAAAAAAGTTCACAAAATAGTGTGATAAAGGGAGGAGGGCATGGAGATGGGATAAGGTTGTAAGGTTGGATTGGTTCCAACCTCCAACCACTTTAAGTTGAATTCAAAATTCAACTTCATTTGAACTAGTCCAATACTTGGATTAGGTCAAAAGGATAAAGGAGAGGGCACCAACTTCAAATTTTGGCATAGAAAAAAGTCAGGCACATTCCATAATGTGCATGAGAAAGGGCGAGGTTAAAGAGTCATGGCACAGGGACATGGGAGTTTGAAATTCAAATCTAATTTGACCTATTAAAATTGGTTTCAACCAAACCAATTTATCCAGATCTAATTAGACTAAGACAAACCTAATCAAATTAGACTTAACCCAACCCAATAAAATTTTAATTAAATTAAAAATTAATTAGATCCAGGTCTTGATCAAATAAGGGTCGAATCTTTCATAGCAATTAGGTCATCTCATGACCTAATTGGGTCAAACCTAATCGAATCAGATTCAATCAAATTTGATCGAATCCTCATCATTCAATCAAATTGAGCTAATTAGCAATCTAATTGATAATTAATCCTCCAATAACATCAGAGTTTCAGTCCTGTGGAAGCCACGAAGATAGAGTCCCAATTCAGTGGAACTCCTGATCATAGAGTCCTAGTTCAGTAGGACTCTTAACCATAGAGTTCAGACCGTTGGAACTCTTGATCAGCCATTAGATCAGGTAGGAACTCCAATTGTGTGTGATCCCATAGGTTCGAACCCTAAGCCGGTAGCATAGAAATCAATTTATGTACCAATCGATGTGACCATCTAGCAATGGTACCCAATGTTTGGATAGGTTGAATAGTTGCATTGCAACATCTATGAACTTATGGCATATGGTTATCATATAATTAATCCCCTTGATCCAAATGCACAAAAGATAACCTACGATTTAACTATCAATCCTAAGAAATTATCACATTGTATTTGAAATTTTAATATCTATCGAATGGACTATCCCGATCGTGGTTTTGCTAAATTAAAATATAGTGATGCATTTGCTTCAATACTTGGAGGGGTCAATCCCATCTTGACTCATGCACCGACTAAATAAGTGCTTACTGCACCTAGTAACCTTCACTGAGTTAGAAATTCAGGTAGTTTGGTACCAAAGTACAGTGAGTTGCTTGCAAATTATCATGGTGATCTCAAGTATAAAGGATATTTATACCCATATCCTTCGGGAGCAACTCTTGATAGCAAAGAGCATGGTAGATGGGTCACGATCAATGAAAAGTATCCCTATATTTCATCTACATGCCATACCAATATCTCTATACTCCTTGGTTAAGAAAACAACCAACTCATATGGCACACAACGACCTACACTCAATAAATGTTGTCGTCCTAGGTAACAACGTATCATTTGATCATGATCAGGTTTAAGGACTAAACAATAAATCCTTCTTTATCGAGTCTAAATAGTCCTAAGAACTTCATCACAAAAGAGTTCATTATAGAAAGATGCACAAACATGATGAAAACATAGAATAATAATTTTATTTATTGGGTGTAAACCCTTTTCCTATCGAAGTCCAATGGGATGCCAAGCCTTCAAGTGACTTCGTTCGACAAAGGTAGCCATGCCTGATTTCGGTCGGTAAAGAATTTACACTCAAGCATTAAAACTACAGATCTCTAATTTAAATTTATTGACCGATCTTCCTCACTCAGATTTCTAGCTCCTTCGGGTGTCCCTAGAACCTACAGGATATTATAGATTTCACTCGAACAAACTCAAACAGTGATGACAGCCCCCAAGCAATGGAGTAACAGGTCTAATTATGGCTTGGTTTGGTCGATCTTAGCATTCTTTGAATCTCTCTCTAGTAAAAAGCCATCCAAGCTATTCGATATTGGACCAATATCAGATCAGCAAAACTCCTCTCCAGACGAACTCCCATAATATACTAAGAGTAGTAGACCTTAGGATTCCTGCATCAAGATCTCAGAACACGTAGGCAAAAGGACCTTGTCTTCTTTATATCAACCTCCAGACAACCTCAAAGATGGTCGAGCTTTGAAGGAATAAATAAACAGACCCTCTCCAAGCAGATTCTCTCCCACTCCATCCAATCAAATTCTCCCTAGCCGACGTCCTCCCCGTTAATCTCCTCCTTGACACTAGTTGATTTCCTTCCCATCAACTCTTATCCATCCGAACTTCTTACATCAACTAGGAGGGGATCCATTGATAGGTATTTGCTTATTCAATGGACCTCCTTCTAGGATTCTCCAGTAGGATTATTTTCAGAGTTCTTCTCCTTCAACCGGGCTTCTCCTTCTAGTAGAACTGCTTCCAAATTCTTCTAGCGGGCTTCCTTCAGGACTCCTTCAGTCACAGGACTTTCGAACCCCTTACATATAGATGATCTTGAAGGAGTCTATACTCTAGAATTGATGAAACTCAAAGCTCTTCATTGCCAGCACCTACCTCCCCTAAACTTCAACTATTAAATTTCAACGAACTGGTACATCACGACAACAGACACTACTCTCCATAACAAACTCCATGTGGCCTCGAGCAGCCCACTACTAGATGGTTATGGCTGTCATTTTCAGTTTGTTACAAGCTCCATTTATAAAAGAAACCCTCTAGATACATTTCTCTCTAGAGTTTTCTTCTCCTTCCCCAAACTGCGCTACTTTCTTTTCTGAGCACTCCATTTTTGTTGGTTAGAAGAGCTGACTTGATTATCGGAGGATCCTGCCAGAGCCACCACCTTCGACTTCGGTCAGGACTTTTCTTACAGGTTTCTAATGGCGACCTCATCTTCTTCAGCTCCAGCTTGGTTCCAGCATCAATCAAATTCTGCACCGACAGGATTGACGCTAGAGAAAAGGCCCTTTGAGTCCTTATTCTAAAAGGAGTGCCCAGTCGATCTTGATCCTTTTCTTCTTTTAACTCTTCAAAATCCATCGAGATTCATCTTTGTTTAATCTTTTCAATCTAGAAATACCTCCAAAAAAGACAACCACCCGACGATCCGCTACTTCCATCATTAGATCTGAGCCAGATCCATCCATCCCTACTCCATCACCAGCACCTTGCCCCCTCCACCGACGGCCATGATGGATCCTGAGTAGTTCAACCTATTGATTCAGCAAGTTTGAGATCTTACTAAAATGGTGCAGGCCATGGAGCAACTTTCGGTGGTGGCTCCACCAAAAAATCTCCTATCAAGGTGTCAAGAACCGATCCCAAGGAGGCATACTTGGGTCAGCAGACCCATCACTCCTGAGAAGGAGAAATAGAAAGCTGAAGATCCCTGTTCAGACCATGATTCCTCTCTAGATGAAATCTTTTCTATCTACAACCAAAAGTCTTCTAGAATCTGCGATCGAAATGATGTTCTCGATCAAAAATTGCAAGAAATGGACTGATAGATTGAGGAATTCCGCCATGTCACCTCGGCTCACCACTACACCGATCTCCCCTTCTCTGCTTGAATTATGTAAGAGCCTCTCTCACCAAACTTCAAGCTTCTCTAATTCAAAAGCTACGATGGGATCTCTGATTCGATCAACAACCTAGAGGTCTTCCAAACTATGATGCTGCTCCATGGCACACCAGACAGCATCTTATGCCGAGCTTTTCCATCTACTCTAAAGGAAGCAGCAAGAAATTGGTACTCGATACTGAAGTCAGATACAATATTCTCTTTCAACTAGTTGAGCCATCAGTTTGTGGCTCATTTCATCAGTAGCCAGCATTCTAGGCGAGGTTCAGACTTCCTCATCAACATCAAATAGAAAGAGAAAGAATTAATCTGGACTTTTGTCAATCGCTTCAACACTGCTGTCCTCGAGGTTCGAAATCTAAATCAATCTATTGTCATGGCCATGCTGAAGGATGGCCTTCAAACGAATGATCTATTGTTCTTCCTAGAGAAGAAGTATTCCAGAAATTTTATCGATCTGCTAGCTCGAGTTGAAGGATATGCCCGAGCCGAGGAGGCCTTCAAGTTGAAGGATGAGGAAGCCACAAGAGAGCGGTAGGCTGGTGAATCTAGTAAGCCTGTAGTTGAAGAAAAGCCAAACGAAGTATGGTCGTGCTCCTGGACTACCCCCAAGCGCAAGCGAGCCCAAACTCATCCTCGAGCTCATTACCAAAGAAGCCCTAACAGAAGAGCACAAAGAAGTTCTCATCCTAGAAGATTCCACAACTATGCCCCCCTCAATTCTCTAAAAATATAAATACTAATGAAGATCAAGGAGCAATTGCTAAGATTAGAGAGGATGTGCACTCACCTTGGCAAGTGGAATGCTAATAAATACTACCTCTACCATCGTGACCATGGTCATGATACTGAGGAATGCATTCAACTCTAAGATGAGATCGATGAGCTCATCAAGCAAGGTCAACTCGATCGATTTCTACGACATCGATTCGAAGAAAGAGAGGATCAGCCAAGGGCACTGCTGCAGCCAGAACCACCGAGGGAGGAGCAATAGAAAGATTGGCCACCTCTCGGCATCATCAATACTATCTCTGAGGGACTTCGGTGAGAGGAGGCCAGTGGATCTGAAGGATCGATGAAGAGATAGAAGATTGAAGAATCCATAGCCTTCATCGAAGCAAATACATAGGGAGTTCAGTTCCTGCATAATGATGCAGTTGTAATTGCTTTAAATATTGTAGACTATGATATACGCCATGTCCTTATTGATAATGAAAGTTCGATCGATGTCTTATTTTATGATGCTTTTTCCAAGATGTCTATACCTAACGATCGGCTTAGACTAATGAACTCTCCATTGGTTGGCTTCACTGGCGATGCAGTACCAGTTGAAGGTATAATAACTTTAGTTGTGGCTGTAGGACAATATCCAAGATAGTCTAGAGCATGGGTGGACTTTCTGATAGTAAGAGCTCCATCGACTTACAATGCAATCCTCGATCGACCTGGCCAAAATGCACTGCGAATAGTAGTATCGACATATTACTTGAAAATGAAGTTTCTGACAAGTTATGGGATCGAGAAAGTTAAAGAAGATCAAGTCCTAGCAAGGCATTGCTATTCAATTTCCTTATGGAGGGGCAAGCAATCAGATCCTTGTTCGGTTGATGGGCTGGATGTCTGCAACGATCTAATGAAAGAATGGGATAAGCCTATGGAAGACCTTGCTTCCATTCCACTGAATGACGGGAATACGGAGCACATGGTGTAGATCGGCTCCAACCTAGCAGGAGAAATACAAGAGTCGCTTGTCGAATTTCTATGATGGAATGTGGATGTTTTTGCTTGGATCCTCGACGACATGCCCAGGATAGATGTCGAGGTCATGAAACATCACCTGGCTATCGATACTAAACATCGGCCAGTGAGAGAGAAGATGCACAGCCATGCTCTAAAGAGGTAGAAAGCAATTATAGAGGAAGTTGATAAGCTCATCAAGGTCGGATTCATCCAAGTAGTCAACTATTCGAACTGGATCTTCAATGTCGTACTCATCAAAAAGGCAAACGATAAGTGGAGAATGTGCATAGACTTCAAAAATTTGAATAAAGCCTATCCAAAATATAGCTACCCCCTACCTAGAATTGATCAACTAGTGGATGCGACCTCGGGCCACGAGCTCCTCATCTTCATGGATGTCTTTTCTAGCTATAACCAAATTCAGATGGCACTAGAGGATGAGGAGAAGACTGCTTTTATAACTGATCGTGGTCTTTACTATCATAGGATTATGCCTTTTGGACTTAAAAATATAGGAACAACATACTAGCATCTGGTCAACAAAATCTTCAAGAAGCAAATTAGCTGCAACATGGAAGTATATGTAGATGACATGCTTGTCAAGAGTCGAGCTTCAATAAATCACATTATCGATCTTGAAGAGACCTTCAGCACCCTCAGAAGATACAAGATGAAGCTAAACCTAACCAAGTGCGCCTTCCGTGTAACCTCAGGAAAGTTCTTGGAATTCATGGTATCGAAACATGGAATCAAAACAAATTCAAGAAAGATTTGGGCTATTTAAGAGATGACTGCTCCAAAATCAATCAAAGAAGTTCAGCACCTGACCAGAAAGGTGCAAGCCCTAAACTACTTCATCTCGAGGTCGGTCGAGTGATGCATGCTCTTCTTTCAGGTCTTAAAACTACCGAAGAACTTCTGCTGGACCATCGAATATCAACAAACCTTTAAAGAACTTAAGGAGTACCTCTATTCTCCTCCCCTATTAGCAAAGCTCGAACCCGGAGAGAAATTATTTTTGTATCTAGCGATCTCCTTAGTGGCCCTTACGGCAGTCTTAGTCAAAGAGGGGTGAAAGTACAGTGGCCAATCTACTACATGAGCTGAGTCTTGAGGGACGCCAAGATCAGGTATACTAAGTTAGAAAAACTAACTTATGCTTTGCTGATTGCATCCTGGAGGCTCCGATCTTATTTCCAAGGGCACACCATAACTCTCCTCACTGATCAACCAATTAAAGCAGTCCTTCATCGAATGGATACCTCCAAAAGAATTACAAAATGGACAATCGAGCTTATAGAATTTGACATCAACTACCGACCTTGACCATCAATCAAAGCCCAAGTATTGGTGGATTTTATAGTTAAATGCACCATTCCAGATGAAGCCAAGCTTGAATAGAATGAAATCAGCATTTCGTGACTGCAGCCGAGCTCCTCTGAAGAAAGAGCCGACATTCCTGAAGATATTTGGGCCCATATGTAGACAGCTCATCCAATGCTTTCGGTGCAGGCGCAGGGCTGATCTTGGTGAACCCAGAGGGAATTATCGTCGAATACGCACTGCACTTTGAATTCTCTGCAACTAATAATGGGGTCGAATATGAAGCTTTGCTCATTGGATTAAAAATAGCTAAAGAGTTAGAAGCAGATCGACTCCAAGTCTATAGTGATTTTTAACTAGTGGTCGAATAGGTTAGCAGTAGTTATGAAGCTTGGGAGGAAAGCATGATAAAATATCTTGAGAAAGTGAGAAACTTGACTACGGCCTTCAATAATTTTAGCATCCAATAAATTTCAAGGATAGAAAATATCAGAATCAACCTTCTCTCTAAGTTGGCCACTTTAGCCCCAGCCCAACTGCCCAAGAAAGTATTTTTTGAAGTTCTGAAATGCCCAAGTTTGGAGGAGTCACAGTCCATTATGCAAGTCGAGCATGAGTCGAGCTAGATCGACCCGCTAGTTGCTTACCTCAAGGATGGAGCTCTTCCTTATGATCCAAAAGAAGCTCGGAAATTTATAAATCAAGCCTTCCAGTATGTTCTGTATGAAGGCAAGCTGTACAAAAGATCATATTTCTTACTACTTTTAAGATGTCTCTAACCTTCAGAAGCCAACTTTGCATTATGAGAGTGCATGAAAGAATCTACTGGAGTCGTATAAGGGCCAGATCCTTATCACATAGACTACTTCGATAGGGTTACTATTGGCCAATCTTGTACAATGATTCTACAGAGTGTGTCAAAAAATGTGACCGCTATCAGAGAAATGCAAACATTCAAAGGCAGCCAGCTTCTGAACTTGCACCCCTGAGCACCCCATGACCGTTTGCTCAATGGAAAATGGATATTTTTCCATGGCATCTGGATAGTGTAAGTTCCTCTTGGTGACGATAGATTATTTCACAAAGTGGGTTGAGGCTAAACCTCTAGTAAAAATCACTGAAGCAAAAGTGCAGGACTTCGTCTGAAAGTCAATTATCTATAGATTCAGCCTACCTCGGACTCTTATAATAGATAATGGGCAATGGTTTGTCGAAGCAAAATTTGTCAAATTTTATGAAGATTTAAATATCTCCCATCATTTTAAATCAGTAGCCCATCCATAGACAAATGGCGAAGCTGAATTGACTAACAGAATCCTATTGCAAGGCATCAAAGCAAGACTTGAAAGAGCAAGGGGGACTTGGGTGGATGAGCTTTACCATATCCTATGGGCATACCGAACTATCCAGAAGCTACCAACTGGAGAAACACCATTCTCTCTGGCTTTCAAAATTGAAGCAGTCATCCCAATAGAGCTCAAGCTGCCATCGGCACGGATTGTAGCCTTTAGCGAGCAATGCAATTCATAGGATCTTAGAGCAAACCTTGATCTACTGGAGGAAAAGTGAGAAGAAGCCCAAGTTCGGATAACCACTTATAAATGAAGAGTGGCTCGTTACTATAACTCCAGAGTAAAAGGCAAAATATTTAAAGTGGGGGACTTGGTACTTCGACGAGCAGTCGTTTCACAACCTCAGAACCAAGAAAAGCTCATCCTAAATTGGGAAGGTCCTTATGAAGTCAAAGAGATCATCCAGCCTGGAACTTACTACTTGAGGGAGCTTGGAGGCATCGATCTTCCACACCCATGGAACTCAGAGAACTTATGCATGTACTATCAATAATCTCATCTCAATAAATTTTTTCTATTATAATATCTTCGATCTTGGTGCAAAACTATGATTACACTAAATAGCCTTTCAAACTTTATTATTAGATGTATTTAGCCCTATTAGAAACTGGAGGAAAATCTCATCCTAACATTGAGCTAAAGCGAAGACCTCGATTACTTAAGTCGGCATGCGGGGAGAGGCTCCTTCAATAGCTCTTTTGTGCTCCTATAGTCCTATTAGGAATAGGAAGAGAACCTCATCCTAACATTGAGCTAAAGCAAAGACCTCGATTACTTAAGTCAGGATGTGGGGAAAGGCCCCTTCAATTACCCTTTTGTGCTCCTATAGTCCTATTAGGAATAGGAGGAACCTCGTCCTAACATTGAGCTAAAGCGAAGACCTTGGTTACTTAAGCTGGGATGTGGAGAGAGGCCCCTTTAATGGCCTTTTTGTGCCCCTATAGCCCTATTAGGAGCAGGAGGAGAACCTCGTCCTAACATTGAGCTAAAGCAAAGACCTCGGTTACTTAAGTCAGGATACGGGGAGAGACCCCTTCAATGGCCCTTTCATGCTCCTATGGCCCTATTAGGAACAAGAGGAGGACCTCATCCTAACGTGAGCAAAGTCAAAGGTTATGCTAACCTAAGCCAAGGAAAAAAGAGGAGGGCCCATCCAGTGGTCTCAAACAAACCCCCAACCTAAAACAAAGAGAAGGGAGAAACTCTATCATTGATCCCTATATGTATTTCTCCTATAATTACTTGACCGTATGCGGCGCAAGAAGGAAAATCGCTTTTAGGTCCACAAAAAGGACCTCAGATAGGCATCCACATCAACCACTTCATTAGAAGACAACATAGAGAAAAACAAAGTGAAGAAAGTGGAATCACGAGCAAGCTTCGAATTCGTGCAAAACAAAAATAACAAAAAAAGGTACTATTTCATTACAAAAATAAGTTCATTACAAGCAAAACACAAGTCAGCAAGATCGATTACACCAAAAAAGAAAAGAGAGAAAGAGAAAGGCCATCGGAATCCTAGGAAAGGCCAGATTCTTCAGACTTTGGACTAGTGGCAATTATCAAAGATTCCTTCAGACGATCAACCTCCACCTCGAGCTCCCTCCGCCTCATCATGTTATCGCAGAACATCTTGTTGGCTCAGTGATAGTTCTCCTCTAACTCTCACAGCCTCCTCCTTAGGATCTCGGACTCGGCCTTCGCATCCTTGGTAGCCTGACATTCACAAGTCAACCGAGCTTCAGCCGCTACACCTCAGTCTCTCCTATACCGACCGACTCCAAGAGTTTGCTAACGATCCTCTTCAAGGAGGCGATCTCCTCGGTCTTCCTACTTGTACCAGCCCGAAAGCCATCATTAAGTCACCGCTGGAGCCGAGCTATTTCACCATTAGAAGCATGAAGCTTTTGTTCTAGCTTAGTTGTCCTATCACTTCGGCCAAGTCGGTAAGTCTCATATGTGAGCTCAGCGTCATGCAGCTACTTTTGAAGAGCCGAGAACCTCGTTGACCAGTCCCACTTGAATCGCACCTTATCGAAGGACCATGGTGAGCTCCCTTCTAGAAGTTGGATCTTCTCTCTCACCATCTTGAGATTGGTTTTGAGAGAGCTGATCTTTACCGTTAGCACCCAAGATTTATCACTAGTGTTTCTCTTGAGCTTGGCGATCTTCTTCTTGAAACTGCCTTTTTGGATGCTGAAGCTCGCAGCATCCTTCATGTATAAACTTCGGGGGTGAGCGACCTCTTTGGTCACCTTCGAAGCATTCTTTCGAGAAGCTCGAAGGTCATCCTCCATATTCTTCAACTTCCTCTTCAGGTGATGAACCTCCTTTGTTAAATCCTTGATTTGGGGTTTTAGAGGAATGCCTTGAGGCAGTGGCTCGACATCATTTGCAGCTGATTGGCTTTGACTGTGATTGCCGAAAGGATTCTGAACGACATTCACCACAGCACAAGTGTAAAAGAAAGAAAGTTCATTTTCATTTCTTGAAATGTTTAAGTACACCAAAAAAAAAAAGAAAAGAAAAAGAAGGAAGGTACAAGTAATCAGAGATTTTTAACCTCAACAGAAGTTTAACCTCAATGTTATGGACTAGGACCCTCCACCTTACCAATCGGCGCGTCATTGAACAAAGATCGCCTCTAGAAAAATGGGAATTAGATAAAGATAATAGGGCTAGATATTACATGTTGGCTCGATGTCTGATGAAGCTCCAGCCCAACATGAAGATATCAGGAGGGCTCGACCAAATGTTGGCTCACCTGCAGGAGATGTTTGGTGAATAGAGTCGCGCAGCCAGTATCAAAATCAATGAAGACTTTAAGGCTAAGATGCATGATTGGACAAGTCCAGTCAAGATCACTATCTGATAGATGATTCAAGGACATGGAAGAGCTTGAGAAGCTCGGTTGAAGTTAGACTTGATCTATAGAATAATATTATTCTGCGAATCTTGACTGATGCAATGGGCCAATTCATCATGAATTACCATGCATAAACTTCAAAATTCTTGGCCGAATTAAGACATATGCTGGCACCGCTGAGCCTTTTCTATGAAAAGGTTCAAGGCTGCAGTTCTTGCTATGGAACAGACGCTCTTCCAAAAAAAAGTCTTAATAGAAAAGAAACAGAAGTCTGTGAAAATGTAGAGGTGGAATGGACGAATGAAGAAGAAGTCATGCCAAAGAAAAAGGCGATGTCAAAAAAAAGTGTTTCCATTGCAAACAGCGACGGCATTGGAAGCGAACTGTTCCCTACTTACCTGGCATCTGAAGAACAAGAAAAAGTCCTTTGAGGTATGCTCGTTTATTGAGTCTAACCTACGATGTTCTCTACATCAGTTGGGTGCTTGACTCTGGTTCAGTACATCATCTGTGCACTCCATGCGATCTTGAGAAATAAGAGGTTGAGGGGATGGAGACATGATCCTATGCATCATAATAGGCAAGAGTTATATGAGTAAGCGGAAACATACCCTCTTCATTACATCTGGTTATGACTTAGTTTGAAAGACTGCTTATTATGTGCTGCAGAGCAGGATTTAATTTCTATTTCATGCTTTAGCAAGAAGGTTTGTGATTACTCTCTTAAGGACCATTGTAAACATTCTTTTTGAAAGAAATAAAATTGCAAATGTTTCCTTATTAATGGTCTTATCAGATACTATATTAATGTATATTCTACTTGGCAAAACATGAATGCCAAACGGATCTAGGATAGTCCAAATGGATAGATTCTATTGGCACTGAATTTAGGTCATATGTAGAAGATAGGATCAACAAATTAGAGAAAAATGGGCTATTGAGTCCGAAGTTTTGACTTCGAGTCATATCCAACTTGTGAATCTTGG
>QRFJ01003232.1:157991-194158 GCA_006176705.1 Cocos nucifera
CGTTTGTAGGGGCAGGCGAGGTCGTAACATCTTTGTAGCGTTTAGCTCAGGAATGGATCGGGAGCTTCAACTGTAAGACCGAAAATCCTAGGGTGGATTCGATGGCAGGAGATTGGTGCCACGTTGAGGGACGCCGGGCTTCGCCATCGAGTTCATCTGTCAGAAAGTCAAGGGTCACTTCAAGGGAAGTCTTCGTAACTCTCCTCATATAGATCTCGAACCCCTCCAAGAAAAGCTTCTTGGGCGAATGCAATCTTGATGTCCTCCATTGCTTTGGAGGACTTGAAGGCTTCAAAGCCCTCTCCCTCTCGGAGCCGACCTCCTCTTGCGGCCTTCTTTCTTTTGTCTTCAGAGAGGGTCAAGGCCTCCCTCACCCTGGTAGACTTCCCTTTCTCTTTCCACGATGTCTCCGCAAAGCGCTCGATCTCTACGGTTTGAATTTTCAAGGCCACCTTTCAATGGTTGACATCGCTCGAACCCTCCTTCGACTCCGCTTGAACCTCCTACAACATTTTAGAAGCCTCAGCCTGGCAAAAAAGATCGATGGCCTTCGAGTGGCAAACAAGTAATAACCTAGCTACAAGATGGAAAGAATTAAGTCAAAACCTTAAAGCGCACCCTTCATATCAACAAAGTTCAAAAGAATGGGTCCCTCGCAGATAGAACATAGAGATTGTTGGTGACAAGGGTGCACAAATTCTAGGAGCGAAGCTTTTTTCTCACTAATGGGATTCGATCGTGCGAAGGTGGCAGATCATCCAATCCCTGATGAAGAAGCTTCTCCCCCTCCGTCCATATGTCAACCATTTCTCGATACAATATGACGGAGGAAGACATGAGTTGGGCTTATGCGAGGTGCATAGAGATGTATGCCATCAAGTCTTTCGCGCCTGTATCATTCCACTGGAGAGCGTCGTGCTACCTCGCATTGGAGCCTTTGTCTCTTCAAGATTCTACATCCATCCTCTCTGCTTTATGTAATCTTTGTTCTAGAGGGTGGCATGTACTTGTCTTCTCTACTTACTTGTGCTCGATAATCGTCACACTTGTAGGAATTTCTTGCAGCGTATTGCTGTGTAGTGGCACCCCTCTCAGGGGCAACATTCAGAGCCTGATTGTGCGTGCAGCTCGCTCCGACAATTAGAGAGCGGATGCCGAGCGGACTTACTCTGTCTGCGGAGAGTGGGCACTCTGAGCGGGAGATCGATCATGGTCGGAGTAATAGTGCTCATCAAGTTGTGAGGCTTCATTGTCATTAATATTGGCAACAGAGACGCGTTCTTCGGAGCATTGAGGAGGTGTTGGAGAAAGCACACAGTATGTGATCCCTACTACGTCGGGCGATACCAGTAAACCATATTAGGAGTCGTCTCTTTGGCGAGAAGAAGAAACTCAGAGGTCAGAAAAATAGATTAACAAGGAGACCAAACGCAATTGGCAGGCAATGGAGGACTAGGCTATGGGATTGAGCAGGATTGAGTATTGGAGTTGAATAAAGAGAAGCTGACTCATCTGGCCAGTGAGACGCTTGGAGGATCGCGAGGAGGCTCAAAAGTTCTTCTGTTTTGTCTAGACTCGAGATGCTCTGATCGCCTTGGCCATGGCCTAGGAGTCTGGCGTACTCGCATGTACCATATTGTGCCATCCCATGAAGAGAAGGTATATAGTACTAAGGAAGATAGAAATAAGAGGAAGAGAAGAATTTTTTCTTGCGCAATTATGAATGAGAGGGGGTGCCCTTTGAGAGAAGCACAAGGTTGCCTTCTGTCTGAGCTGGGAGGACATACTAAGCTCACTCAGTCTCCATGGTGGTTGGAGTGGTTGAAGCAGAAGAATTATGGAATAGCGATGATTGCGCAAGGTTGCGACATGGAGACCATCGTACTTCACAAGAGTACTATTATCCTAGTGATAGAGGGCTCTATACGGGAAGGTTATAGGTTGCTAATTAGATGGGCAAGCGATAACACGAAAGTTTAAAATCTATACTCAGGAGTAGAGCTGAGACCTATGACTAGAATTGCTGACAGATGAAAACAGCTCGGATGGCAGGTCCGCCCGAAGGCATCTTGTGACATACAACAAGTTCCATACATGGTGGAAGGGGCAAAGAGGCTTCAGATCTTCACTGTCCAGGGTCGCCAGGAAGTATCACCACGTTAGCAGTCGCGAGAAATTCAACTATAATTCTAAATCAGATCAATAAAGATCTTTCAGGCGCGATATGTTTGCATGAAATATATGCATGTGTGAGTGAATGAGATCGGCGAGATAGTACTATCTCTAATATGCTGTGGGGTACCCTTATGGAGTATGGCAAAGGATCCAGTACTAGAGCTAGAACACTGAGCGCCTGAACTACTACGAACAAATTGACCAGGATCTCTCGGAGGTACGTGAGGATGCAAGAGCTAATGATGAGAAAAAAATTCTTCACTCATCAAATCTAAAGGGTAAATAAACTTGTGAGCACTTCTCTCCCTCGATAGCAAATTCAGTATGGGTAGATATACACAAATGGTTTATGGTTATTATTTCATTGTTGTAGGAAAGTGTTGTAGGCAACTGACTAACATTATACCAGACACTGAAATAGAGTGAACAGGTGGCTCTATATGCTCTAATGTGATTTAGACTGGCATTAGATGCTGGATGTCCTGGTGGAGTCGGAGAGAGGATAGATAGGTACGCAGCCAGAGAGTCCAATTAATGCAGGGAGAGCCTAGAGCGTCACGATCGAGGATATCACTACGAAGGAGAGAATGAATTAAATGCCATGAGAGTCATGTTGATAATGATTGATGTGGAGACCAGAGATCTCCAGGCCAATCTCAAGAGCATTCCTCTAAATAGAGCATCGCACAGTCCAGCTAAGTAGGCATATAGTGATCAGCAAAGTGGCAAAGGTTCCAGTACACATATATATCTGACTGTAGAGGACACAGATTGGATAGCAGATTCAATGATGAAGTGGTCATAAGAAGTACTCTATCCGAGCTTTTTGGGTCACCTCGTATTTAAAATATTTTGGTGCCAGTGCGGGATAGAAAAAGGACTTCGGCACTCAAAATTCTTTACTCCCTTCGTTCAAGACTTCGAACTCATGAGTAGGGAGACTTCTATTGGGTGTAAACCCTTTTCCTACCGAAGTCCAATGGATGCCGAGCCTTCGGATGACTTCATTCGATGAAGGTAGCTGCACCTGATTTCGATCAATGAAGAATTTATGCTCAGGCATCGAAACTGCAAATCTCCAATTTAAATTTATCGGCTAATCTTCCTCACTCAGATTTCTAGCTCCTTCGGGTGTCCCCAGAACCTATAGGACATTGTAGATTTCACTCGGACGAACTTGAACAGTGATGACAGCGCCCAGGCAGCTGAGTAATAAGTCTAATTATGGCTTGGTTCGGCTAACCTTTGCGCTCTTTGAATCTCTCCCGAGCAAAAAGCCATCCAAGATGTTCGATATTGGACCAACATCAGATCAATAGAACTTTCCTCCAGACGAACTCCCATAATATAGTAATAGTAGCAGACCTCGAGATTCCTGCATCAAGAACTCTGAACATGCAGGCAAAAGGACCTCATCTCCTTTATATCAACCTTTAGACGACCTCGAAGGTGACCAATATTCGAAGGAATAAATAAACAGACCCTCTCCAAGCAGATCCCCTCCTGCTCCTTCTAGGCAAATTCCACCCAGTTGACGTCCTCCCCATTAATCTCCTCCCTAACATTAGTTGATTTCCTTTCCATCAACTTTCGTCCATCCGAACTTCTTACATTAGCTAGGAGGGGACCCGTTGCTAGGTATTTGCTTCTTCAGTAGACCTCCTTCCAGGATTCTCCAATAGGATTATTTTTGATGTTCTTCTCCTTTAGTCGGGCTTCTCCTTCTGGTAGAACTACTTTCGGATTCTTCCAGTGGGCTTTCTTCAGGACTCCTCTAATCACAGGACTTCCGAACCCCTTACACATAGACGATCTTGAAGGAGTCCAAACTCTAGAATTGATGAAACTCAAAGCTCTTCATTGCCAAAACCTACCTCTCCTAAACTTCAACTATTAAATCTCAACAAACTGGCATGTCATAACAACAGACACTACTCTTCATAACAAACTCCACATGGCCCCGAGCGGTCCACTATCAAATAGTTGTGGCTGTCGCTTTCAATTTGTTACAGGCTCCACCTATAAAAAGGATCCTCCAGATATGTTTCTCTCCAAAACTCTCTTCTCCTCCAAACTCTACTACTTTCTTTCCTGAGCACTCCATTTCTTTTGGCTAGAAGAGCTGACTTAATCGTCGGAGGATCCTACTGGAGCCACCACCCCCAACTCCAGTCAGGACTTGCCTTGCAGGTTTCCAACGACGACCTCATCTTCTCCAGCTCCAGCTTAGTTCCGACGTCAATCAGATTTTGCACCAATATTATTCATTTATAATTTAAGTATAAATTACATACAGCTTAACCGTCTACAACCTAGATGATTGGCTCTAGGATACAATATCCAATAACTCCCACTTACACTAAAGCCAATTAGAATAGTATCGAATACCCATCTTCTATTTATGATTGTCGAACTCTTTGATTCCAATGGCTTTAGTTAATGGGTCGGCCATGTTCTTCCCATCGATCTTCTGAAGCTCAACATCACCTCTTTCCATGATCTCTCATACAAGGTGTAGCGATGCAAAATATGCTTGGTGAGCTAATGTGCCTTCGACTCCTTCACTTGAGCTATGGCTTCAGTGCTATCATAGTAAAGCAGAACCAGACCATCAAAAGAGGGTGCCACTTCCAACTTACCGATGAACCTTCGTAGCCACAAAGCTTCCTTCGTAGTATCGGATGCCATGACATACTCCACCTCGCATATAGAATCGGCCACAGTGTGCTACTTAGAACTCTTCCAGTAGACCACTCCACCATCAGGATAAACACATAACCGATATACTCTTACTATCATGATGATCTGATTGAAAATTGAAATTAGTATATCCCACAAATTTCAAATCGGCATCTCTATACATGAGCCACTGGTCTTTAGTATTTCTCAAATACTTTATGATCATCTTTACAACCTTCTAGTGATTCTCATCAAGATCAGACTGGTATTTACTCACTACCTCTAGTGAGTATGCCGCATTCAGTCTCGTACACATCATGGCATATACAATAGAACCCACTATCAAAGCACATGATATTCTACTCATATGCTCTTTCTCTTGAGGAGTTGTCGAATAATCCTTCTTCGAGAGAGTAATTTTATGGCCTATCAGAAGATATTCTTTCTTGGAATTCACCATACTGAACTACTTCAGTATGGTATCGATGTACGTGAATTAGGACAATCCAAGCAATCTTTTAGATCTATCTCTATAGATCTTCATTCCTAGGATGTAGGAAGTTTCTTCCAAGTTCTTTATGAAGAATTGCAACGACAACCAAACCTTTATTCCCTATAATGCAGGGATGTCATTCTCGACTAAGAGAATATCATCCACATACAATACAAGAAATGCTACTATAGAACCATTAGCCCATTTGTACATGCAGGATTCCTCTTCATTCTTAACAAAGCCATACATTTTGATCATCTTATCAAAATGCATGTTCCAACTTCAAGATGCCTACTTCAATCCATAGATGGAATTCTAAAGCTTGCACACCTTGGACTCGTCTGTGGATGTGAATCCCTTGGGCTATATCATATACACCTCTTCATCCAATTCTCTATTTAGGAAAGTTGTCTTCACATCCATTTGCCAGATCTCATAGTCTAGCGTACGCTACCTATCACAAGTATAATGCCGAATGGACTTTGAGCATGCCACCAAAAAAATGTCTTCACATAATTCATACCATTAATAACTACAATATTATTTTGGCAACTGAAGGCTTAATGAGATCTCCAATATTCCATCTGTGCCTCTTTTTTCTTTGGAAAAATTCACTTACACCCAATGAGTTTACCCCTTCAGGGTGATCGACTAGTTATCCATACACTGTTGACCTTCCAGAACTCCATTTTGAACTTCATGGCTTTTTAGCCATTTATCGGAGTCAGACCTGCTACATGGCATCCATGTAGTTGATCGATCCTCGTCGTTCTCATTGAGTTAATAGGATCACTTATCTTAGAACTAAGAAAGTCAAAGTAATCTATTCAACTAAATATGATACTCCTACAGATCTCCTCAGGATGCGCTTCTACAATATGAGCTCAAGCTGGATCTATAAACGTAGTTCTGTAGTTCCATTAGAATTATCAATTGTTTCATCTACAATAACTATCTCTAGTTCAATATTAGAAGCAACTGTTCCTCTCTAAAAAACTCTTTTCTCAAAAGACTTTCTATTACTGAGCGAACTAGTCCTGTTTCTTATGCTAAGATAGAAGGTAATAACCCGCTAATTTCCTTGTAGGGTTAATCCTATAGAATAATGTAGCTCATCGAGTCTAGGTTCTAGCTTTTGCTACTACAAATATTGACAATAGTGTGGAACATCTCGCAAAGCCCTAAGTGAGAGAGCATCGTGATTCTACGTATCCTGGATTCATATCGTCGATATGGGAGTTTTTCAATAGACTTGTTCGAGTAAGCGATTGTTCAAAATTAGAACAAGCAGACCTCTCAAGTGCTGAATCCAAAAGAAATCGACAGATCTTGCATAAATCCTCAGATGTGAGCCGATACATATATCAATAGTCCAATTCCTGCCCTGTCAGACATACCATTATACTGGTTTGGTGTCCAGGGAGTCTATTATTGAGAGAAATTCATTCCCTCCTAGATATATCAAGAAAATTATTAGAAAGATATTCACCTGTTCATGACTGATCAAAGAAGTTGTAATACTCCTTCCAAAGTTATTTTTCTACGCGTCATGCAATAATCATTTGAATATGTGTCAAAATGAAATTAGATTTATTCTGTAGTTAGAGTAGATATATCATACCTAGATGAGGTCATCAGTGTAGAATGTAATGAAAGTAGTAAAAGCCGATCTGCTGGCACCTTGATTTCATTGGTCCATATACATCACTATGTACTATGACCTAGAAGATCAGTGGCCCATCCTAATCCCTGTCTGAGAAAGGTGATTTTAGTCTCTACCAAGAAGATAGGAGCTCATAGTAGTCAATGATTCACAATATCATGGTTAAGGGATATGCCTTTAACCTAACGCTATAGATTCTATCGTTGTTTATATGGATCAAGCCTGAGGAGTACCAAAGATAGGCGCTCAATACGTGTAACTGATGTTTTGGACATGTGTATTGATGTATACATTAATACTAATAGACTCTGAATAAAATAAAATATTGATTTTGAATGAATTATTCCACATTATTCTAGACACATTCATAATATATCATTAATAATTTGTTTATTAACCAATGCAAATAACCATCCTAGACTAAAATTCTGAAGTTGATATAATGTTACGGTTATAAAAAGATGAACAAAGTTAGACGCAGTCACGTTATGAATATATTTGATAGTTTTTGAAAAGTAAGCTCGAGAGAGTTTCACATGGCTCAGGATTGGGACGTTCTTCCATACCTAATATTTAGAAATCTGATCAGCATGCCTTCAATTTCTATCAATTGAGAGTTCTGCGATAAATGTGCATATGTGAACAGATCCCTGTATCTAATACCAGGGTAGGAGAGTATCAGCAAATAGTAAAATTACAAGGTGTTATTAGTGTATAGCCTGCACCAAGCAACTTCTTAGCTAATTTCTCCTATTCAGCCTATTCGAGTCGAAGAGACCATTTTTCTTCGAGTTTGCCATGATAGTCAACCACTAGATTCTTGATAAATCAGGTGCCATAAGCTTGTCACTGGTTCCAAGCAATAATGGAGCGGGATTAACACTAGCCATTCTGCATGTTATTAAAATGAAAATATAAGATTAACACTCAAATATGTAAATCCTAAATCTGTTAATCTTAGTCTAAAGATTCTTCTACTATTGTTTAAGTATTAATAGAGCCTCTATCTTCAATTCAAGAAATTATACAACTTCTTAGTGTTAGATATATGTGCCCTAGAAGCAGAATTGGCTGACACTTGTAATACCACTTCTAAGGGCAAATTATAATTTTGACTAATATCAATAAATAGGTTATTTTCTATCACATATGTGTATTATTTAGTGTTTGTGATACATCTTTTGAGTTAATGTAATGATAATTCATATTTTAAGAGTTGAAAATTTAAGACATGAATAATCATTATTAACTCATAAAATGCTTCCGACCATAGGATCATCACGAGGATGGTGATTGATCGAAAGTTGGTGTACAATGCTTCTCTTTAGTAGATATCTTGAGTCTATGGTGTGGAGACACCGGAGCAGAGTACAATACTCTTAAGAGAAGGGCACTGAGGCGTGACCACCTGAGAGTCATTAGGAGTCTACTTCTCGTCAATGACTGACTCGATGCTGCAGTAGTGGTCTGTGTTCTTTGAACGCTGAGATGCATCGATAGTTTACCTTGGAGTGTTATAGTTTGACTACACCATTATCGATCTCCTAGCCATTCGAAACCCTGAGGTGTATGTTTTAGGCATGTTCATTGTAGAAACTAGATACATCAAGAATGGAATCTATCTACCTCGGTGGTAGAGGAGTAGCCCTATGATGATCATAAGAATCAAGTTCAAAGTCCATGGCCATGGTAAGAGTAAAATAATTAGAAAGAATTTCTATTTAGGTTTCACATTGGACTTGAATCGAATGATTACATCATATGACAGAGACTAGGGTTTGACGAGTTCATCTTAACCTACATTGATAGGCTCAAGATAGAAGAACTTAATCGCATAGGTAGCTCACCAAGAGGTTCGATTCAGCTCTATGGTTGCCACATATACTACTAGGTTCACTGGTGATTTTAGGAGAATTAGAATGATTTAGATAATCGATCATCTCTAGCTGTTGAATCAGAAGAGTTCTATCCATGAAAGGAGTTTCGATGATGTCGATGATAGAGAATATGACATATCCCATTACCATAAGAAGCTGAACTAACTGAGGTCACACAAACAGGGTTTGAATTGGTGATCATCAATTGAACTGATCCATTTAATTGATCTGAATGAGATTCAAATTAGGTTTCAAAAAAATCTGCTAGCACTCGTTGAACCTAACGTTCTTCTTTTACTATCATAAATAGTTGTTCTGACTGAGCCAAAGGGGTTTGTGCTCATTTAGAGGCCTTTACTTTGTCTGACTGAAGCTTGTCTAAGTCAAAAAAGATTGTCTTATTTTTAAGACATTACCTCCATTTTTGGTCACCTACCATTTCTTCCTTTGACTTTGGTAAAAGTTGACCTTTGACTGTCAAATGTTGACATTGACACTTTGACTTTTATCCATGTCAGACCTATTGGAGGCTGGTGGGGGCTTGTCCCCTTGCCAGAACCTGGCAAGGAGGAGGGCGCACACCACCCTTGGCGTGTGTCCAAACTGGAGGCACCTAGGAGTCCCTGTTGGACAGGGACTCCATCTCCTTTTTGGATTCTAATTAGAGTTCTCCTAAGAATCCAACTTTGACTGTCTTAGCCCCTCTAAAGGAGGAATCAGGGACTCTATTTCACAATCAGATTTAGATTGATTTCAAAAGGGTTGTGATTGGTTGGGAAGAAGAGGAGTTGGATCACGCTTAGTCTATAAATAAGACCCTACGCCCAACTCAAAGAATATCTCAATTCTCCATGCCCCAAGGCTACTTCTCCTCTCCTACTCCATGCCAAACCCACCTTCTCCCTCTTCTCTCCATGTCCAAAAGGAGTTTTGGACCTTGGTTGGTGCGATCCAGACGAGAGAAAGGCGACTGAAAGCTAGAAGGCTGCACTGCTGCATAGGACAACTGCTGATCTTCAAAAGGAGTTTTGAAGATCCTCTAGATCAAATTCTGAATCTAATTTTTGGAGAAAGTGATAATAGAGAGAGAAGATCTCAGATCCAGCCGAGGGATATCGATAGAGGCCAGGCACTTGCATGGCTTGATCCAGAACCTTCCGCTGCTTATAGGATCATCAACAGGTAATAGGATTACCCACTTCAAGGTAAATTAAATTTGATTTAATTTATCTAAATTTATTTTAATTTTTAAAATAATAATAATTAGATATAAAATATTTTAAATCTGATTTAGATCAAAAAATTTTCTCCAAGGCAAAATGACCAAACTCTCTTTTGTAGGACATGGGGAAAGGGCCACAGATCTTCTTGCCCTAGTACATACTGATGTATGCAGTCCATTTGATGTGCTGGCTAGAGGCAATTTTATCTACTTCATTACCTTTATCGATGATCTATCTAGGTATGGGTATGTATATCTTATGAGACACAAGTCTGAAGCTTTTGAAAAGTTCAAAGAATTCAGACATGAAATAGAAAAACAAACTGAAAAATCCATTAAGGTTCTTCGATCAAATCGAGGAGGTGAATACCTTAGCCAGAAATTCCTAGACTATCTTAAGGATAATGGCATAATCTCTCAATGAACTCCATCAAGAACACCTCAACTCAATGGGGTTTCAGAATGGAGAAATCGGACTATATTGGATATGGTCCGATCCATGATGAGCTTCACAAACCTCCCTGATTTTCTTTGGGGACATTCATTATTAACTTCTATTTATCTACTGAATAGGATTTCCTCTAAGACCATTCCTACCACACCGTATGAGATATGGCATGGTAAGAAACCAAGTCTAAGTCATCTCAGAATTTGGGGTTGTCCAGCTCATGTCAAAAGACAACAAGTGGACAAGTTAGAGTTTAGGTCCTTCAGAGCTTGATTCATAGGATATCCTAAAGAGTCATTAGGATACTATTTCTACATTCCAGAAGACCACAATGTGATTGTGAGTCGACATGCCATCTTTCTTGAAAAATAGTTTATTCAAGATAGCGACATTGGAAAGTAGATTAAGCTTGATGAGAAAGTCTCACAAGTACAACAAGCTAAGGACCAATTGAAACCAAATCAGGTTGAGCCAATAAGAATACTACCTCCTCCACCTCATAGATTGGAAAGAGTTTCTCGTCCCCTTAAAAGATACTTAGGTATTATTTCAGAGAAAGTAGAGAAAATGCTCCTCATAGGTAATGGTGCTCATGGTGACGATCCCAAAACCTACAACGAGGTGATATCAGATATCGACTTCGAGAAATGGCTAGAGGCAATGCAGTCAGAAATTGACTCGATGCACTCGAACCAAGTCTGGACATTGGTAGATCCACCAGAAGGTATAGTACCTATTGGGTGTAAATGGATCTTCAAGAGAAAGATTGGTGCAGATAAAAATGTGGAGACATTCAAGCCTAGACTAGTGGCAAAAGGTTATAGTCAACGCGAAGGCATTGACTATCAGAATATCTTTTTCCCAATGGCCATGCTAAAATCCATCCGCACATTGCTTGCTGTTGCAGTCTATTTCGATTATGAAATATGGCAAATGGACGTGAAAATGGCATTCTTGAATGAATATCTTGAGAAAGATATCTATATGGAACAGCTGCTAGGTTTCACATCCAGTGATACTGATCACAAGGTTTCCAAGCTGCAAAGATCCATATATGGACTTAAGCAAGCATCTTGAAGCTGGAACACTCGTTTCAATGATGTGATCAAAATATTTGATTTCATCAAAAATGAAGAGGAACCGTGTGTCTTCAAAAAGGTCAGTGGGAGCGCTATTGTCTTTCTCGTATTGTACATGGATGACATCCTCCTTATTGGGAATGATATTCCCATGTTAACAACAGTCAAAAATATGGCTATCCAAGGAATTCTCCATGAAAGACCTAGGTGAAGCATCATTTATTCTAGAAATTAAGGTCTATAGGGATAGACCGAATAGGATACTAGGATTTTTACAAAAGATGTACATAGAGAAAGTACTAAAGATGTTTAATATGGAAAACTCTAAGAGGGGATTAATATCCTTTAGACATGGTATTCATCTTTCTAGGAAGATGTGCCCTAGCACACCTGAGAAAATAGAACGTATGAGCAAGATCCCTTATGCTTCTGCAATAGGGAGCCTCATGTATGCTATGCTATGTACACGATCTGATATAGCCCATGCTATGAGTGTCACAAGTAGATATCAGTCAAATCCAGATGAAGAACACTGGACTTCTGTGAAATGTATCCTTAAGTACTTGAGAAGAACTAAGGATATGATGTTGGTCTTTGGTAATGGAGAACTCCAAATCCAGGGATACATAGACTCGGATTTCATGTTCGATATAGATGATCGAAAGTCGACATCTGGGAGTCTGTTTATGTACAATGGTAGTGCTGTCAGCTAGAAGAGTTCCAAGCAAACTGTGATAGCAGATTCCACCATGGAAGCAGAATATATCGCTGCATCAAAGGCTGCGAATGAAGCATTCTGGTATAAGAAGTTTGCTACAAAAATTGGAGTAATGCCATCAGATGACATTCCTCTATATTACGACAACAATGGCGCCATAGCTCTTGCTAAAGAGCCAAGGTCTCACCAAAAATCCAAGCACATTGAGCGGTGATACCACCTCATCTGCGATAACCTCGAGAAGGGGTTATGTCGAGGTCAAGAGAGTCAACTCCACAGATAATGTGGTAGACCCACTTACAAAGCCATTGGGCCAGCAGAAGATCGAAGCCCACCTTGAGAAGATGGGACTTAGACTTATAGCCAATTGGCTTTAGGACAAGTGGAAGATTGTTAGATATATGTGCCCTAGAAGCCAGAATTGGTTGACACTTGTAATACACTTCTAAGGGCAAAATTATAATTTTGACTAATATCAATAAAATAGATTATTTTCTATCACATATGTATATTTAGTGTCTATGATACATCCTTTGAGTTAATGATAATGATAATTCATATTTTTAAGAGTTGAAAATTTAAGACATGAATAATCATTATTAACTCATAAAATGCTCCCGACCATAGGATCATCACGAGGATGGTGATTGATCCGAAAGGTTGGTGTACAATTGCTTCTCTTTAGTAGATAAATCTTGAGTCTACGGTGTGGAGACACCGGAGCAAGAGTACAAGTACTCATTAGAGAATGAGGGCACTAAGCATGACCATCTCGAGTAGTCATCAAAGAGTCTACCTTCTCGTCAATGACTGACTCGATGCTGCAGTAGTGTATCTGATTCTTTGATCTGAGATGCATCGACAGTTCACCTTGAGGGTGTTATAGTTTGACTACATCATTATTCGATCTCCTAGCCATTCGGAATCCTGAGGTGTATGTTGGCTATAGCATGTTCATTGTAGGAACTAGATAGCATCAAGAAGGAATCTATCTACCTCAGTGATAGAGGAGCAGCCCTATGATGATCATAAGAATCAAGTTCAAAAGTCCATGGCCATGGCAGAGTAAAATAATAGAAAGAGTTTCTATTTAGGATTTCACATTGGACTTGAATCGAATGATTACATCATATGACAGAGATTAGGGTTTGACGAGTTCATCTTAACCCTAATCTGATTGGGGCTCAAGATAGAAGAACTTAATCACACAGGTAGCTGCACCAAGAGGTTCGTATTCAGCTCTAATGGGTTGCCACCATATACTGCTAGGTGTCATTGGTGGATTTTGGGAGTAATTAGAATGATTTAGATGATCAATCATTCTAGCTGTTTGAATCAGAAGAGTTCTAATCCATCAAAAGGAGTTTCGATGATGTCGATGATAGAGATCATGACATATCCCATTACCATATAGAACTGAACCTAACTGGATCACACAAACAAGGGTTTGAATCTGGTAATCATCAATTGAATTGATCCAGTTCAATTGATCTGAATGAGATTTAATTAAGTTCAAGAAAATCGTGCTAGCACTCGATTGAACCTAACGTTCTTCTTTTACTATCATAAATAGTTATCCTGACTGAGCCAAAGGAGTTTGTACTCATTTAGAGTCCTTCACTTTATCTGATTGGAGCTTATTCAAGTCAGAAAAGGTTGTCTTATTTTATAAGACATTACCTACCATTTTTGGTCACCTGTCATTTCTCATCCTTTGACTTTGGTGAAAAGTTGACCTTTGACTGGTCAAATGTTGACCATTGACACTTTGACTTTTGTCCACATGTCACGCACCTATTGGAGGGCTGGTAGGGGCTTGTCCTCCTACCAGAACTTGGCAAGGAGGAGGGCGCACACCACCCTTGGCGTGTGCCCAAGCTAGAGGCGCCCAGGAGTCCCTATTGGACTGGAACTCCATCCCTTTTTTGGATTCAAATTAGAGTTCTCCTAAGAATCAACTTTGATTGGTCCTAGGTGCCCTCTAAGAAGGAATCCAGGAGACTCTATTTCCACCAATCAGATTTAGATCTGATTTCACCAAGGGTTGTGATTGGTTGGGTAGAAGAGGAGTTGGATCATGCTTAGTCTATAAATAAGACCATGCGCCCAACTCAAAGAATATCTCAATTCTCCACGCCCCAAGACTGCTTCTTCTCTCCTCCTCCATGCCAAACCCACCTTCTCCCTCTCCTCTCCACGTCCAAAAGGAGGTTTGGACCTTGGTTGGTGCAATTGAGATGAGAGAAAGGCGACTGAAAGCTAGAAGGCTGCACTGCTGCATAGGACAACTGCTGATCTTCAAAAGGAGTTTTGAAGATCCTCTAGATCAGATCCAGATCTAATTTTTGGAGATGTGATAAAGAAGAAGAGGATCTCTAGATCCAACCCAAGTGGATATCGATAGAGGCTAGGCACTTGCGTGGCTTGATCCAGAACCTTCCGCTGCTTATAGGATCATCAACGGGTAATAGGATTACCCACTTCAAGATAAATTAAATCTAATTTAATTTATCTAAATTTATTTTAATTTTTAAAATAATAATAATCAGATCTAAAGCATCCCAGATCTAATCTAGATTAAAAAAAAAAATTTTGAAATATATCTCTTGATCTGATCAGATCTGAACGAACCTGATCCAAAAAATCAGGATTTTCCTTCACTTAGTGGGTACTGAAATCTACATAAACTACAAATGGGTCTGAGGAAAGCTCTGGCCAATCCATGTACATCTACAGGTAGGTTCACAATTAATTATTTCTCCAAATAATTTTCAGTAATTAAATTTTTTAATTTAGTAGGCTATGGCCTTCACTAAAAAGGTCTGGTTAGGTCTAACCATTAACATGATTAAGTTCGACGCATCAAACGAACAAAGATCAGGTTTGAGAAAAGATCTAGCCAACCTGATCACCATTCAGAGAGTGTGACTTAATCATCATTTGATGGATAGTAATTCTAATATCTAAATGAATGCTAGGTGTAAGGCACCTTTAATATCCACCTAGAAAATTGGACTCATTACCATACACCTTAAGGAAGGCTATGACTCAATTATCTTCATAACTTTATCATTTTTAAGAACTTAATAATTTAAAAAATTTAGTTTACCTATGACTTAAGGATAAAGAAGATACAAACCAATTGACTCCCACTGACTTCACCAAGTCAAATTCTTCCACTTATGTTGGTGCAGAATCTAGGTGATGCCAAATCGAGCTGGAGTTAGGAAAGAAGAAGTCGCCGTCGGTGACCTACAAAATAAAGTCTTGTTCGAAGTTGGGGGTGGTGGCTGATAGAAATGTGATATTATCGTTAAGACACCATATTTATCAATTTAAATCTAACTTTTTATTTTTTTAATTAATTAAAAATTATGAAGAGAGTAGTGTGTCGGATCGAATCCACAGAGAGATAATGATTTAATTTTAAAATCTTTCATTCTTTTATTTTTTATTTTTTTAAAAGAAAAAAAAGAAGGGTTTTTAAAAATTAAAGTCAAAAAATAGATTTATAAATAAAAGTAGAATTTAAATTATGCAAAAATAAATTTGGTACTAAGATCCACTATTTAGATCTTAGCGGCTATTTGCAATAAAATTAAAAAGCAATAAAAAATAATTAATTTAAAGAGCTAGAATTGAAAAGAGCAACAAAGCTTTCTTTATTAAAATTAAAACTTAGGTACAAAATTTAAATACAAGAAATTCAAGAAAATGAATAAAACTCAAATGCAGAATTTAAATACAAGAAATTAAAGAAAAAGAAAGAGAAAAGAAAACTAGAAGGAGATTGCAGTGTAGGCATAGAGATGGCGTAGAAGACTAGCTCTTCTTCTCGGTACTGTATCTTTGAAGCAATCTTTAATCCTGAGCTTGGCTTTCACCCTATACCTTAGCTTTCCTCTCACCAGATCTGTTGATTTCTGGAGGCCTGAGATCCTTTTCATAGAGCTAGGAGGGTTGGAGATTTTTCTGGAGGCAATGTGGGACTAAGAGCCTTTTTAATCATCAAAATATAAAAAAATCTGAGTAAAATTTGGATTAAAATAGCTCTGATATGAATATGGTAAGTCTGGTGAAATCTAGCCATTCAATAGAAATCCAACGAATCAAAAATCATCAAAATCATATGCATATTAGCCCAGATCAGATCAGATTAAATTCTGACTAGTGATCACATGCTGATGGAAAAAATCTAGCCGTTGATCGCGCATTGGGAGTCCTAATCATCATCGAAAGCATCTAGATCATTGGATCATTCCCTGGATCGTGCGCTGCTATTGGATAGCGATTCACGTGAAGTCTGAGCTGAATCAAATCCAAAAATAACTACAACCATTTGATCTTGACCGCAAGCTACCACAACTATTCGATCGCGCAATTACTATTCTCATGGACTGCATGGACTGACTGCACCACACACCACAGCCAATCAGCGCTCCTATCGTCGAGTGAAAAGACCAAAATGCCCTATGAGCCATGATAGATTTTTTGTGAACCCTTTAAGGATCTAGGTCCATCATGTGTCGCATCTTGATTCATCGATTTCTACTGAGCTGACGATCCACGCCTGGATCGTGGACCGACTGACGGCTTCCACGGCTGAGTCAGCTTGCGTGGCTGGCTTGGTGCATTGGCTTGTTGGCTTGGCTCAGCGTGTTTGGATGCGCCGACTGATATGGTGCGGCGGCTTGAACCGGCTGAGCCGTATGTTATTTTCATTTAATTTTTATTTATTTTATTTCTTTAGAAATTCATATCTTCTTTGTTTTAGCTCTATTTTATATGAAATTTATTTTATTATGATCAAAAAAATAAGCACTTTCTATTAATTATAAAATTTTATTTTTTAATTTTTATTATTTTTTAATTAATTTTTAATTAATAAAAATATTAATTTTTTAAAATTATATATAAATTGATCATTAATTATTAAAAATTAATATAAATTAATTAATAAATTAATAATTTTATTGATGAATTTATGGTGCTTATCATACCTTCCAACTTAAGCTTTGCTCATCCTCGAGTAAAGAAAGAATTTAATTTAGAGCAATTACCATATTTTATTGAGATCCTCCTTCACAAGAATAGATCTAGGATTTAAGATCAAAAGTTTAGACAGTATCACTAAGTATTGAGTTTCAGAAGTAAATTTCATGACAGATTAATCAGAAAAACTTTCTTAGAGTTCATCTAAAGATTTTCAGCACTTGGTTTCGTGAATACTAACTTAGCATTTGGGTGTTGATTCAAAGGACAAATGAATCTTCTTTTATCACCTATTTTGGTTAGTTTTCTATATACTCCCAAGTTAAGTGCATGAATTAAGGTAGCTTTTACACTTCACTGCTCTTTTTTTTTTTAAAAAAAAATTATGCTGAGCATCCTGGCCTTTCCTTCACCGTTTGATGTGAACTTCTACACTTGACTTATGTATAGAGTTCTAGTTTAGGGCAATCCACATATACTCTATGTTTTGCACTTTTTTTTTTATTTAAGTAGGTAGCTCTTGACTTAAATTTAAGTTTCTTTAATTGAGGTATATATAAACCATCAATTTTTAGTGATAATTGAATCCTCAATTAGCCTTATAATCAACACCTACTGTGCTTCATTAGTGTGCATGTGCAATTAGAAGTGCTGTTAGCCTTTAAATGACCTAAGTAGGCTTGCTAATGGTCTGACCAAGTAATCTGCTTCTTAACTCGCTACCATTATTAGTTAATACTTTCTAACTTTATTACTTTTTCTAGTTTATTTTGCTTAAGATTCTCTTTCCTAAAATATGGTTTATCCAAAAATTTTCAAAATAGTTTTAAAGTTTGATTATTATTATTATTATATATTTATTTTTATTATTTTTTATTTTATTATTATTTATATATATATATATATTATATTTTTTTTTATTTTTTTTTTTTTTTTTTTTTTTTACCCCCAACTGAATTGACATTGTCCTCAATGGAGAGGGAAAATAAATAAAAGGGTGTAAATTATGTTTATTTATTTAGCATGGGTCTTGAAGCTTATGATCCTTCTCCAGTTTTTTTTTTGGTCCTTTCTCCAGCTTAGCCTAAAAAAAAAAGAAACTAAAAAGAATAAATTAGATTCAAGAAGTATTGGGTTGCCTCCCAATAAGCGCTAAGTTTATTGTCTTCAGCCAGACAAAATGCAGTTTAATTCATTATGGTTCTATTAATTATACTTGATCAATATTTCGATTTAATGATATCCCTTCGATATATGGTTTAAGCCTTTGGCCATTTACCTTAAAGAAAATTTTTAGTCCTAGGATCATAGAGTTTGATTGCACCATGTGGGAATACATGATTAACTATGTAAGGTCCATCCCATCTGGATTTTAATTTTTTAGGAAATAATCGAAGCCTTGAGTTAAATAACCAGACTTGTTGATTTGGTTCAAAGGTTTTTCTTGAAATATGTTTATCATGGAAGGCTTTCATTTTCTCCTTATAGATTTTTGAATTTTCATAAGCTTCTTGCCTTAATTCTTCTAATTCACTCAATTGTAACATCCGATTGGAACCAGCTTGGTTTAAATTAAAATTTAATTATTTTATTGCCCAATATGCTTTATGTTCAAGTTCTACCGGAAGGTGACATGCTTTTTCATAGATTAATCTATAGGGAGACATTCCAATAGGGGTTTTATAAGCTATCCTATAGGCCCATAATGCATCATCTAATCGATCTGACCAATCTTTTCGATCAGGCCTAATAGTCTTTTGTAAGATATTCTTAATTTTCCTATTAGATACTTCTACCTGGCCACTTGTTTGCGGATGGTATGGTGTAGCTATCTTATGTGTCACCCCATATTTTCGTAATAAAGTTCGAAATTGATGATTTGTAAAATGGGTACCTCCATCACTAATGATAGCACGTGGAAATCCGAACCTAGAAAAGATATTCTTTTGAATAAATTTTAAGACTACTTTATGATCATTGGTTCGTGTTGCTATTGCTTCAATCCATTTAGAAACATAATCGACAGCTACCAAAATGTATTCAAATCCATTGGAAGGTGGAAAAGGTCCCATAAAATCAATTCCCCATACATCAAAAATTTCTACTACTAAGATGGGGTTTAAAGGCATCATGTCTTTCTTTGAAATATTCCCTAAGGCTTGACACTTAAGACACACTCCTGACTAAAAGTATGGGCATCCTTAAATAATGTTGGCCAATAAAAACCACTCTGCAATACTTTGGCCGTAGTTTTTCATCCAGAAAAATGTCCTCCACAAGCAAGGGTATGACAAAATTGTAAGATACTCAATTGTTCAGATTCAGGAACACATCTACGAATGATTTGATCAGCACAAATTCTAAAAAGCTCAGGATCTTCCCAAAAATAATATTTGATTTGAGCAAAGAATCGATCCTTCTCATTCTTAGACCAGCCATCAAGGAATTTATCCTATGACTAAGTAATTGACAATATCTACAAACCAAGGGGCCTTTGTATGTGAAACTGTTAACAATTGTTCATCTGAAAAAGATTCTCTGATTGATATAGGTTCACTATCTTTAACTAGGATCCTAGACAGATGGTCTGCTACAACATTTTTAGATCCCTTCTTATCTCGAAATTTCAATATCAAATTCTTGTAGCAGTAAGATCCATCTAATTAATCATGGTTTAGCATCTTTCTTTGAGAGCAGGTATCTCAAGGCTGAATGATCCGAGTAAATTATGATTTTTGATCCTAATAGATATGATCTAAACTTTTCTAGGGCAAACACAATGGCTAGCAACTCTTTTTCAGTGGTGGTATAATTCATTTGTGCTTCATTCAGAGTTCTACTGGCATAATAGATCACTACAGGACATTTGTTTATCCCTTTGGCCCAGGACAGCTCCTATGGCAAAGTCTGAGGCATCGCACATAATTTCAAAAGGTAGTGACCAATTAGGAGGTTGTATGATTGGAGCTTTGGTCACAGCTTCTCTTAAGATTTCATAAGCTTTAAGACAATTTTCATCAAAGTTAAAAGAAACATCCTTAGCGAGCAGATTACACAAAGGACGAGAAATTTTAGAGAACTCTTTGATGAAGCGACGATAGAATCCTACATGGCCAAGAAAAGATCGAATTTGTTTGACAGAAGTGGGAGGAGGAAGTTTAGAAATTAGTTCAACTTTAGCTTTATCTACCTCAATCCCTTTCTTAGATACTATATGTCCTAAAATGATCCCCTCTTGAACCATGAAGTGGCTCTTTTCCCAGCTTAACACTAGATTAGCCTCAATACATCATTTTAATATTTTCTTCAAATTATTGAGGCAACTCTCAAAAGATTCTCCAAAGACTGAAAAGTCATCCATGAATATTTCTAAGAAATCTCCTATCATGTCTGAAAATATTGACATCATGCACCTTTGAAAAGTCACAGGTGCATTACATAATCCGAATGGCATTCTACGGAAAGCAAAGGTTCCATAGGGACATGTAAAGGTGGTCTTTTCCTGATCTCCTGGATAGATTGCTACCTGATTGTATCCTGAGTATCCATCTAAAAAGCAAAAGTATTGTTGGCCTGCTAGTCTTTCTAGGATTTGATCGATAAAGGGTAAGGAAAAGTGATCTTTTTGGGATGGTTGTATTGAGTTTTCTATAATCTATACAGACACGCCACCCAGTGGAAAGTCGTGTTGGTACTAAGTTTCCATGTTCAGTGCGGACAACCGTGAGTCCAGATTTCTTTGGAACAACTTGTGTGGGACTCACCCAGTGGCTGTCAGAGATAGGATAAATAATTCCAGCATCTAACCATTTAATTACCTCTTTCTTGACTACTTCTTGCATGTTAGGGTTAAGCCGTCTTTGCATCTCTCGAGTTGGTTTGGCATTATCTTCTATATAGATATGGTGCATGCATATTGATGGACTAATTCCTTTTAAATCAGCGATGGTCCAACCTATGGCCTCCTTATATGTTTTCAGAATATTTACCAATTGGTTTTCCTGTTCAGTAGTTAAGTTGGAAGCAATTATTATCGGTAGGGTTTTCTTTGATCCTAAAAATACATACTTAAGTGATTCAGGTAAAGGTTTTAGTTCAAGTTGTGGTGGGGCCTGAATTGAAGGACGTAATGGTTCAATTTTTTGCTCGGATAAGGGCTCAACTTTCACTGACCAAGGTAATGAATGTGATGGTTGAGGTGAATTAAGCAGGGCATTTACTTCCTGGGTTTGAGTTTCTTCAGTGGGTTCATCATCTTGTAGTAAATCTAAGGAGGAATTAGATTCAACTATTTCATCTACCTGATTGATTACAAAGCAGTCTTCCTCCTCTTGAGTGTACTTTGGGGTATTAAAAATATTAATTCTTACTTTTTGATTTCCAAAAGAAATGTCCATAGCTCCTATCTTATACAGTTGATATTGGCATTGGCAGTTGCTAAGAATGGACGTCCTAAAATTATGGGATTCTTGGTTCAGCTCTTGGGATGGTTCCATGTCAAGTATGAGGAAAGTCTACTCGGAAAATAATATTTGTCTACTCTAACTAGAACATCCTCAATCAAACCACGTGGTGTTTTTATAGATCTATCAGCTAATTGCAAAATAACTGATGTGGGTTTTTAATTCTCCAATCCCAAATTTTTCATAAATCCGAGGTTGGAAGTAGGTTCACACTAGCTCCTAAGTCTAGTAATGCTCGGTTAAAGGTTATGCCTCCTATAACACATGAAATTAAGGGTGCACCAGGATCTTTCATCTTTTGAGGTATTGGATTTAACAGGACCGCACTTACATCCTCAGATAGCATAACTCTTTTGGTGGTTCGTGGCTCACGCTTTTGGGTGCAGAGTTCTTTAAGAAATTTAGCATAGGCTGGGACATGCTGAATTGCATCGAGGAGGGGTAAATTAATATGAACTTGTTTAAATAGTTCCATTAGCTCCTTGTTGCGTGCTTCTTGCTTTTTACGAGAAGAGCCTGCTTCTAAGGCCGAAGGGAATGGGGCTTTGGGTTTATAGGTCTCAGGTAAATCATCTATTCTCTTCTTTCCTTTATCTATTTTATCAGTACCAGTTCTAAGCTCAGGTTCTTCTATATGATTAGTTTCAGTACTAACCTCTTCTTCAAATTTTTCATCAGTATTAGCCCTTATCACCTGGTCTTGGTATGGGTCCTTAAGAATCCTACCACTTCTAAGTTCAGATATTGCTTTAGCATTTTCTAATTGGGGATTCTTAGGTGGAATGTTAGATGGATGAGTAAATCCAGGTGGTTGATAGACATTGGATGGATTATTTTTAGGATTTGCAATTGGTTGGCTTGGTAATTGACCTGGTTCTCTCCTCATGCTAGACTCAGCTAATTGTCCTATTTGAGCTTCTAGCCTGGCAATTGATTGTTGTTGGATCAGAATTGATTATTGTTGGCTTAGAATCAATTGTTGAAGTTGATTGAATTTATCATCGGCTAGATTGGTCTGTTGATGAGGAGGTGGGTATGAGGGCTGATTATAATGTAGTGGTTGAGAAGACTGACTAGGTTGTCCCTTATTATAGGCATAGTTCTGGTACTGGGGCCTATTTTGATAATTTTGGACTGGTGGGATTTGGGTCTGAGCCTGAGTCTGTTGTGGTTTCCAAGAGAAATTAGGATGGTTTCTCCAACCAGGATTATATGAATTTGAATATGGGTCATTAAGTGGTTTGGAGTAACCTTGAGCAGCTTGGACTTGTTCTTGGATAAGAGGTGGTAATTGTGCAGCCGTGGGACATTCGCTTACATGATGTGTTGGACTAGCATAAATAGAGCAAATCTCCTGATAATTAGAAGCTGGTGTGTATTGTGCAGGAGATTGTTGACCTAGATTTAGAAATTGATCTAATTTCTGGGCAATAAGATCGACTTTATCTAATTTTTGTGCTATTATGTTCAAGTCTGTCTTAGAATTAAGTTCTTGGAGTTTTGATCTCATAAATTTCTGCCCATTTTTGTTGAGAAATTGATCTTTCATAAGAAGGATAATGAAGCATGGTTAATAGAGTTTTCACTTAAGGTTTCAAATAAGGTATAAGCTTCATCCTCACTTTTGCTCATGAATGCACCTCCACAGGATGCATCAACCATCTGCTTATATTGATCTCCTAAACCTTCATAGAAAGCTTGTACAATTTGCCACTTAGATAGACCATGGTGTGGGCATTTTCTAAGAAGTTCCTTAAGTCTTTCCCATGATTCATGAATTTGTTCCCCTGGAAGCTGAGCAAATCCTGTGATGGCTCGCCTCATAGTATTGGTTCGTCCTATGGGATAAAATTTCTTAAGAAATTCATGTTGCATCTCTGCCCATGTTTGAATTGTTCTTCCTAATGTGCCAAGCCAGTACTTGGCTTTATCTTTTAATGAAAAAGGGAACAAGGTTAGTCTAAGGGCATCATCAGAAAAATTTTGAATTTTTATCCATAGAGCAGATTTCTAAGAATTCATCCAGATGTTTGTAAGGGTCTTCATTGGTGTTCCCATAAAAAGATGGGAGCATCTGGATTGTGGTCGACTTGATCTCATAGTGGCTAGCAGGGATATCAGGTAAGTGGATGCAAGTCGATGGATTGTAGGTGGAAGGAATAAAGTATTCCTTCATCTGTCTAGGTGGTTCTTCATGATTTCCAGCCATTTGATTATCTGGTCTTATATGAATTAGTCTTTCAATTTTAGGATTTGGTTTAACTAGGTCAGGTAAAAGCGATCTTCTACCATGCATGTACTAGTGCAACCTGATATATGGTTCAAGATATATATATTTTTTTATTTTTTTTTATTTTTTATTATTATTTTTTTAAGAAAAGAGGAGAGAAAGAAAGAAGAGGGTTCTAAAGAAAGATCCTAAGGAGTCTTAAATCTAGAGATGATAGAGAGAAGAGTTAATTTGTGGTTTATGTTTGATGTTATTTAGCAAACAAGTTAGGCAATCAATCCTGACTAAGGGTTGTCTTAGGTTCTAGATAGCTCCTAACTACCAAGATCACCTTCGAGCCCTCCAAGTAGAGGATCAGCCAATCAACTGGCTAGGTAAGTGTAAGGTCGGTGGGAGTCCCTCCCGTTGCTTGCCTTAGACATCAATTGTGCTTGGCCAGGTAAGCGAACGGAAACCAATTAAGTAACCACCTTTCTTTCGGGCCCAGTCATCCCTGAACCACTTTTTCTAGACACCAGTCAAATTGATTAATCCCTAACTTAGTTCAACTCTTAGGGCATTTCTTATCCTATTGAGCTCGAATATCCTTAAGGGTTGATGTCTAATTGATTTTAAGAGTTAAGATTTAGGTTAATGCAATATAAGGATTGGTTGTTTGCAGACCAAGGAAGGGTGATCAAATTCCTATCTTATCTTATTTAATGGGTTGTGTTCTTAATTTGGTTTAATATGAATATGC
Source organism: Cocos nucifera (assembly GCA_006176705.1). NCBI lineage: Eukaryota > Viridiplantae > Streptophyta > Magnoliopsida > Arecales > Arecaceae > Cocos > Cocos nucifera. Next base: position 182,770 of record QRFJ01003232.1, read on the forward strand.
AAAAAAAAATTTCAATCAAAGAGTTCTATGCAATTTAAACTAGATGCATGCAACTAATTGAATTCTGAAAGGCTTACCTTGCCTCCAGCAATCACCAAAATAAATAAATAAATAAATAAAAATAAAAATAAAACCAATATGATAGATGCTCAAAACAATTAGGATTTCTAATGTTGTGATGAGATTTTTAATTAAATTTAAGTAGGTAATTTTTAATTAATTTAAAAATAAAGTAAATATTAAAAATAAAGATTTAGGGTTTAGGAATGATCTCACCAAATAGGATTAAGAGTTTTATTCGTACCCTAATCTTCTTCGTTCTTTTCTCTTTTTCTATTTTTTTTTGCAAAATAAACAAGAAAAATAATTAGTAGGCAATAAAAAAAATTAAAGAAATGAAAAAATTTTAATTTTTATGCCTCCTCAACAACGGCGTCAAAAACTTGATAGAAATGCGATATTATCGTTAAGACACTATGTTTATCAGTTTAAATCTGACTTTTTATTTTTTTAAATTAATTAAAAATTATGAAGAGAGTAGTGAGTCGGGTCGAATCTCCAGAGAGGCAATGATTTAATTCTAAAATTTTTGATTCTTTTATTTTTTATTTTTTTAAAAGAAAAAAAAGAAGGGTTTTTGAAAATTAAAGTTGAAAAATAGATTTATAAATAAAAGCAAAATTTAAATTATACAAAAATAAATTTGGTACTAAGATCTACTATTTAGATCTTAGCAGCTACTTGTAATAAAATTAAAAAGCAATAAAGAATAATTAATTTAAAGAGCTAGAATTGAAAAGAGCAATAAAGCTTTCTTTATTAAAATTAAAACTTAGATGCAGAATTTGAATACAAAAAATTAAAGAAAAAGAATAAAACTTAAATGCAGAATTTAAATACAAGAAATTAAAGAAAAAAAAGAGAAAAGAAAGTAAAAGGAGATCGTAGCATAGGCGTAGAGATGGCATAGAAGACTGGCTCTTCTTCTCAGCACTGTAGCTTTGAAGCAATCTTTAATCCTGAGCTTGGCTTCCATCCTATACCTTGGCTTTTCTCTCACCAGATTTATTGATTTCTGGAGGCTTGAGATCCTTTTTATAGAGCTAGGAGGGCTGAAGATTTTTTCTGGAGGCAATGTGGGACTAAGAGCCTTTTTAATTATCAAAATATAAAGAAATCCAAGTAAAATTTGGATTAAAATAGCTCTGATATGAATCAGGTAAGTTTGGTGAAATCTAGCCATTCAATAGGAATCCAACGGACTAAAAATTATCAAAATTGGATGCATATTGGCTCAGATTAGATCGGATTAAATTCTGGCCATTGATCGCATGTTGATGGAGGAAATCTGACCATTGATCATGCGTTGGGAGTCTTGATCACCATTGGGAGCATTCTGGACCGTTGGATCATTCCCTGGATCATGCACTACTGTTGGATGAAGATCTACATGAAGTTTGAAGCTGAATCAAATCTAGAAATAACCATAGCCATTTGATCTTGACCGCAAGCTACCATAGACGTCCGATCGAGCAATTACTATTCCCATGGATCGTGTGGACTGGCCGCACCATACACCACAGCCAATCAACGCTCTTGTCACTGAGTGAAAAGACCAAAATATTCTATAAGCCACGATAGATTTTCTGTGAACCCTTTAAGGGTCTAGGTCCACCATGGTCACATCTTGATTCATCAGTTTCTACTGAGCTGGCGGTCCACGCTTGGATCGTGGATTGGCTGACGGCTTTCGTGGCTGAGTCAGCTTACGTGGCTGGCTTGATGCACTGGCTTGTTGGTTTGGCTCGACGCATTTGAATGTGCCAACTGATATGGCGTGGTGGCTTGAACCGGTTGAGCCATATGTTATTTTTATTTAATTTTTTATTTTTTTTATTTTTTTAAAAAATTCGTATCTTCTTTGTTTTAGCTCTATTTTATGTAAAATTTATTTTGTTATGATTAAAAAAATAAGCTCTTTCTATTGATTATAAAATTTTATTTTTAAATTTTTATTATTTTTTAATTAATTTTTAATTAATAAAAATATTAATTTCTCAAAAATTATATATAAATTAATCATTAATTTTTAAAAATTAATATAAGTTAATTAATAAATTAATACTTTTATTGATGAATTTATGGTGCTTATCAGTAGCTTCGGTAGGACTCTTCGATGATCAAGTCAGCTCTTCTGGCCAACAGATATGGAGTGCTCAAAAAATTGAGAAGCAGAGTAACAAGAAGGAGAATGAGAGCTTAGAAAAAATATTTCATAAGAATTTCTTTTATGGACAGAGCTTTTAACAAACTGATGGTGATAGCCATAGCTGCCTGGTAGTGGGCCATTCGGGATCACATGGAGTTTGTTATGGAGCATAGTGTCCATTATCACGACATGCCAGCCTATTGGAGAGCAATGCTTGGAGCTCGATTGGAGCACCTATCAGCGATGAAGAGCTTCATACCACAATATTTCTAAAGAAGTTCGGACTTCTTCAGGGTTATCCACATAATGATTAGTTTGCCTTGAGCTAGAGCTGAATCCGCATAGAGGACAAGGTCCATCTAGATGATAATAAGGAATTCAGCTGGAGGGAGCTTGCTTAGGCGATTGGGCGACTGGAAGGAGTTCGACTGTAAGGAGTCTACTTGGGCGACTGGAAGGAGCTTACTTATTGATCAGAAGGAATTTGATTATAATGAGTTTAGTTGGAGGAAATCATTCGATGGGAATGCGACTGAAGGAGATGCTCTAGAAGAGGTGCAACTTGAGAAGATCGTCTGGAAGGAGACTGGTGGAAAGTCTAGTAGGTGTACACTGGAGGAGTCCGATAGACTGGAGGCTGGAGAAAATTTAGCTTCTAAGTGGTTGTCTGGCAATTAAGAGGAGTTCGGCTAATGAGAGAACTCGATCAACAGTCGTAGGGGGTGGACAATTAGAATACTCTTGCAACTCATCTATTTCTTTGAAGCTCAGCCATTCTCGAGGTCGTTTGAAGGCTAATAAGGGGGACAAGGCCCTTTTGCCTGTATATTCAAAATTTTCGATACAAAAATTTAGAGGTCCTCTACTCTTCATTGGTTGTCGATATTCATCCAGGAAGAGGCTCTATCGTCAAGCTAGGTTATGTCGGGTTTGAACACTTGATTGCTTAGAACACTACCATCACCATTCGAGCTCATCCAGATGAAATTTGTAAGATCTTGTAGATTCTAGAGTTATCTAAAAATATTGGCAACCAAAACACAGAAGATCGACCAATAAGTCCAAGTCGGAGGTCTGCAATCTTGGTGCTAAGTAGGAATTTCTTACTGACCGAAGTTAGCCATGGTTATCACCGTCGGGCAAGGTCACCCCAAGACTTGGCATCTTGTCGGACTTCGACCGACGAGGGTTTGCCCCTAATACAAGTCTTCCTACTCCCGAGTTCGAAATTCGAAGGAAGTAAAGAAACGTGAATGTCGGAATGCCAAAGTCCTTTTCCTTTTTTTGCACCCATCGGAAAGGAGGTTTCAGTATTTACCGTGCTGGCACCGAAACTTCTTAAATATGAGGTGACTCAAAAAGATAAATTTTGAAACTCCCATTGGAACGCTACCCGAGGTATGGTGCAATAAAAGTTTCGTCCGTTGCCACTTCTCTACCATAATGGGCAAGATACATGTCAACCTAAGGTTGGTTCGCGAAGACCTGCAATTGAGACCACCTCGAACTCTTGCGATTATTTAAGCTCATCTTTTACCTCTTGGATTTCAATTCAACCTAGTTTCTTCTCTTTTTCCTCCGATCTTCATCTCCTTACTGCTTCAGAGTACCAGTGCCTTCCACCATCTCCTTCGATTCTTAGGAGTTCTCTCGTTCGATTTTTATTGGGCTCACCATCTCTCCATTCTCCCCTATTGACTTAGGTCAGTCCCTAAATCCCTCTTTTTGATTATTCCTATCTTTTAGCATCTTTATTCATCTGGTTTCTTCGCGAGAGTCTCGAATCTTATTTTTCTTGATTTTCTAAATAATTTCTTCACTTTAGTCTGATCCACATGTCCTCTGAAGGATCCTGATCGACTTGTTCTGGGAGCTCAACTCACTTGGCATTAATGGATCTTTCCCATAAGAATCTCAAACTCGTAGAAGTATCTCGACCACCCTTCATCCCTAATACCATCCCCTATAAACTTTGACATTAAGACCTTTCGTTGATTAGGATCCAATTTAGAATTTCTTCTGAGTACGAGCTTGAACTATCTAGACCTAGTGACCGAACCTGTTTCCCTTCTCTTGGCCGAACTTGTTTGTATGTTGAAACTCTCCATGCAGGACTTCAGCTGCCAATACCATCTTTTATAATACATTTGTTTAAGTTCTTAAATATTTTCTTTGCTGCTATGGCACCAAATTCATTTAGGTTCATCATAGGATTTCTCTTTTTATGTGTTATGGCCAACGTCCGACCTTCCATCTCCTTATTCCATAATTTCTTCACCTTCAAACACCATCCGACCGCTAAAAATTGATGGTACGTCGCTCTCCAGTTTGGCAAGAAGGGGTTACTCAAGGGTGCTCCCTCTTTCATTCATAACTAAAAGGAGTTCTTCTTCATCTCGTGTCCTTCTTTAGAGCTAGGACTTTCTTTCTGGGAAGACATAAGTAATTCAATCCACCGAAACCTTGAACTTGAGAAAGAGGATCGAAACTTGGCTGATGAACTAAAGAATTACCGAGCTCTCCCAATTTTCAGGCTGCTAGATAATCAAACCTTATTCAACTTCGATCCCGGTCTTCTTAATCTGGCAAGTAGCCCTCTGTGACATGCCAATTGTACATGACCTCATTTCTTTTTCTAAATTTAACTTTTTTATTTTTACCATAGTAATGACTCCTGAGGAGCGAAATTGCCTATCGAAGGAGATCACGTCCTTGAAGAGAAAGGATAGTGCCACCGGGGAGCCATCGAAGAAGGCTCACATCAAAGAGCCTATCCTGGTCGTGCCGATCTAGGTCGCGCCCGCCTCCAAAACTACCACGACAATACCAAGCCCGACCTTGCCCAATGAGGATGCCATCCCTGCACCTCTTTGATAAGTACCATAAATTTATCAATAAAAGTATTAATTTATTAATTAATTTATATTAATTTTTAAAAATTATTAATTAATTGATACATATTTTTGAGAAATTCATATTTTTATTAATTAAAAAAATTAATTAAAAAATAATAAAATTAAAAAATTAAATTTTATTATCAATAGAAAGAGCTTATTTTTTTTTATCATAATGAAATAAGTTTCATGCAAAACGGAGCTAAAACGAAGAAGATATGAATTTCTAAAAAAATAAAATAAATAAAAATTAAATAAAAAAGAAAAATGGCTCAGTCGGCTCTGCAAGCCAAGCCAAGCTGTCAAAGCTGACTCAGCCATAGAAGCCACCAGCTGGTCCACGATCCAAGCATGGACCGCTAGCTCAGTAAAAACTGACGAATCACAGAGCGACACATGGTGGACCTAGATCCTTAAAGGGTTCAAAAAAAATCCATCACAATCTACAGAATAAAAAGGTAATTTACATCAAAACAGCAAGCACTGATTGATTATGGTGTACGATGCAGCCAGTCCATGCGGTCCATGGGAACAGTAATTGCGCGATCGGATGGCTGCAGTAGCTTGCGGTCAAGATCGAACGGCTATGGTTATTTTCGGATTTGATTCAGCTTTAGACTTCATGCGGATCACCATCCAATGGTAGCACTCAATTCAGGGGATGATCCGATGATCCAGAATACTCTTAGCAGTGATCAGGACTCCCAACGCACGATTAGCAGCCAGATTTCCTCCATCAACATGCGATCGAACAGCTAGAATTTAATCTGACTTAATTTGGGCTGATACACATCCAATTTTGATGATTTTTGAATCGTTGGATTTCTACTGATGGTCAAATTTCATCCAAAGTAGTAGAATTCATTCAGAACTCTTTTTAATTCAATTTTCACTCAAATTTCTCTATATTTTGATGATGAAAGAGCTCCTTAGTCCCACATTGCCTAGAAGAAAACTCTCCAGCCCTCCTAGCTCTATAAAAAGGACCTTAGACCTCTAGAAATTAACATCTTCAATTAAGGTGAAGCTTTGGTATAGAAAAAAGCTAGGCTATGGATTAATGGCTGTTTCAAAGCAATGGATGTCGAGATGAAGAGCTGGGCTTCTACACCATCTTTCTGCCAATGCCGATCCAAGATCAGAGATCAACCTATTTTATTTTTTTTTATTTTACATATTTAAATTATGAACTCTTTTACTAATGTAATATTTATTTTTATGTTCTTTAATTTTATTCTTTTTATTTTTATTATAATTTAATTTTTATACTTTAATTATTGCTTTTTATTTTATTGTAAGTAGATGCTAAGATTTAACTAGTAGATCTTAGTACCAAGTTTAAATTCCTGTACCTTTTAATTTTTGCTTTTTACTTTTTGACTTCACTTTTGACTTCAAAACTCAAATCTTTTTTTTTCAAAAGTCAAAGATTTTAAATCTAAAACACTACCTTCCCTATGGATTCGATCCAACTCACTGCTATCTACGTATTTTTAATTATTTTAAGAAGTTGGATTAAACTGATAAACATGGTGTCTTAATGACACCATCATGTTCCTATCACTCTTGATCAGGGTGAGGTCACCGAGAAGAAGAAGGGGAAGAAGAAGGTTGTCAAAAAAAAGACAAGGAGGATGATCGAAAACTCAGGTGGCAAAGGCTTTAGCCAGGAGCAAGCTTCTTTGGACAACCAGGAGGTCGTTCAATCTCTGATGAGGGGCAGCATCCTCTTATACATCATCGATAAGATGGTTCAAATGGAGGATGCAGAGAGGTTTGATGAGTATTTTGCTATCTTCCTTGAGGTAACCAACTTTTTCGAACTTGATTGAATGCGGGGTGCACTTTCAGAGTTCTGACTCAAATTTTTTTTTTTTGTCCCATAGTTGGGGCATTACTTGTTTGCCCATTCGAAGGTAGCCGATCTCCACTAGGCCGAGGCTTCCAAAGCCCTTCAGGAGGCTCAAATAGAGAATGAAAGGGTTAGGGCCGAGGTTGACCATTTGAAGGTGGCCTTGGAGATACAGACTGCAGAAGTCGAGTGCCTTCGGGAGGTGCTGTGGAAAGAAGAGGAAGCTTCTACAGGATTGAGGACAGCCTTGACCCTTTTTGAGGATAAGAGGAGGGCCGAAGAGGAGGTCGATGCTGAGAGAGAGCGGGCTGTCGAGGTCTTCAAGTTCTCTAAAGCAATGGAGGACATTAAGATTGCTTTCGCCTAGGAAGCTTTCTTAGAGGGATTCGAGATCTGCATGAGGAGGGTTTCAAAGAACTTCCCAAAGGTGGACCTCAATTTTCTGATAGATAAACCCAGCGAGGAAGTCGGTCCCTCCAATGTTGGTGTCACTTCTCCCATCGTCGAATCTGCCCCGGATTTTCCTGAACTTGCAGTTGAAGCTTTTGAGTCCATTCTCGAGCTTGAGGTTGCCAATGATGTACCGACCTCACCCCCTTTTGCACCGGTCAAGGTCTAAAACTTTTTGTCAACTTGTATATTTTCTCTCCTTTTTTTTATGTATGCTAAACATTTTGAAAAATGAAATCGAACTTTCTTTTCTTTACACTTGTGTCATGGTGGATGTTGTTCAGAATTCTTCCAGTGATCGTAGTCAAGGCCAGTCATCTCCAAATGACATCGAGATACTACCTCAAGGCATCACTCTGAAACCTATAACCAAAAGTTTAAAGAGGAAGATTCATCATCTGAAGAAAAAAATTGAAGAAGATGGAAGACAAACTTCAGAGATCCAGAAAAAATGCTTCAGAGGTGATGATTGAGGTCACTCACCTCCGCAAGCTACACATGAAAGATTCCATGAGCTTTAACATTAAGAAAGGTAATTTCAAGAAAGAGGTGGCCAAGCTTAGGAAAAATGCCAGTGATAAGTTCTGGGTTTGACTGCGAAGATCAGCTCCCTTGAAGTTGAGCTCAAGGTGATGAAAGAGAAGATTTTTAAATCATTCTAATTGCTCCCAAAATCCACCAGTGACACCTAGCAGATCTGGTTGGCAACCCATCAGAGCTGAATGCGAACCTCTTGGTGTAGCTACCTATGTGATTAAGTCCTTCTATCTTGAGGCCCGATCAGATTAGGGTTAAGGTAAACTCGTCAAACCCTAGTTTCTATCATATGATGTAATCATTCGATTCGAGTCCGATGTGAAAATCTAAATAGAAACTCTTTCTATTATTTCACTCTGCCATGGCCATGGACTTTTGGACTTGATTCTCATGATTATCATAGGGCTACTCTTCTACCACCGAGGTAGATAGATTCCATCTTGATGCAATCCAATTCCTACAATGAACATGTCATAGCCAACATACACCTCAGGGTTCCATATGGCTAGGAGATCGAGTAATGATGTAGTCAAACTATAACACCCTCAAGGTGAACGTCGATGCACCTCAGGTCAAAGAACCAGACACACTATTGTAGCATCGAGTCAATCATTGACGAGAAGGTAGACTCCCTAATGACTACTCAAAGTGGTCACGCTCAGTGCCCTCGTTCTCTAACAAGTATCTGTACTTTCACTCCAGTGTCTCCACACCATAAACTTAAGACTCATCTACTAAAGAGAAGCGATTGTACACCCATCTTCCGGATCAATAACCATCCTCGTGATGATCCTATGGTCGGGAGCATTTTATGAGTTAATAATGATTATTCATGTCTTAAATTTTCAACTCTTGAAAATATGAATTATCATTATCATTAACTCAAAGGATGTATCACAGACACTAAATACAAATATGTGATAGAAAATAACCCATTTTATTGATATTAGTCAAAATTATAATTTTGCCCCTAGAAGTGTATTACAAGTGTCAGCCAATTCTGACTTCTAGGGCACATATATCTAACACTTGGAACTCCATAGAAGTTGGTTCAAAGTGGGTGAGGCATTATCATAATGGATTTTTCATTCTGAGTGCAATGGATTAAGTTTTATTGCAATTCGAATTCGTTTGGATCATGAACTTGATAATTTTATCTGACTGCACAGAGTCCTACGAGAACAGGGATTCTAAGTTTATCCTTATCTTGTACTTAGAGAGTTGAGTTCATGAGGGACTTGTAACCTGGGATTGTTCCTACATAAAAGGACACTCAAGGGTGGGGTTAGAAAAAAAGAGAGAGAGGGAAAGAAAGAGATCATCTAAGGATCCTCTTATATCCATGAGAGATCAAGAGACCGGGAGAGCTTCTATTGTAAACCAGTGAGTGGTTATTTAATAAAAGTTCTCTTTCCTTTATTTCTTCTTCTTCTTCATGGTATTTTTTGGTGTCATATTCTGCTGTGTTCTATTATTGTTGGGCGTGGCCTAAGTCATAAAGACTAGGTTTCCATATTAGGAAGGTTGATCGATTCTCTTTTGTCCTGTGAAGAGCTGATCGAGCTGCACGTTGTTGGAATTTGCTCTGAGATCCCTTCGTATGTGACATAGGAATAAGAGAAGAATCTCATCCTAACTTGAGCAAGATGAAGATCCTATTGTCTAAGGTGGGATTAGAGGAGAGGCCCTTCCAATGGTCCTTCTATACCCCTACTGTCCTGTTAGGAATAGAAGGAGAACCTCATCCTAACTTGAGCAAGATAAATACCCCATTGCCTAAGACGAGATGAGGGGAGAGGCCCTTCCAATGGCCCTTCTGTATTTCTATTCTCCTCTTAGGGAACAAGAAGGAGAACCTCATCCTAACTGAGCAAGATGAAGACCCCGTTGCTTAAGACGGGATGAGGGAGAGGCCCTACCAAATGGCCCTTCTATTGCCCATACCATCCTATTAGAAATAGAAGGGGAACCGTCAATCAAACTTGAGCAAAGACCAAAGACCCATTGTCTCAAGATGGGATGAGGGAGAGGTCCTTCCAATGATTCTTTTTGTGTCCCTACTGTCTTATTAGGAATAGGAGGAGAACCTCATCGCTAAACTTGAGCAAAGATGAAGACTCCATTGTCTAAGATGGGATAAGAGGAGAGGCCCTTTCCAGTGGCCCTTCTGTGCTCTTACTGTTCCTATTAGGAATAGGAGGAGAATCTCATTCTAACTTGAGCAAGATGAAGACCCTGTTGCCTAAGACAGGATGAGGGGAGAGGCCCCACCAACGGCCCTTCTATATCCCTACCATTCTGTTAGGAACAGGAGGAGAACCTTGTTCCTAACTTTTAGCAAGATGAAGACTCCATTGTCTAAGATGGGATGAGGAGAGAGGCCCTTCCAACGATCCTTCTATGTCCCTACCATCCTGCTAGGAACAGGAGGAGAATCACATCCTAACTTGAGCAAGGTGAAAACCCCGTTGTCTAAGATGGGATAAGGGGAGAGGCCCTTCCAACGGTCTTTTTGTGCCCCTACCATTCTGTTAGAAATAGGAGGAGAATTCCATCCTAACATAAGCGAATACTAACCATGTTAGAAATAAGAGGAGAACCTCATCCTGATACCCGAGATGAGAGAGAGATCTCATCTTGACACGAATAAGGACCTCTAATTGCCTAAGATAGGAGGAAGACCCCAACCTGACAGAAGTTAAAATCTACCTCGTCAGGAATAGGAGGAAGACCTCATCCTGAGGGGGGAATAAAGTAAAGATCGACCCCATTAAGAAAAATAATAAAGCTATCAACAGATATTTGATTCACATAAGATGAAAATGAGAAAAGATATTATTTTGTTAATGTCAAAGTCAAGTACAAAATAAAGGCCTGCAAGATCGGTTACAAAGAAAGAAAGCAAAAGTTGAAGATCTAAGAGGGATCTGATTTTTCGAACTTTGGACTGCTTGCCATCACCAAGGATTCTTTCAGGCTAACAATTTCTTCCTTGACCTCCTTTCTTCTTATCAAGTTATCATTTAATATTATGTCAGTCTTTTAGTAGTTTTCTTCTGACGCTCGCAGTCTTTTCCTCAGAACCTCAGATTCAGCCTTGGCATCTTTGATGGCTTGTTGTTCGCAAATCAATTGAAGCTTCAATCATTGAACTTTGGCTTTCTCAATCGTAATTGATTCTGAAAGTTTGCCCGTGATCCTCTTCAAGGAGGCAATCTCTTCCGACGCTGCTGTTGAAGCCGAGCCACCTCGCTGTTAGTAGCCTGGAGCTGCTGCTCAAGCTTAGATATTCTCCCACACTAGTCCAACTGGTAGGTCTTCAGGAGGGCCAGACTCCAGTATCAAACAGTTGCTTTCTAAAGTGCAGGAGAACCTTTGAGACCAATTCCATTCCATACCGAGCCTTTGTCGAAAGATTCATGACGACTCTCCTCCAATAAGTTGTTT
>QRFJ01003233.1:0-144992 GCA_006176705.1 Cocos nucifera
TAGAACGAGCCAGAAGACTTCTTTCAAAATCTCTTCTTCAGTCAAAATTCTACAGGAAAGTCGAAACTTCCTTCCGAAATTTTCTTCTTCAGTTGGGATCTACAAGAGTCACAAATTCTTCCAGAATCTCTCCTTCAAGTCAGAATTTCTACAAGGAGCCAACTTCTTTTGAATTCCTCTTCAGTCATATTTCGTACAGGAGACGGGAACTTCTTCCGGGACTTCTCCTTCAGTCGACTTCTATAGGAGCCAAAACTTTCTTCCAGATTCTCTCCTTCAATCGAACTTTCTATAGGAAGCTGAGCTAAAACTTCTTTTTGAACCTTCTTCTTCAGTTTAAGTTTTATAGGGAGCCGAACTTCTTTTCGGATTTCGTCCTTCAATCGAAGTTCCTACAGAGAGCCGAACTCTTCGAATCTTCTTTCCTCAGTCGAATTTCTATTAGGTGCTTGAACCTCTTTCCGGGCTCCTCCTCTTCATCGACTCCCTTAGGAGCTGAACCCTTCTGACTTCTTTTTCAAGTTAAGCATTCCGTTTCGAATATCTCTCTTAGCTGTAATTTCCTCCTAGGAGTTTCCACTCCTCTGAAATTGATGTATGTCGAAGCTCTTCATCGGACCAATGCCATGCTTTTCTCCGAAACTTTGATTCATGAATCTCAATGGAAAACGATCACTTGTCAATCTGACGACACCTCTTTCTTCCATATTGGAACTCCACGTGATTTCAAGCAGGTCAAGTACCGGACAGGCTACGGGCTTATCGCCATCAGTCTGTTTATAGGCGGCACCTTTACATGTGAGCCTCCCTCCGTGACAGATTAAAACCAAGCCTCGGAAGCGATTCGCTATTCAAAAATGGCTCAGCTATCGTATCAATCCCCACAGGCTCCGTCTATAAAAGAGTATCCTCTAAATGTTTTTCTCCAAGCTCTCTTTCTTCTTTCCCAAAAACTCTTTCTGAAGCACTCCATTTCTATTGAATCAGAAGAGGCTAAACTGATCGTCAGGAGGATTCCTATCAAAAATCACCACTATACGACTTCTGGAATGGGATTTTATATTTTTAGATCATCGATGATGACCTCATCGTTTTGCTCGACTTTAAGCTCATTCTGACGATCAACCAGAATTCATACCAGATAGATCTGATACCGATAAAAAATAAAGATATGACAATCTTTAACACCATTCTAAATGCTTATATTATCCATGTGACATTCATTTACATGTGATTTAGATTATTAATGAAAAATTCCGTTATTCATGTCGCTAAATATTTGCGTGGTTTATCTGTTGACACAGAAATTGGTCGTCGTTGAAAATTCGCTGGAGTGGGAGAGCCGATGAGGTCGGCGCCAGGAACTACAAAAAAAGTTCCATCCAGAGCCGATGGGGGGTTGGCTACCGCAGGATCCTCCGACGAATCAAGTAAGGTCTGCCAATAGGAATTGGAGTTGCTCGGAAATGAGTTTTCGGAGGCTAGAGAAGAAAGAGAGATACTTAGTAAGAAGATCAGAAAAGATTAGGTTAGCAGTATCTGGAGGGTCTTTTTTATAGCGGAGCTTGAATGGTGACAACATTAGCCGCATTGCTGTGGGCTCTTTGAGAGTTCGGACGAAAGTCAGTCTTCACGGGAAGATTGCCGTCTGCAGTGGCGTTAATGGTGCAGGCCATCGCCGGCCTGATAGCGGATCACTGTTGCTTGCGATTGGACTTGATGGTGATGGCTGCAAGCTATTTCTTGATACTGAGCCGCTCGGGACGAATGACAGATTTAAGGGGCTTCGACGTTGAAGCCCATTTGGGAGGATTCGGACTCCTGAAGAGAAAAGTTGGGAAGATAAGTTCGACTTTTCCACAGGGCATCTGGCTGGAGGTGCGCGGCTAGGGCCCGGATCAGCTGGGGAGTTTGGGTAGACTTGGATCGGTGAAGGAAGTGCGGGTCGAAGGATGACTTCTAGGAGCTCGGCCGTTGGGGGTCGAAGGAGCTCGATTGGCATAAAGGGGGCGGGCCGCTTGAGGAGTCCGACCTGAGGGAGGACCGCTGAGAGTTCGGGCGTGGTAGAATTTCATTAAAGTTCGGACCGGTCTGGAGTTCGAGGAGCTCTCGATCGTAAGCAATTCGGTCGAGCTGAAAGGATTTTGAAGGGGCTCGGCGGCGAATGGATGTCCGAGAGGAGTCCAAACTCCTGAAGAAAGTTCGGGCCCAAAGGGGAAGCTCGGAGAGAGTTTCGGCCCTCGCGGGAGTTCGGTGACTGAGGCTCGACGCTGAGGAGTTATACGTGAAGCCTGACCTTGGAAGTCAAGGAGTTCGGCTGCTGGAGAGCCCAAGGAGCGTCCGACCGTCGGGGAGTCCAAGGAGTTCGGCTGCTGAAAGGGCCCAAGGGAGCTTGCCGTCGGGAGGTCCAAGGAAGTCCAAGGAGTTCGGCTGCTGGGGAGCCCAAGGAGCTCAGCCGTTGGGAGTTCCATAGGAAGATTCGACCGCGACTACTGGATGTCATTAGGTAAAGATCGAACTGAAACTTCGATGAGGAGCGGTTATCCCCAACAGTTAATCTTCCCCACCCCGAATTCGAAAGCTCGAGGAAGGGAGTGCCGAAGATGTGACTACTGAGTTTCCTCTTCACTTCGTGCGGTTTAGTCGGAGTTTGGGAGAGCTCTGATCTGTCGCTGGATAGGATTGACGCAGGTTCGTTTCTGAGAGAGATTTTCTCTGTCCAAGGTTGTTCTCGAAGTGCTCTCGGCCCAAGGTTGGGCTCGAGCGACCTGACGAAGGGTTGGCTTGGGCGCTCTAGCCGAGATGATGGGAGATTCCGTCTTCTGTAATTTTTCAGAGGCTCGAATTTAGATTTTGCTCGCATTAGATGAGGTTCCTCCTATTTTCAACGGCTTGTGGGGGCGAGGCATGCGGACTTGTCATCTTTCCCAGCCTCTCCCGCCCTATCTCATTTTAAAAGTTGAACGTAAGGTCTCGATTTTGCTTCGTGTTAGGATGAGGGTCCTCCTTGCTATGTTCTAACGGACATATGGGTACATTGGGGACCATTCGTCCCAGCCTCGTCCCCCCATTCTCGTCTAAGGTGAAATGAGGACCTTCGACTTTGCTCAGATAGGACGAGTCCTTTTCCTCTATTCCTAACGGGCTGTGGGCACATGCAGACCGATATCCAGGCTCTCACTCCATTCTCGTCTAAGGTGAACAGGCCTTCGATCTTGCTCGCGTTAGGAGAGATACCTCCTTCTTGTTCCTAACGGGCGTGGGCACATGCGGACCATCGTCCCAGCCTCTCCCTCCATCCGATCTAAGGTGGAACGAGGCCTTCGACCTTGCTCGCGTTGGTTAGGATGAGATCCCCTCTTATTCCTAACGGACTGTGGGGCAGATGCGGACCGTCATCCCCAGCCCTCCTCATCTCGTCTAAGAGTGAACGAGGGACTTTGACCTTTGTCGCATTAGGATGAGTCCCCTCCTGTTTTAATGGACTTTGGGGGCAAAATGCGGACCGTACGTCCCAGCTCTCCCCTCCATCTCGTCTTAAGGTGAATGAGGCCTCGACCCTTGCTCGCTTAGGACGAGATCCTCCTCCTGTTCCTTAATGGGCTGTGGTTACATTGCGGTCAGTCGTCCCAGCCTCTTCTCGCCATCTCGTCTAAGCGTGAACGGAGACCTTCGACCCTTGCTCGTGTAGGATTTGAAGTCCTTCCCTCCTGTTTCTAATGGGCTGTTGGAGCACATACGGACCGTCCGTCCCAGGCCCAATCGCTCCCCCCATCTCGTCTAAGGTTTGAACGAGGGCCTTCGACCTTCTCGGCGTTATAGGACGAGATCCTCCTCCTGTTCCTAACAGGGGCTATTGGGGGGGCATCATGCGGACCGTTCGTTCCTTAGCCTTCTCCCCCCATCTTGTCTAGGTGAACGAGGCCTGTCGACCTTTGCTCGATTAGGACGGAGTCCTCTCCTATTTCCTAACGGGCTGTGGACATTGTTGGGAACCGTCTCCGAAGCCTTTCTTTCCCGTCTCGTCTAAGGGGAACGAGGCCTTCGACTTTGGAGAAGGTCTATTTCCACGGCTTAAAGTTGCTTGGAGGGAAAGACCTCATTTTCTTACCAGCCGAGGTTCGCCAGGAGGGAGATCTTAATCTCTTGGCAGCCAAAGTTTTTAGAGGTCTTTGACCTTGCTCGCGTTTAGGACGATGGTTTCCTCCTTATTCCTAATGGGCCACTTTCGCTCATTTTTTTCTGCTATGCACGTAATTTCCTGTTACCAGAAATCAATAATGCTGAGCGAAGAAGTTTTTAAGAGTCTACTGATTAATGTTCCTTAGGTTTTTCTGAGTCTTCAAGTCGGAAAAAGCAACTATCCCTCCGAGTTTCCGTCAAGCGATAAAGTTTTCGGGTCGGAACCTCCCATCAACCCTCATATGAACTTTTCCAATTTAGGACGAGCCTTTCCTTGAACCCTTGGAGGCTGAGCGACAGGGGCTCGCTTGGAGTTAACTAAAGTCTCCCACTCTGAACGCTCTTATTTTAACCTAGAGTTGTAGTATCGAGCCACTTCTGCTTGTAGGCTGCCATATCGGACGCGGGCTTCCTCCCTTTTTTTTCTTTTCTAGAAGGTCGAGATTGAACTCTGAGATCCTGGGAGTTGTGCGGTCGTTGAAAAGCCCACGAAACTCGTATAGACGAAAGCTTTGAAGCTCGATCGGGACTAACTGCCTCAATACCGAAGGCCAAGCGAAAGGTGTTCTAACATCGGCACCCTCTGAAGAAGTATTCGATATGCCCAGAGGACAATGGTAAGAGTTCGTACCACTCCAGGGGCCCCTTTTTATCCTATCGAAGGCCCTCACTGTTGATTTCTTGCAGCAGGTCCGGTTGTTACCTAGCTTACCCTATTGCCTGCGGTGTGACCATCGATTGAAGCGGTGGGAGGATGTTAGTCGCATTCGCAGAAAACTCGATTGAATACTTGCCCCAGCAAACTGTCGCCCATTATCGGTTATGAGGGTCGGGGATAGGGCCGAACCAGCAAACTAATGATCCAAAACGGAAGTCCTGCACTTTGGCCTCAGTTAATTCTTTGCTTAGTGGTCGGCTTCGACCCATTGTGAAATAGTCGGATCGCAACTAGGAAGAACTTCGCTGCCAGACGTCGTTTGGGGAAGGGGCCGAGTATAATTCCATTCCCACTGGCAGTATGGCCAGGATTGAAGCTGAGCGGAAATAAAAGTTTGGATGCCGGTTGCCTCGTGCCACGCTGCGTTCTTTGAACAACGGTCGCATTTCTTTTTACGTTATTTTCTACGGAATCGCGAAACAAGGTCGGCCAGATAGACCCTTGTCGGAGTAGTTTGCAGATAGGAACCTAGCTCCTTACTGATTCCACAGGAGTGCCGCTTCGTGCACATCCATTTAGGCACGAAGTTGACCTCTGAAAGGTTTGGAGACCGATTTCTCAGAATTGGAGGGAGTATGGGGACCTCCTTATACAACCTGCCTTCGATAAGTTAGCGGAGGCGCTAATTTCTTGAGCTTCGAGCTTCTTTTATCGATTCGCGGAGGGAAGGGGACCCCTCTTCAAGTAGCCGATCAATGGGTCGATCCAGTTGGGCTTTGAATTTTGTTGCAGGATGGGCCTGAGATTCCCTCTATGGTCAAAGACTTCCAAAAGTGTTCAAAAAATTACTTCTTGGCAGCTCGACCGGTTGAAGTGTGCCAACTTGGAGATGAAATCGTTCTCTGCATTTTTTTCACCCTTGGGATGATATGAAATGCCGAAACTGTCGAAGGTCGAAAAATCAATTCTTCACTTTCCCGAGGTAACCTCACCATGCTTCCTCCCGTGCCTCATAGCCACCGCCAATTTGACGAACCACCACTGGGAAATCGCAGGTTAGGACTCGCAAGCCGATCTACTTTTTAATTCCTTGCTATCTTTAAATCCCGTATCAGGCACTTCATATTGGTCCCATTGGTCATGGGAACTCGAGACGCACGCGTACTTCGGACGAATGACTCCTCGGCTGACCAAGATCAGCCCCGCACCAGGCTCCAGCAGAGTTAACCACCAATCTATTAGATATTATTGCCCCTAAAAGTCAGAATTGGCTGAACACTGTAATACACTTTTAGGGGCATAAAATTATATTTTGACTAATTATCAATAAAAATGGGTTATTTCTATCACATATGTGTATTTTAGTGTCTGTGATACATTCCTTTGGGGGTTAAATATTAATGGGATAGATTCAGTATTTTCAAGAGTTTGAAAAATTTAAGGACATGAATAATCGTTTTTACTCATTAAAATGCGTCCCGACCATAGGCATGCATTCACGGGATGAATGAATTGATTCCGGAAGTGGTGTACAATCGCTTCTCTTTATAGATGAGTCTTGAGTCTACGAGTATGGAGACACCGGAGCGAGAGTACACGATACTCGTTAAGAGAACGACGGGCCACTTGGGTGACCACGTCGATATCTTAGGGGAAGTCTTACCTTTCATCAATGACTGACTCCGATGCTGCATAGTTGGTGTCTGGTTCGTTTGGACCTGAGGTGCATCGGCAGTTCACGCTTGAGGGTTGTATAGTTTTGACTATACCATTAACCCGATGCTCCTAGTTCATATCGGAAACCTGAGGTGTTATGTTGTGGCATATAGGCATGTTCATTGTAGGAACTGGATTGGCATCAAGAATGGAATCTATCTTAGCCTCGGTGTAAGGAGCAGCCCTATGATTGATCATAGAGAATCAAGTCCTGAAATCCAATTGGCCATATGTAGAGTGAAATATAGAAAGATTCTACATTTAGATTTTTCACATCGGACTCCGAAATCGAGATGATTACATCAATTATGGACAAGAGACTAGGTTTGACGAGTTCATCCTTAAACCCATTAATCTGATCAGGGACTCAAGATAGAAGGACTAATCAACACAGATAAGCTAGCACAATGAAGTTCGGATTCAGCTCTAATGGAGTTGCACATACAGCCAAATACTGACTAAACCAGTCGTACAGCTCAGAGGTATTTGGGAAGCAATTAGATGATTTAGATGAATCAATTCATTCTAGTTGTTCGGAATTCAGTAAGAGTTCTGATCATCGAAAAGGAGTTCGATAATGTTCGATGATAGAGATCATGACAATATTCCATTACATACAGAACTGAACCTATGAGGGTCCACAACAACAAGGGTTTGAATCTGAATGATATCATCAATTGAACTATTTAGGTTCAATTGATCTGACTGAGAATTCAATTAGGTCAATAGAAATCGTATAGCACTCGATTAGAACCTAACGTCTTTTCTTTTACATTCCTAAATAAGTTCTCCTGTCTTGAGCCAAAGGAGTTTTGTGACTCAAATTCAGACGGCCTTCTATGGTCTGATCTGGTTAGTCCAATAAAAAAAAGGTTGTCTATTTTGTAAGAATGTATCTACCATTTATGTCACCTTGCCATTTCTGTTTTTCGACTTTGGATTAAAAGTTCCATCATTTGAGCTGGGTCAAACGTGTACACATTGACACTTTGACTTTGACCACAATATCACACCTATTAAACTTTGGGGGCTGTCCACTGCGAACCTCAGGGAACGGGCCTGCACCCTAGCTCTGTGAGCGCACCTTAGCGCAGGATTGCTTGGATCAAGGACTCCACCTCCCTTTTGGATTCAATTAGAGTCTTCTTCTAAGAATCCGTTCTGACTGTCTTACGGTCCCTTAAGGAGGAATCCAAGGGACTCTATCCACCATCAGATTTGAATCTGATTCATAAAAGAGTTGACTGATGGATGGAAGAAGAAGAAGTGGATCACATGTCGATCATATAAATAAGACTCCTGTGCCAATCAAATTACGATGAATATTGAATCAGAATTTCCCATCGTCAAGACTTTTTTTCCTCTCCTCCTCACGCCAAAGCTTCTTCCACCTCTCCTTTCCACGTCCCAAAATAAGTTTTGAGGCTTGGTTGGTGCGATTCAGCAAGAAAAGCGATCAAATACTAGAAGACTTGCAACGTGCTGCCAAATGACGACTGCTGATCTTCAAAAAGGAGTTTTGGAAGATTCTCAGATCAGATCCAGATTGATTATTTGGAGTGTGATAGAAAAGAAAGAGGATCTTCAGATTCAGTCGAGTGAACGATACCGGTTAGAGAGCCAGCCTTGATGGACTAGATCTAGAATACCCGCTGCAAAATAGGGATACATCAACGGTAAAGGATTACCCAAATCAGCTAAATTAAAATTTGATTATTTATACTTATTTTATTTATAGTTTAAAATAATTAAGAATCAAGATCATGAAATATATAGTCAAATATCTGATTGGAAATCAGAGAAAAAAAAATTTTTAAATATATTCTCTTGATCCTGATCAGATCTGAACGAAAACCTGGATCCGAAAAAATCAGGATTTCTTCAACTGGTATCAAAGCCATGATTCTAAAAATATTTAGATTTTAATTTAAATTTATTTTAATCAAAAATAATTTGATTTCAGATGTCACAGTGAATGTGATCAGATCTGAAATTAGAAAAAAACTTAAAAATTAAAATGATTAGGATCTAAGATTAAGAAAATATGCATGACTAGTTCTAAAATAGAATAGGTATTCTTATAGAATAGTCTTACACCATATTTTGAATTTAATCTGATTAAATGATATTTTAATTCCTTTTATTATTATTTTTGATTATATAAGTGGTTATAATAATATTCAAAAAATATAAATAAAAATTATTTAATTAATTCATATGAGATATGATTTGATGATGTTCTAGACTAGTTGGTAGATAGTTTTAATTGAATTATCTAGAATTAAAATTTTATTTGATTAGAGCAATTTAAATTTAATTTTTTAGATTATTTATTGAGATAATTTGAGATCTTGAAAAGTATGTATGATTTGATTAACATGACGTGTATGCAAATTATTGCCATAATTAGATCTGATTGTATATGAGAATATGATATAGATTCTAAAACTGTTTTTGTATATTCATGTTCCTGATTAAGGGCATATTCCTCTTGGGGCCGTCCGTCATTAGATCAAGAAAGAGTTTTAAAGGCCCTCTCTTTCCATTCGATTGGAGGTGTTCTTATGATGTATCGGGGTGCTGCGTGTTGTCCTTAATCAAGTAAACCCAAAAACTTGACTTTTCTGAAAAACCCTAATCCTTAAATCCTAGGTTATTATGCATATTTTATTTATGAATCTTACTTAATAAAAATTAGATTTATGGATTCAATTTAGGTCTAAAATTGAGGAATTTCAGATCTAAACATATTCATAATAATTGGGTCGGACTGAGGAGAGCTCAATTAGTCTGAGCGGTTGATCAAAACCAATCAAGATGGGGTGGTTTTAGATGGGATTAAAAAAAATACGCCCCAAAAAAAAGCTAATTGATCAGCCTAATGGATTACAATCTGGGTCAAGATCGGTCACGATCAAAGGTAAGACCTAATTAGCTCAGAGTTAGATTTGGATGCTTAGACAAACCCAATGATTCTTGGCTTCATAATTTGGGTGCTCTAAGGATAAGTTTGGCACATACGATCGACTTGATTTAATTTGGAAAAGCTACTCGACCCTGAATGTTTGTCTTGTATTGAGTTAATGCATATTCACTTCCACTGGTCTCATTTACCTAGCCCATATCTATTAACAGTTCTGATCTGAGGTGGTTAAATAATGCCGAGCTAAACCCATGCCACTAGATTAGTCATAATTGTTGATTGACTAAGCCAATTTCTAGTTTAATGAGATCTGAATTCAATCTTCTTAAGAAAAAAGATTAGTCGGAGGTACTTCCACATGTAGATTGTGCGGGCCCTTCCTGCGGGTTTATTTGTTTCTCGGGCTTAGGATACAGTGGCTCAGTTGCACCGGGAAAGATGCAATCCATGTCTATTAGATTTGGATGCATATGGTGGAGGATGAGTTGGGCTCAATATTTTGATACGTGAGAGGACTTCAATTAGAAACTCAGTCTATGCAAATGGTGGGATCTTGACTTAACTAAGGAGTGGATCAATAGTTCGGATATGGGGATTCATGAATTAGAGGACCAAGTTTGGGTGCCACCATGATTAGAGAATCATGAACAAGATGTTCACTCAGCTTAACCATCATCAATAACTGTTAGTGAGTCATGGAATTAAGTTGGTGAGACCGCCCACCACCACTAGAATCGATTTAATCATGGAGATTTTCGCATCTTACAGAAGGAAATTGTAGGGATCCGAGAAAAATAAAGTGGAAGCTAATTGGTTTAAAAATAAAAAATTTTTTAAACAGATTTGGTCAATCAAAAATTACAGTATCTAACTAGGAATCTTTAACTCTACAAAAAAAAATATCTGCGTCCAAGCCCATTGGCAGTATCCTGGGACACACATAGAACTGAACTGGATCCAATGTATAAAGATTGGCTCAGAAACTACACAAAAGTTGGATTTCTGAGAATCACCCAGTAGTATTGGACCAGGGACCTCCCACCTTACGCACTCCCATCTGTGAAACAGAAGAGGTCTTGAAAAAAATAGATAACGAAGGATTAATAAGGTCAGATATATATGTTGGGCCGATGTTGAATGAACTCCAGCGCCCAACATGAAGAATTTCGGGACTGCTCGGCAAAATGTTGGCGCACCTACAGGAGATGTTTGGTGAACAGATCCAAGGCCAAATATACAAGTCACGACAATGAACTTTTAAGGCTAAGGATGCGATGATGGGCAGTCAGTGTCCAAGTATTTCACTGTCTGATAATGATCAAGGACATGGAAAGAGCTTGAAGAATGCTCGGGTGTGAAGTTAGGACTTGGATCACAGAACGATATTATTTGCATTCTTGACTAATGCATCATTGGGCAATTCCATTCATGAAATTCCACATGCAATAAACCTCAGAATTTCTTGACCGAATTAATGAAATATGCTGGTTACGCTGACCTTTTCCATGAAAGAATTCTAAAAGGCTCAGTCTTGGCTATGGAACGGACTGTCTTTCAAAAGAAAATCTTATGGGAAAGAAAAAGAAGTCTGTGTGAAAAAAGGCAAAAAGTGAAGGATCAAAGAAGAAGAAGGTAGGCCGAGAAGAAAGTCTATGTCAAAGGAAAAGTATTTTCATATCAAACAATGACGGCCATTGGAAGCGGAACTACCACTTTACCTCCATCCTGGAAGAAACAAAAAGGAAGTCCTTCTGATATGCTCGTTATTGAGTCTAACCTTTGCGGTTCTTCTGCATCCAGTTGGACTGCTTGACTCTGGTTCTTAGTGCTCATTCTGTGCAGCTTCCATGCAAGTCATTGAGAATAGCAGGAGGCTTTGAGGGATTGGAACATTGATCCTTACGTACGATAATGGAAAGAGTGCTGCAGTAGCCATGGAAACATTAACCCTCTTCGTATGCATTTGGTTTAGACTTAGTTTTTAAAGGACTGTATATATGTTGCCTGAGCTAGTAGAAACTTTTAATTCTGTTTATGCTTTAGCACAAGAAGGCTATGTGCATTAACCTTCTTTAGAAGGACCATTGTAACATTCTTATGAAAGAAATAAAATTGCAAATAATTTTTATTAATGGTTCTTTATCAAGTACATATTGATTGTTACCGTTCTAACATCGAGTAAATTGATGACCAAACACCTAGGGAGAGTCCAAAACGAACAGAATACTAGGGCACCTGAGATAGGTCATTATAGAGGAGATAATCAAACAAATTGGAGAAAAATGGACTATTGAGGTCCATTTGACTTTCGAGTCATATCCAAACTTGATGAACCTGCCTTCAAGGCAAAATGACCAAACTCCCTTTTATTGGACATGGGAGGGGCCATAGATTCTCCTTGGCCCTAGTACAGTAATAGAATGTGTGCGCCATTTGATTGTGCCGGTAGAGGCCAATTATTGTCTACTCAATTACCTTTACCGTGATCTGTCTTAGTAGGGGATATGTGTATCTTAGAGAACACAAGTCTGAAGCTTTTTAAGAAAATGCAAAGAAGAATTCAAGACGATGAAGTAGAAAAGCCAACTGGAAAACCTATTAAGTTTCTTCGGATCAGATCGAGGAGTGAATACCTAGCGAGAATTCTAGGGGACTATCTCAAGGATAATGGCATAGTCCTCAATGGACTCCACCAAGAACACCTCCAACTCAATAGAGGTTTCAGATTGAGAAATCGAACCTATTGGATATGGTTCGATCCCATGATGAGCTTCACAGACCTCTTCTAATTCTTTAGGGAACTCATTGTTAACTTTCATTTTATCACTGAATAGGGTTTCCTCTAAAAACGTTCCTACCCACACCGTTGAGTATGCACGTAAGAAACTAAGTCTGAGTCATCTCAGAAATTTTGGGGTTGTCCAGGCTCACATCAAAATAGAAACAATGCGACAAGTTACAGTTTAGTCTTCAGAGCTCGGATTCATAGGATTCCTAAAAGAGTCAATTTAGGTACTAATATCTACATTCCAGAAGATCACAATGTGATTGTGAGTCGATAGCCATCTTTCTTGAAAAA
The DNA here is from genome assembly GCA_006176705.1 of Cocos nucifera. Lineage (NCBI taxonomy): Eukaryota > Viridiplantae > Streptophyta > Magnoliopsida > Arecales > Arecaceae > Cocos > Cocos nucifera. The sequence goes on from QRFJ01003233.1 coordinate 12,559, forward strand.
TAGTTTATTCAAGATAGCGGCATTGGAAAAAGCAGATCAAGCTTGATGAGAAAGTCTCACAAGTGGAACGAGCTAAGGACCAATTGGAACCAAATCAGGTTGAGCCAATAAGAACACTACCTCCTCCACCTCATAGATCGGAAAAGAGTTTTCCATCCCCTGAAAGATACTTAGGTATTATTTCAGAGGAAGTAGAGAAAATGTTCCTCGTAGGTAATGGTGCTCATGGTGATGATCCCAAAACCTACAACGAGGCGATATCAGATATCGACTCCGAGAAATGGCTAGAGGCAATGCAGTCAGAAATTGACTCGATGCACTCAAACCAAGTCTGGACCTTGGTAGATCCACCAGAAGGTATAGTACCTATTGGGTGTAAATGGATCTTCAAGAGAAAGATTGGTGCAGATGGAAATGTGGAGACATTCAAGGCTAGACTAGTGGCAAAAGGTTATAGTCAACACGAAGGCATTGACTATCAGGATACCTTTTTCCTCAGTGGCTATGCTAAAATCCATCCGCACATTGCTTGCCGTTGCAGCCTATTTCGATTATGAAATATGGCAAATGGACGTGAAAATGACATTCTTAAATGGATATCTTGAGGAAGATATCTATATGGAACAGCCGCTAGGTTTCACATCCAGTGATACTGATCACAAGGTTTGCAAGCTGCAAAGGTCCATATATGGACTTAAGCAAGCATCTCGGAGCTGGAACACTCATTTCAATGATGTGATCAAAAAGTTTGGTTTCATCAAAAATGAAGAGGAACCATGTGTCTTCAAAAAGGTCAGTGGGAGCGCTGTTGTCTTCCTCGTATTGTACGTGGATGACATCCTCCTTATTGGGAATGATATTCCCATGTTGACAACAGTCAAAATATGGTTGTCCAAGGAATTCTCCATGAAAGACCTAGGTGAAGCATCCTTTATTCTAGGAATTAAGGTCTATAGGGATAGACCGAATAGGATGCTAGGACTTTCACAGAAGATGTACATAGAGGAAGTACTAAAGAGGTTTAGTATGGAAAAACTCTAAGAGGGGATTAATACCCTTCAGACATGGTATTCATCTTTCCAAGAAGATGTGCCCTAGCACACCTGAGGAAATAGAACGCATGAGCAAGATCCCTTATGCTTCTGCAATAGGGAGCCTCATGTATGCCATGCTATGTACACGACCTGATATAGCCCATGCTGTGAGTGTCACAAGCAGATATCAGTCAAATCCAGGTGAAGAACACTGGACTTCTATGAAATGTATCCTTAAGTACTTAAGAAGAACTAAGGATATGATGTTGGTCTTTGGTAATGGAGAACTCCAAGTCCAGGGATACACAGACTCGGATTTTCATGTCCGATATAGATGATCGAAAGTCGACATCTGGAGTCTGTTTGTGTGCAATGGTGGTGCTGTCAGCTGGAAGAGTTTCAAGCAAACAGTGATAGCAGATTCCACCATGGAAGCAGAATATATCGCTGCATCAGAGGCTGCGAAGGAAGCATTCTGGTACAAGAAGTTTGCTGCAGAAATTGGAGTAATGCCATCAGATGCCATTCCTCTATACTGCGACAACAATGGCGCCATAGCCCTTGCTAAGGAGCCGAGGTCTCACCAAAAATCCAAGCATATTGAGCGGCGATACCACCTCATCCGCGATTACCTCGAGAAGGGTTACGTCGAGGTCAAGAGAGTCAACTCCGTAGATAATGTGGCAGACCCACTTACAAAGCCGTTGGGCCAACAGAAGATCGAAGCCCACCTTGAGAAGATGGGACTTAGACTTGTAGCCAATTGGCTTTAGGACAAGTGGAAGATTGTTAGATATATGTGCCCTAGAAGCCAGAATTGGCTGACACTTGTAATACACTTCTAGGGGCAAAATTATAATTTTGACTATAATCAATAAAATGGGTTATTTTCTATCACATATGTGTATTTAGTGTCTGTGATACATCCTTTGAGTTAATGGTAATGATAATTCATATTTTCAAGAGTTGAAAATTTAAGACATGAATAATCATTATTAACTCATAAAATGCTTCCGACCATAGGATCATCACGAGGATGGTGATTGATCCGAAAGGTTGGTGTACAATCGCTTCTCTTTAGTAGATGAGTCTTGAGTCTACGGTGTGGAGACACCGGAGCGAGAGTACAGATACTCGTTAGAGAATGAGGGCACTGAGCGTGACCACCTCGAGTAGTCATTAGGAAGTCTACCTTCTCGTCAATGACTGACTCGATGCTGCAGTAGTGTGTCTGGTTCTTTGACCTGAGGTGCATCGGCAGTTCACCTTGAGGGTGTTATAGTTTGACTACACCATTACTCGGTCTCCTAGCCATATGGAATCCTGAGGTGTATGTTGGCTATAGCATGTTCATTGTAGGAACTGGATTGCATCAAGATGGAATCTATCTACCTCGGTGGTAGAGGAGCAGCCCTATGATGATCATGAGAATCAAGTCCAGAAATCCATGGCCATGGTAGAGTGAAATAATAGAAAGAGTTTCTATTTAGATTTTCACATCGGACTTCGAATCGAATGATTACATCATATGACAGAAGACTAGGGTTTGACGAGTTCACCTTAACCCTAATCTGATCGGGGCTCAAGATAGAAGAACTTAATCACACAGGTAGCTGCACCAAGAGGTTCGCATTCAGCTCTGATGGGTTGCCACCATATACTGCTAGGTGTCACTGGTGGATTTTGGGAGCAATTAGAATGATTTAGATGATCGATCATTCTAGCTGTTCGAATCAGAAGAGTTCTGATCCATCGAAAGGAGTTTCGATGATGTCGATGATAGAGATCATGACATATCCCATTACCATACAGAACTGAACCTAACTGGGTCACACAAATAAGGGTTTGAATCTGGTGATCATCAATTGAACTGATCCTAGTTCAATTGATCTGAATGAGATTCAATTAGGTTCAAGAAAATCGTGCTAGCACTCGATTGAACCTAACGTTCTTCTTTTACTATCATAAATAAGTTGTCCTGACTGAGCCAAAGGAGTTTGTGCTCAATCAGAGGCCTTCATATGGTCTGACTGGAGGTTGTCCAAGTCAGAAAAGGTTGTCTTATTTTGTAAGATATTACCTACCATTTTTGGTCACCTGCCATTTCTTGTTCTTTGACTTTGGTCAAAAGTCTACCTTTGACTGGTCAAATGTTGACCATTGACACTTTGACTTTTGACCACATGTCATGCACCTATTGGAGAGCTGGTGGGGGCCTGTCCCCCTGCCAGAACCTGGCAAGGAGGAGGGCGCATGCCACCCTAGGCGTGTGCCCAAGTTGGAGGCGCCTAGGAGTCCTTGTTGGACAAGGACTCCATCTCCTTTTTGGATTCCAATTAGAGTTCTTCTAAGAATCCAGTTTGACTGGTCTTAGGCGCCCTCTAAGGAGGAATCCAAGGGACTCTATTTCCACCAATCAGATTTAGATCTGATTTCATAAAGAGTTGTGATTGATTGGGAAGAAGAGAAGTTGGATCACAGTCAGTCTATAAATAAGACCCTGTGCCCAACTCAAATTACATGAGATGATTGAATCAGAATTTCCCATGCCCAAGACTTTTTCTCCTCTCCTCCTCCACGCCAAAGCTTCTTCTCCCTCTCCTTTCCACGTCCAAAATAATTTTGGAGCTTGGTTGGTGTGATCTAGGCAAGAGAAAGGCGATCAAAAGCTAGAAGGCTGCACTGCTGCAAATGACGACTGCTGATCTTCAAAAGAAGTTTTGAAGATTCTCCAGATCAGATCCAGATCTAATTTTTGGAGGTGTGATAGAGAAGAAGAGGATCTTCAGATTCAGTCCGAGTGGATACCGGTAGAGGCCAGCGCTTGCGTGGCTAGATCCAGAACCTACCGCTGCAAATAGGATCATCAACGGGTAATAGGATTACCCAAATCAGATAAATTAAATTTGATTTAATTTATCTTTATTTTATTTTATTTATTAAAATAATAAGAATAATTAAACATTAATCTATGGATCAAAAAAAAATTTGAAATTCTATTATAATCTAAGACTGATCGAAATTGGATTTCTTATACGGAGACCAAAACTTAGGAGTCGCTTCTTCGGGTTACGCAAGCCACTGTGGGGCTGCTCGGGCGGTCCGGTCAAGCTCGGCTTCAACTGGTGCGGTGCATTCCAGCACGAAGTCCGCCAGTATCTGAGCCTTGATCGATGGCCTGGGCCGGTAATTGATGTCGAACTCCGTGAGCTCGATCGCCCATTTGGCGATTCTTCCTGAAGCGTCTGCTCGGTGGAGGACGGCTCTTATTGGTTGGTCCGTGAGGACCGTTATGGTATGCTCCTGAAAGTAAGGTCGGAGCCTCCTGGCTGCGATTAGAAGACAGTAAATTAGTTTTTCTAACTTGGAGTACCTGGTCTCCGCGTCCCTCAAGGCTCGGCTCACGTAGTAGACTGGTTGTTGCGCCTTCGCATCTTCCCTGACCAGGACAGCCGCCAGGGCCATTGGAGAGACAGCTAGGTATAGGAGCAGCCCTTCTCCAGGTTCGGGCTTTGCCAGCAGCGGGGGTGTGCCGAGGTAGATTTTAAGCTCCTCGAATGCCTGTTGGCACTCCGTTGTCCAGCAGAAGTCCTTCGATCGTCTGAGAACCTGGAAGAAGGGCATACATCGTTCGGCCAATCTTGAGACGAAGTGATTTAGGGACGGCACCTTCCCGGCTAGGTGCTGAACTTCTTTGATCGTCTTTGGAATAGTCATTTTTCGAATGGCTTGAATTTTCTGGGGGTTTGCCTCGATTCCGCATCTCGACACCATGAACTCCAGAAATTTTTTGGAGGTCATACCAAAGGCGCATTTGGTCGGGTTCAGCTTCATCTTATACTTCCTGAGTGCACCCAAGGTCTCTTCAAGGTCGGCCAGGTGGTCTGTTGAAGCTCGACTTTTGACGAGCATATCATCTACGTACACCTTCATGTTGTGGCCGATCTGCTCCTTATTAACCAAATGCTGGTATGTTGCCCCTGCATTCTTGAGTCCAAAAGGTATGATCCTATAGCAATAAAGACCATGATCAGTAATGAAGGCGGTCTTCTCTTCATCCTCGGGCACCATGCGTATTTGGTTATAACCAGAAAAGGCATCCATGAAGGTGAGGAGCTCATGACCCAAGGTGGCATCCATCAGCTGATCGATCCTGGGTAGGGGGTAACTATCCTTCGGGCAGGCCTTGTTCAGCTTCTTGAAGTTGACGCACATCCTCCACTTGTCATTCACTTTCTTCACGAGAATCACATTCGAGATCCAGGTCGGATAGTTAACCTCCCGGATGAGTCTGGCTTTGAGGAGCTTGTCTACTTCTTCGGCAATCGCTTTCTGCCTCTCCAGGGCGTGGTGGCGCATCTTTTCTCTTATCGATCGGTGCTTCGGATCGACGGCCAGCCGATACTCCATGACCTCGACGTCGATCCCCGGCATATCCATTGGGGTTCAAGCGAAGACGTTCGTATTTTTTCTGAGGAAAGCGACGAACTGCTCCCGAACCTCGTCTACCAAGTTGGAGCCGATCTACACCATGTGCTCCGAGTTTCCATCATTCAAGGGCACAGAGATGAAGTCCTCCGTAGGCTCGCCCCGCTCCTCAGTGAGGTCGTCGTGGACATTCAGTCCGTCAACAAGATAAGGGTCAGGCTGATCCCCCTTATGCAGGGCGATCGAGTAGCAGTACCTCGTCAGAGCTTGGTCTCCTCTGACTTCTCTGACCCCGTGACTTGTCGAAAACTTCATCTTCAAATAATAGGTTGACACTACCGCTCGGAGTGCATTTAGACCAGGTCGGCCAAGGATTGCGTTATAGGCGAATGGAGTCCTTACGACTAGGAAGTCGACCCGTGCTTTGGCCAGCTTCGGATGTTGCCCTGCCGCTACGGTCAATGTTATTATGCCTTCGATTAGTATGGCATTGCCAGCGAATCATACCAGCGGAGAATTCATAGGCCCCAAGCGGTCATTGGACAGGAATATTTTTGAGAAGGCATCGTAAAACAACACATCGATCGAGCTTCCATTATCTACTAGAACGCGGCGTATATCGTAGTCAGCAATATTCAAAGAAATTACAATTGCGTTATTGTGCGGGAATTGGATCCCCTGATCGTCCACCTCGGTAAAGATCACAGGTTCCATGGTCCTCCGTCTCTTCACCGATCCCTCAGGTCCACTGGCCTCTCCTTATTGAAGTCCCCCCGAGATAGTGTTGATGATGCCAAGGGGCAGTCGGTCTTCTTGCTGATTTTTCCCACTTGGTGGCAACGCTCTCAGCCGACCTTCCTTTTCCTCAGGCCATCTTTGCAGAAATCGGCTAAGTCTGCCTCGCCTGATGAGTTCTTCGATCTCGTCCTGAAGTTGGATGCACTCCTCGGTGTCATGACCGTGGTCGCGATGGTAAAGGCAAAACTTATTGGGGTTGCGCTTGCTAGGACGGAAATACATTCTCTCCGATTTTGAAAGTCGTTCTCGGATCTCCATCAGTACTTGAGTCTTTGGGGCGTTAAGAGGGTGTAGTTGTGAAATCATCATCGTCGAGGAGAACTTCGGCGTTGGGGGGAACCTCGATGTGCCCTTCCGTCGGAGCTTCTCTGCCTCCGAGCTTAAGGGGGAGTTCGGGCTCGCCCGCGACCAGGGGGAGTTCGGGAATGCGGTCGAGCTTCAGTCCACTTTCTTTCTTCGGCGGGCCTGCCTGGCCCACCAATTCGCCGCTTGCCGCTGGCTTCATCATCCTTAACCTCGAAGGCCTCCTCTGCCCGGGCATAACTTTCGGCCCAAGCTAGCATATCGGCAAAATCTCTGGGATACTTATTTTTCAGGGAGAATAGTAAGTCATTCTTTTGAAGGCCGCCCTTGAGAGCGGCCATGGCGACTAACTGGTCTAGGTCCCGGACCTCCAGTGCAGCAGTATTAAATCGAATGACGTAAGCCTGGATGGGTTCTCCCTCCTTCTGCCTGATGGCCATTAAGAAATTCGAACCTCGGTGTGGACGCCGACTACTGATGAAGTGGGCCGCAAACTATTGACTCATCTGGTCAAACGATAAGATGGTACTTAGCTTTAGCGTCGAGTACTAGTTCCTGGTGACCCCTTTAAGGGTAGAGGAAAAAGCCCGGCATAGGATAGCGTCTGGCGTGCCATGGAGCAACATCGTTGTCCGAAAGGCTTCCAAGTGGTCGATCGGATCAGTGGTCCCATCGTAGCTCTCTAACTACGGGAGCTTAAAGTTCGGCGGGATCGATTCCTGCATGATTTTCTGCGAAAAAGGGGGGTCAGTGCAGATGTCATTACCGCATGAGGAGGGAGTGTGACGAAGTTCTTCGATTCGTCGACTCATTTCTAAGAGCTTTTGATCCAGGAGATCTTCGCGATCTTTGATCTCCAAGGCTTTCTTGCAAAATGGGTGCGAAGCTTCACCCTGGGTCGAGCCGCGGTCCAAGCAGGGGCTCTCCCTCCGTTCCCTTCCTCTTTCGGAGATTGGAGGTCGGGTAGCCCATGTCGATCGCCTCTGGACTGGACCATACGGCTTTGGAGAATCCCGCACCGGTTGAGCTGGTACCGAGGCCTGTTGGTGCATGGCCTGCACCTTCTGCACTGCCTCCATGAGATCATGAACCTGCTGGACGAGCAGGTTGAACTGCTCCACGGCCATAGGGTGAACCTGGGTCGTCGGGGCTAGAGCGGGAGCGGACGAATTCGAACGAGATCGGACTGCGGAGGCCGTCGATCATCGGGTCGAGGCTCTCTTGGGGGGCATTCTTTTTGGAAAGGAATTCTAAAGAGGGAGAAGAGAGATCTCTGGAGTGGGAAGAGAAAAATCATCGCCGAGCACTCCTTTAAGAACAAGGAAACTTTGGAGGTTCGGGGCCCTTCCTCTAGCGCCAATCTGTTGATGCAGAAACTAGTCGTCGTCAAAATTCACTGGAGTGGAAGGCCGATGAGGTCGCCGTCAGGGACCTGCGAAACAAAGTCCCATCCGGAGCCGGTGGGAGGCTGGCTCCGGACGAAACTTTATTTTGCAAGTCTCTGATGGCGACCTCATCGACCTTCCACTCCAGCGAATTCCGGCAATGACCAATTTTTGCGTCAACAGATTGGTGCTAGAGGAAGGGCCCCGAACCTCCAAGGTTCTCTTATTCTTAAAGGAGTGCTCAGCGATGATTTTTCTCTTCCCACTCCAGAGATCTCTCTTCTCCCTCTTTAGAATTCCTTTTCAAAAAGAATGCCCCCAGGAGAGCCTCGACCCGATGATCGGTGGCCTCTGCGGTCTGATCCCGTTCGGATTCGTCCGCTCCCGCTCTAGCCCCGGCGACCTATGTTCACCCTATGGCCGCAGTGGATGTGGAGCAGTTCAACCTGCTCGTCCAGTAGGTTCGTGGTCTCATGGAGACAGTGCATGTGGTGCAGGCCATGCACCAGCAGGCCCCGGTACCAGCTCAACTGGCGCGGGATTCTCCAGAGCCGTGTGGTCCGGTCCAGGGGCGACCGACATGGGCTACCCGACCTCCAATCTCCGAAAGAGAAAGGCAACAGAGGGAGAGTCCCTGCTCGGACCGCGGCTCGACCCAGGGTGAAGCTTCGCGCCCATTTTGCAGGAAAGCCTTGGAGATCAGAGACCGGGAAGATCTTCTGGATCAAAAGCTCTTAGAAATGAGCCGACGAATCAAAAAACTTCGTCACACTCCCTCCTCACGCGGTAATGACATCTGCACTGATCCCTCTTTTAATCTGTTGACGCAGAAACTGATCGTCGTCGGAATCCGCTAGAGTGGGAGGTCGATGAGGTCGCCGCTAGGGACCTGCAAAACAAAGTTCCGTCCGGAGCCGGTGGGGGGTGGCTCCGGCAGGATCCTCCGACGATCAAGTCAGCTCTGGCCAACAGGAATGGAGTGCTCGGGAATGAGTTCCGGAGCTTAGAGAAGAAGAGGAGATCTTAGTAGAGATCAGAGAGATTAGGGTTAGCGTATTTGGAGGGTCCTTTTTATAGTGGAGCTTGATGGTGACAGCTATAGCCACGTGCTGGCGGGCCGCTCGAGGTTCGATGGAGTCAGTCTCATGGGAAGGTGCCGTCTGCAGCGGGTTGATGGTGACAGCTATCGCCATCTGATAGTGGATCGCTGTTGCTTGCGACGAACTGATGATGATGGTTGCAGCTGTCTTGATACTGAGCCACTCGGAGCCGAATGAAGGGTTGAAGGGCTTCGACGTGAACCCATTTCGGAGGAGTTCGGACTCCTGAAGAGGAAGCTCGGAAGGAGTTTGGCTCCCGCAGGCGTCTGACTGGAGGTGCGCGGCTAAGGCCCGATCACTGGAGAGTTCGGTAGGAACTCGATCGGTGAGAAGTCCGACCGGGGGACGACTGCTGAGGAGCTCGGCCGCTGGGGGTCTGAAGGAGCTCGGTCGGCTGAAGGAGCGGCCGCTTGAGGAGTTCGGCCGAGGGACGACCGCTGAGGAGTTCGAGCGCTAGGGAATTCCGTTAAAGTCCGATCGCCTGGAGTTCGAGGAGCTCGGCCGCTAAGCAATTCGATCGGCTGAAGGGGTTCGAAGGAGCTCGGCCAACCGAATGGGATGTCTGGAAGGAGTCCGGCTCCTGAAGAAGTCCGACCGAAGGGGAAGCTCGGAGAGAGTTCAGCCCTCGCGGGAGTCCGACTGAGGGTCGGCCGCTGAGAAGTTCCGCGAAAGCCTAGCCGCTGGGAGTCCAAGGAGTTCGGCTGCTGGAAGCCCAAGGAGCTCGGCCGTTGAGAGTTCAAGGAGTTCGGCTAGGAGTCCAAAGAGCTCGATCGTTGGGAGTCCAAGAAGTTCGACCGCGGCTACTGATTGTATTAGGCAGAACATCGAATTGGACTTCGATAGAAGCGGGATTTATCTCCAATAATTTTATTTACTTATATCCACTTATTCAAATAGACATATGGTTATTTAAATAATTATATATTTTTTATTTTTAATTTTTTTGAATTTTACTTGGACGTTACAGTATTTTACCATCGTACCGATATAACGTTTTTCAGAAAGTAAGAATTCAACGAAGGAACGAAGGCATGCAAAGGTCAAAAAGATCCGGTAGAATGTACGAATCAACAATTCTGAGATTTACTAAATGCTAAAAGTTATATAAATTTAGAAGGCTTTCACTGTTCCAAATGTACCGGATAGCAATTGGAAATCCACGACCATTCACATCGCTAGTACATCTCTTCTCCCTAAAAATTTTAATGCATTCATAAAAACGTTATCCGTATTACCATTTAAAACCAATCCGAGCCACTCATAATCGATCAAATTATTCCACAAAATTAGAAAACTGGGAAATAAGACCGCACCGTTACCCTTATTTTTGAGGGACGCCAAAGGTCGGCACCTAGGGTTACTGGGAGGTGAGGACACGTGTAACAGCCTCGCCCATGCCAACACGGCCATCAGCGGTGGAAAATAGATGCAAAAGAGTACAAATCTCACGCGTCTGTGGTACACGACACCCCTCGCTACCCCTCCGCCCAAGTCCCGACTGCTGACCTGCCGGAATATTCGGTGGTGACGGCAATCTGTTGGATTTTTCCGAAAACTATATATAGCTTTCTCCTCTCCTCCTCCCTGCCCTAAAAAACGCACCCCCTTCTTTCCCCTTGTCTCCCCACCCTACGCCTCTCTCCTCCGCCGGCCTATCGCCTTCCCACCTTTTCTCTCTCCCGCTTTCTCATCTCTTTTCTCGCGTCCGCCGTCTCTTGCTCGCTCGCTCCCTTACCCCTCGTTCTCTCTTTCCATGCGCTTGTTCTTTCTGGCGTGGAGATCGATGCGCGGTGAAAGCCTTCGAAGGGGATCCGCTGGCTGAGCAGTTCGAGGTGCTTCGGATCGGGAAAGATAGGGACTTTCTTGGTTATCTAGGGCGCAGAGTGCTCTTTCTGTGGTGGATGGACGCGTTGGAGTTGCCGCTGCCAGCGAATGTGGTTGTATCGAAGCTCTTGGCCACCGATGGTTTTGGGAGGGTTGGGGAGCCGGAGAATAGGGGATCTGATGGCGCCGGTGCTCCTGTTTTCGGAAGTCACAAGCTTTCTGGTTGCAGCCCTTATCGTAGCGGTACCATTTTTGCCATTTGATATGATAAAGATTTGATTTTAACAGCTTAGAAGGGATAGATATTGGATTTTTAGACCTTATAAGGGATAAATATTCGATTTTTTACACGGATTGTGATTTTTTTATTTTTATTATTTTTTTGCTGATTTGCTGCTTCTTGGAGGGGTCGATGGATACATGGGGGGACGGTAGCTCGCATTTTAGGTGTCTTGATAAATGGATGCTGTACCCATGTAATGAAGTTGTTCCTCGAAGATAGGGTTTTGGTTGTTGGGAATTGAGGGGTTCATATATTCTTGCTTTTTATGCATGTAAGTTATTTTATTCTAGAAAACTGGGTGTGATTACCTAGTTAGAGATTGATTTTACAATCTTCTGGTGGAATTATTGGAAGGCCATAGGGTTCATCTCTTCTTGCTTTTGTTTGTTGTTAGTTTTTAGTTCTGGAGAACAGGGTGTAATTACTTTGTTAGGGATCTACCACTCCTGGTGCAATTTTTTGGAAATCCATGGAGTGGCTTCTTTTAAGCCAAGGGGTGTCGTTATTCATATCATGTTGTCAGTTTGATTCGAAGAAAACTCTGTCAGATCTGCTGCTTAACAGCTACTTTGACCTTGGTCCCTTGCTATTTCCTCATGGTTCTTATGGTGATGTCTGTTATTTTCATATTTGTATGCAGTATAAGTTCACATTACTGCATGCATGTTTGCACAGATTTATATTTATACATGTTTATGTTCTTGGTCCTTCATATTACTTCACATCCATAAGTCTATGGAAGCCCGGGGGGGGTGGGGGGGGGGGGAGAGAGAAAAATGGTCACTTGGTGAGATGGCATCTTTTCTCATTTTGATCCTTGGCTCATTGCTTTCCTTGTTTTGTTTTATATTATTATTCTGAACATGATCATGATCCAGCAATGAAGTTTATCAAGCTATATAGTTTCAGAGTTTTCTTCCTAATGACCTACCAAGCAGGATTTCTGAAGACTTATGGCTGATATTCAATAATCATAATTGTGCAACTTTTCGCAATATTTTTACATGCTGCTGTGCTTTTCAGATATCCAGAAGATATACTTTCAACATATTTACTTTGGAATTGCTATCTGTGTATATAATTAAAGGTTCTTCTTTTTGTTTGTTTAAATCTTGATATCTATATTTAGATTAGGAAGTATTGGTACGGGATAAGTTATTGATGCTCAAGGTCATTTTTTTAAAAATTATTTTTCTGGTAGTTCTCTAAGCATGAGTGTCTGATGTTTTTACTTCTTTTATTTTACAAATCTTCTTTTCTGGTTGTATAAGTCTTTATATTGGGATAATGATATCTTTATGTGTTGTTTTTTAAGCACAAGAATATCTTAATTTTTTGTTAACTAATTTTGAACCCATTATATCCACACCAGATGCCAAACTTCAACATCCAATTCCAGAATGCAGTTCAGTTTCAAGAAACAAAAAACTTGACTCGGAGCTTTGTATGCATGAAAACATGCATCCTAGTTCCAAATGTGAAGGTAATGGTAAAAGGCATCACCTTGGGGAGGCAGATGTACCTGTCCCATCACTACCCAAGCATGAGGGCAGATCGTTGAACAAGAAATTTATAAAAAAGTTGAATACTTTCCCTTGCTCTAAGCGACTAAGAATAGATCAACCTGAAAATTCTGTGACAAATTCTGGAGTTGGTGAGGGGAATAATATGTTGAGGACAATTGGGTCTGACAGCATACGATGCACTTCCTCTGGTAAAAAGGACACCACTTTTGGTTTTACCTTCCTTTTGGTGTCTGCCTCTGCATTTCTTAGCATTATTAGATAATCTAAAGAACAGGATGATTTTTGTCATGGCTGACATGTTGATTCTTGATTTTTCATTTGATTATGCAGAAAAATACCGGATGGTCAAGCAGAAGCGTGGTCAGGATGGAAGGAAAATGGATAAAAAGAATTTTAGAGGTTGTTTAAAAAGTAAATATGATTGTTTTACAGCAAAGGCTGGGTTAACCAACTGTGATTCTGCTTCTGGAGGAAACAACATTCTTGGTATGCAATAATTATGTGCAATTACCTTTTTTTCTTTGTGATGTTTCGTTTATGTATATTTTCCATTAGTGTGTGCATGTGCATGTGCATGCGTCTACTTGTGCATGCACGCATGCATGCATCTACTCGGAAACACCTACTCACATGCATGCACACGTGTATATGTATATGTATATGTGTATATCAGTGTATGTATAGTTATTCATTTTGGCATCTCATATGGTTCTTTCGCGGACATGTATGTTTGTACATTATCTGTCCTGCTAGCAAGTGCTTTTTCACATGGAAGGAAGCAAAATCATATGAGTCTTTAAAATTTTAAGTGTGAAGATATGTGTATTTCTGGATGCATATAATGGTTGAATTGCTTTGTTTTCAATAATTGATCAGCAGGCAAAAAATTTCTTGCACATCTTTCAAAAAGGAGTTTCTTTTAATCTCCAAGTTTCCTTTCTTGAAAGAAGTTGTTGGTAGCCTGTGGTGGGCTTCAAAGAGATTTAGCTGTTCTGATGTAAATCTTATTTTGCTGATGAAGGTACTTTGCTCTCTATTATATTTTATAAGGGTGTCAATGGGCTGGGTTGGGCCTAGGCCCAAAGCAAGCCGGAGGTTTGAACCCTAGGTTCACGAGCCCATCTCAACCCAGATCTGGCCCAAAAGTATGAGGTCTGAGCTTGACCCAACTCAGTATATGCTTTGAAGCTAGGCTGGGCTCAGAACCAGCCCATATGTAAACTTTAGCATTATCTTCATCCCAAGCCCAGCCCAAAAATTGACCATGCCTCATTTTGAGGCCAAGCTTGGGTCATGACCCTAAAACTTGAGCCCAAGCGCAGTTGTTTCAGGGTTGGGTTGTCTGGCTAGGTCAGCCCATTGGCAACCCTAATTCCTTATCATATATTATGACCATTGCTTTATTTTGTCTCTTGATATCACTCTTATCCCCTCCACCGCATTCATGTAATGGTAGTCTTCAGTGATAAGGAAACTTACTTGGTATTGAATATAACATGTTGAATAAACGGATGATCAATTTAAGTTCTGCCACTAAATATTTTTAAGAACTGCGGTATTCATTACCTTTTTGGTGTGACCTGGCAAGTGTATCTCCATGTTTTTCTGAATATGGTTGTGTTTCTAAATATGTTTTCATGATATTGAGATCTAGCTCCTACCAGTCTATTACTAACACTATTATGGTCTTTCTCCACTTCCCCTGCTTCAGTCGAAATCCAAATGTGTTCATTGTCCAGCACTTGGTGATATCACCTCATTCCATTCTTTCGCTTTATCCTACACTGCTACAAATCCTTTGCTTCTTTTTATGTACTCATTTTTGACCCCTTTTTTTTTAAAAAAATATAAATTTCCCTTGTAGCCTCAAGCATTCAATGATCACACAATTCTCAGAAGCATCTTTGTATGCCATCCATGTCATCCTTCTTTCATATGATAATCTATCATCGCATAAATTATATCAGTTGGGTATTACTTGTAATTTTGCTAAGGTATGAGTTGTCTCCACAAAAATTGTGTAGCATATTCTGATTTCTAATTTTACCAATATTTGGCTTGATCCTTCAAAATTTCCTTTATCATTTTCATTTGCTGTCATCCATATTTTCGACTCATCTTTTACCCTATACCCTCTGCAAATTGCTTATGCCATGGCATGTACTCCCATTATCAACAAGAAGTTTTTTTCTAGGAACTTGCTTGCCTTGTGTTATTTACAAGACCTGTTGCTCCTTCATATTAATATTTGTAGTATATACATATATTTGTATATATGTGTGTAGATATATGTGTGTGTGTGTGTGATGGACTCTCCACTTTCAAGATCGAAAGCATTGAATATGATCTATACCAAGGATCATTATGCCGATACTGGGGCCCAAACTGGTTGCTTGGTGGCACGGTTTGATACACCCTTGTACTTCCTTGCCAGTACCAGCATAATAGAGAGGGTGGGGGAGAGGAAGAATGGGAGAGAGGGGGGAAGGGAGGGAGGAGCAGGAAGGGATGGATGGACAGAGGGAGAAGACTTGTTGAGGCTGGAAGAGCGCATCTTGACCGGCAGAGGGTGGGGAGAGGTAGAATTGGGGGGGGGGGGAGGTAGAATGGGGGATAGGGAGGAAGAGAGGAGGGTGGTAGACGTTCGATGGAGGCCCACGGAGTACTAGGGAGCTTTGCAGAGAGGCTCCACCTCCAATTCCTTTGTTTTTGAAATGGAAAAAGGGTCCCATTGGTGACCCTTGTTTCAAGTGAGATAGGGGAATCGTAGGCAAAGCCCCTCAGCCATCTACCGCTCTCCCTCTCCCTCCTCCCCCCTCTCCCTTTCTCCCAATCTCTCTCTTCTTCTCTTTTTCCTTCTCCCTCTCCCCCTCTTGCACCAGTTTCTTGATTTCATTTTCGGAACCTTCCTGGTCCACCATTTGTACATCCCAGTACACCCTGAACCAGCTGCTTTGGGATGATTCCGCCTTCCTTGATATATACTAAAGAAAATGCTCAGGAACCAAAATGTATGGGTTTGGTGTTTTCTAACCTAATCAAGTAGGTGTCGAATGGATAATTTGAATAGTATAATGCTATGTTTTACTATGATCTAATTATCAAAACCTAGTGAATTTAAAGTTTGGTGTTTTCTAACCTAATCAAGTAGGTGTCGAATGGATAATTTTAATTGTATAATGCTATGTTTTACTATGATCTAATCATCAAAACCTAGTGAATTTAAATCCATCCATGTCTTAAAATGTGTAGATCATGATCCATAATGTGGAGTTTTAATTCATGTGCCCAGTTATGTATTTTATCACACGTGTAATTGCTACTGTTCATTTTTGTACCAACCTGATTCGTACGTTAGAAACCACCACATATATATGAATCCTAGTTTATGGGCCTTTTTTATAGTGTGGATCATATTCATTGGTTTGGATCTTCATATTGGATGACCTGTGATCAATTTTAAAATTGTTCGCTCTTTATTCGAGGAGTTAGTGCAAGGTGTGTAGTACAACTATATATATGTACGTGTGTATGTACACACATGCATACACTATGCATGTATGTATGTAAACAGGCATATACATGTATTCTTAATAATACCCAATTAACCATGTCCTTTATGGTTGTTGCTGTTATATGATCTTCTGTTGACTCGCTAGTGTGCCACATAAGTTTGATTATGGAAGTTGATCCAGTTTTCTGTTTTACATTTGTTCATAAATGGCTATCATGATATTCCTTTAATCACATTATGTTATCTCAATTTTTTTAATTTCATGGATAGACGTTGGCAAAGCTGCTTTCTTCTCTTTTGAACCCAATGTGTAATATAGGTTCCCTTATATTTAGCCTTAATGGCCTTTTTCCCCCTCCATTAGCTTTTTTTCTTTCTTTTAAAATTTTGGTTATTTTCTTAAAGAAATTCATTAGACTCTCTCTCTCTCTCTCTCTCTCTCTCTCTCTCTCTCTCACACACACACACACACACACACACACACAGACATATACACGTACATATACTTTTAGAAATCAAACCTAATAGATATTGGTTATCTTTTGATTTGTTGGATTCTGTACTATGAAATGACTTAGGATTTTGCATATGAAATAATGGATTTATTATGTGAAGTAACCCCAGTAAAATAATACATCTGGCAGATCAACATAGCTTCAGTTAGTACCTTCCAAGAATCACCAAGGCGATAGCAAGTTTTCTTTGCTTATATTGATTGTTAAATTTCATAAGCAATCTAGTTTTGTACTTAGACAGATCTATAATTATATCTTACCATTTCAAATCAGGAATATATGGTCTCAAGTCAGATCTCCATGATGTTACAAAGTATATGGATGATCTGTCATTGAATGAACTTCTTGACAGCAGTTACAAATACCCTAGCTTATGTCCTGCAAAAGGAACGAGAGCCCCAAGTGTCAATGAAAATATTTTATCCTCAGTAAGAAAGGCTTGCTCTATCCTTCCACTCCGGGGTGCAGTTGATAACAATGTCGATGGAAAAGCTGTTATAAACCTCTTGAAACCTAATTGCTCTTCGCTGAACTTGTCTGAATGTGATAACAAGGATAAGAGCATTGATGAATCAGTACCTTGTAGCAAGGTGAGCCGGCAATTTATGTTATTTTCTCATATGCATGTAAATATAAAAAATAAAATCAAAGCATTTTTTAATGATATATTTACACTTCTTACCAGGATCCTTGTCAGTTGAACTTGAATCTCTCCACTTTATACCAGCCCAAAGACATTTTAAAGCGGTTAACACTTCCTCCAGCTCAGGAGCTAGATGCTCTTTTGTTGTCTACTATGCACATGACAACTTTTCATCATGCTAGCTTGCCACCTTTTCCTTGGTCTTTTTGCCACGGTGTAGCTTGCAAACCCAGTGTCGATGTTGGTAAATTGGCTTCAACAAAGAGCACATCCCAAGGTAAATGGGTCAGAATAGGAAGCAATTCCACTTCCTTTGGAGATGATCAGAGTTGCTTCTCTGAAATGGAATTGAAGTCATTTAACCACAATGAAGGTCCTTTAATCCAGCAAAAGATTGATGATCTTCTTCAAGATGTGAACACCCTGACAGCATCAGTCGAGCCTCCATATGAGGGACCATCCAGTACATTATGCACTATGTCAATTTCTCCAGAAGCTCATAGTGCGAGCAATGTCGATTTGAAGAAAGAACCTGGTGTTTCTGGTTCATTTATTTCTAAAAGGTGTAATTTAATGGAGGAGCACGTTGAATCTTCAGATAGCCATCTGGAATTTGACTATAAAGATAGTGTGTTTTTAAAAACTTCAGAATCTGAAGTCCGTCTGAGGTTTAAAGGACTTGAACCAAACTTAGTGGATCCGTCACAGTCTACTTTGCAATTTGAGGACAATGAAGTCACCCAAAAAGCACAGGATACAGTAGGCAGACATGGTTGTTCAGAAAAATGCTCTTGCTACTCTTGTAAAAGCACTTCTGGTGGATGTGATCAGAGTTCACGGTATTTTCTTACACCAAAGATATCTAAACCAGGTAATATGCTAAAATTCAACATGCGTTACTGGAGGCATTCCATACTTGCATATATCATGTTGTCTTCTCAGGTTATTGGTTCTTTGTTTTCTAAGAAAAGTTGATGCCAATATTTTCCATCTCATCTTTGAACATAATTTGCTAGCATAGTGTATACATGCATAATAGATGCTTAATGAGTTAATGTTATTTTATTTTTAGCATGATGACATAGTTGAAGCTGATAAATTAGGTGTTTTAGCATTCATCATACTTATCCTACTGTATGTGAGAAGAAAAAAATAACAGTTTATTGTTGTCTTTTGGATTTTTCTAGCTAATATTTGTACATTGAGATGCGTCATTATCTGTTGAATAGTTATGTTGTAGAGAATGCATAGCAGCATAATTGTGGAGTTTGATGTATCTGTTTGCATGAAGTAAAAAATTCAATTTGTTGTTCATATACTGAGATCACCTAAAACAAGGTGGTATCCAAAAGGAATTACTAAATAACTTAGTAGAATTGATATGACCACCATAGACGGTCCGACACTAAACAAATGAATATCTCCTCTAGATGGAAGTAGGTCCTCCTTAAAAAGTAATTTAGTTCCAACAGAAGGCACTCAACCCCATGAGCGAGTGACGAAGGAAGAAGTGCCATGAGCAAGACAAAATTCAAAGTATAATCTTTAGTTGGTTGAGAGGTTCAGGGACCAAGGCAAGCAAGAAATCCTCCATTTCTATACAAAATAAGACTGGTAAGCTGAATAGCATAATACATTATAGTACGGGATTTGACTAAACATCATAGAATGCTCATGTACTCCAGTCAACTGGTCAACACGCTCCTAATAGCTTTGGTCACTTTCAAAACCTTATTAGGCACAAAGAAATGCATAAATCTGGTGTTCAAATAATTTATATGTGATTTGTGTGATTTAAACATGTGGATTGTGATTTCCTATCTGTATATGCAGAAAATATAGGATTTGCAAAGCCATTATGGAAACAGTTTGTGTTTATTGAAAGTTGATTATGTCCATCTAGAATGTGGTTTCTTTTTCTTCTAGTGGAATATGGAATGATTTTGACATATTTTAGCTCTGTGAATGCTTTCCGTTTTCAGGTGACATTTTTGATTTCTCATTGTATATACTATATACTATTAAATTTTTTTTACTGGTTACAAAAGAGAGAGCTGATAACTGATGCTGTTTTGCCTGCTTCTGTTTCATGAGGATATTTTAGAGTATCTAAGACAGGTGCCTTGTGCATTCATTGCAAGACAGAAAAAGCATTACAAACATTGGTTTGCACTAGAGACCCACTTTCTATGCATGCCTCTATTCTCTGTGCATGCATGCACTTCCATGTACATGGCTGGTAGTTCCAGATTGCATGGTTGAATGTGGCAATTATCTCATGTTATGAGAGTGCCTGAAATATTGACTGGGAGTTTATGTTTGCTCATACATGGAGAATTACTGGTCAGTCTCTCAGAACGGTTAATCAATACGATCCTTCTTTTTGTTGAGGCAAATCACCTGGTATTCATTTAGAAATGTTTCAAGATTTTTTTCATTTTTTGGATTCATAGAAGAAGATCCTAGGGTAGAATAATGTTTTGAGACTTTATAGCTCTTTGGTCGATGCAGGAAATGGAAACCCTAAATTTACTTTGAGTTAGAGTCAATATAGTATTAAGAAATCTTGTGTTAGGGCTGTCTTGATAAGTTTAACTTTTGAGTATTTTAAGTTATGCGTCAATTGTATTTTTTTTTTAAATTTAATATCAGAGCTGACGGGGAAAAGGATCACGAGATGTTATTTGGTTATTATGTAGTTGAATTATTACTGCAGCTCTTTTTTGATAGTTGTAGATCCTCAAAGTATTTCTGAGTTTTCTTTAAACTTAACAAATAATGTTAAGCATTGATTGAGAAGCTTAGCAAAAATGTAAAGATGATAGCAATGGTATATGGAATCTTTGGCATGATTATAAACTGAAGCAGATTTCCTTGACAGAATTTGAATTCCTTAAAACATGACTAATGGAAGTCAAAGATGCATACTTTATCATATGTTGAAGACTTTGTGAAGAATCGCATAATGGATCATGAAGTTCAAATATCCATTTATTGTCCAGGAAGTATTCATAGATGCTGAAGCATCTGACAACATGATGATGGATGGAATGTGCGAAGAAATAGCAGAGGTCAAATTTTTGCTTCTCAAGCAAATGTTGCAGTTGCTTGTTCATCCTGTTTGAGGCCTATTTAAGTGATGGAGAAACCTAAACTGCATTTGATTAGGTTTAGGAAGATAAGCCTGGTGATTGGGGTGATTAAACTCTGATAGAAAATAGATAACTCAAAAAGAAACATTAAAAGAAGATAAAGAAGGTTTCCGCAACCATGAATAAGTGATGGTGGGAGCTTTATAGTCTCCCGTGATCAACAGTTACTCCTTTCTATAATACAGGCACAACAATTGTGTCTAACTAGGAGGCTATGCTTGCTTGTTTGGCTCAGGACATCATTAGAGTTAGGCACAATCCCTTGGTTGAGATTCAAAGGGTGGCCAATGAGATGGCAAGAGCTTTGTGTGGTGCTGTTGTTTATGTGGTTTTCCTTCTTAAATTCTTCTTTTAGCTGGTAGTATACTGATTGATTTTCAACTGAAATCCCGTGGCTGAGTTTCAAAGGATGGCCAATGAGATGGCGGATGCCATCCATAGCTTTTGGAGCTTTGAGTGGTTCTGATGTTTGTGTGGATTTCGCTGGTATTGTCTTCTTCCTTTTAGCTGGTAACATTCTGATTTTAAACAATATACACATTATGGAATGGCCGTCGCCATCTTTTTTCCTTGCAAAGTGTGAGTCGCAGTGAAAAAATAGACTTGGTTAAGCTACAAAATACATGTACCTTGAATATATCTGGTGATGTTTTGATCCCTTTTACCACTTGTATGGATGGTGGCTCACATTAGGAAGCATCATGATTCATGAGTTAGGAGTTAAAAATGGTTATCTCTCGAGACTTTTCATGGCCCACAATATGCACATATGTATAGAAGGTAGCTATTTTGAGGATTCAGTACATGATCACCTGATGTATAGCTATGTTGTACTTTCACATACTGCAAGATCTACCTATAGTCAGGTCAATATACCTTTGAAACGTAGGATCTTAATGGCATATATTTTTTTCATTCAAAATTAATGTGGCACTAAGCAGGGGAGTTCATGAACAGTGACATTGAGATCCTATACTGTAGCATGGGAGTCCACAAGAACAAACAAGCTGATTTCATGGAGATTAACAGCTAAGAGGAGAGAGAGAGAAATAACAGAAGAAAAAACAAACTCCAGAATTTTTTTTGCATTCCTTTATAGGAAACTCGAATATACACAATAAATAGTACAAAATGGTTTATGTTTGCCAAGTGAATCAGCTTCATTTAGCTTCCTGCTTTGACGGCACCAGAGCAAATGTAAAGGCAGATTTAGTTTGGATCTATTTATCAGAAACGTTTGGCCATGGCCACCAAAACCACTTTGGCAGAAGCAAAGCTGAAAAGAAAATTTTGGGCCAAGTTCTTGTTCGTGCCAGTTGCTTTATGACATCCTTGATAAAAATTCTTTTGTAAAGCAATGTCATACAAACCTTGGATTTTGATGGAGATGAGCTCATCCCAAAATTCCACGAAAGATCAACTTCATTCAGATGATTGTGAGATATGTTTTATTAAATTCTCAAGACCTGTCCCATCTCTAGAACCTGTTGCAAATAAGGGTTTAACCTTAAAGCTTCAGGCGATAAAAAAATCATCATCTTCTGGATCAAGTTTGATGATTTATAGCTTAAGTTTTATAATTGGACCACTTGATATTTATGGCCTTTATGAATGGATGAATGCATTGTTTTAGGCTTGTAGCTCACTGAAATTATTTGATGCTCTTATTCTGTGCTTCTTTTCTTTTCCTATCAGGAGTGCAGCATATGTTACTCTTGCCTGCTATCTTTTCTGTCCACAATCCTTTTACCTCTTGTTTATCTGATGAAATTATTTCTACTCTGTTGTGGCAATTCTCTTCTCACCCATTCTGACCTCCACAAATATTTGCTAATTAAATAGGCTACTCACCGAGGGTACTGCTCGCTGCTGAAATACTATGTGAGATGGGACGCTGTTCCAATGCCGTCAAGACTCGAAGCCATGACAGTGGGGGGATAAAATGGCCCAAGACACCTTCGCAGAAGCCCATGAAAGCACGCAAGTCTTCATCTTCCATGGATAAATCAGAGAGTTCATTTCTCATGGGTAGGCATCATGATCCAGTTGGAAGTACAGGCCTTCCATCTGTGAAACATAAGATGATGAGCGAAGATAAAAATGATGTCATCCACATGAATAATACTGGCAGAGGATCTGTAAGATGGTCTGTTCCTTTGGAAGGTGTTGCATCTCCCAGCAAACTGGAAAGAGATCTAACCGTCGGCACGAGGCCATTGCATAGCTATGCCACCAAGCCTTCAACTCCGATGCCATCCCCTGTTCAAGGCGAAAAGGGCTTTGACAATCGGCAGAAGCTTAGGAAAGCGACAGTGACATCATCAGTTACCTTTCGAGGGTCTTATATTAAAGACTGGAACAGGGGAAGGAGCAAGAGAGTGTGATTGTAAATTACTCTTTAACATACACAATCAATGCCAGAGCTGCTAGTTGAGAGGCTGTGAAATACGTAGATGGGGGTCTGGGTTGACCTTCTCAGCCGGTGACAGGTTAGATATGTAGCCTTACAAAGGTTGACCGGAGGGGAGAAATGTGCCTCCAATTGTTAGGTTGAATGGGTTTGGTTGGAGGGCTGTGTGAATTTATTGGGCATTTTTGTGGGCCAAAATGTTGTTCGTAATCGTGTACTAGTATATATTTCCCATATACAGTGCGGTGTCCCCCACTCTCTCTCTCTCTCTCTCTCTCTCTCTCTCTCTCTCTCTCTCTCTCCCCCACCCCCTTGCTTTCACGGTGTTTTACACAGGTCTCTCCTTTTGTCTAAATTTTTCTTGGCTGGGTATCCGGTATTACTTTTTAGAGGGTTGTCGAGTTGATTGCTGGTCATAAAATCTCTGCTTCTTTCATTGTGTCATTCGATTTCTTTCTCTATATTGATCCCACATTTGATTGGAAAAGATTTGTATGATTATGAAATTGATGATATGCTAGCAAAACTGGTTCTGTAGCGATCGTTGCAGATGCAAGCATTGTTTTGTTGAGAAAATATGTCTGTATCTGAGGGGCAATATTTCCACTTTTTCAGCGCATGGAAAGGGATGAGATTTTAAGTGAGCCGGTCATAATGATTGGAGCTAGTAGTAGAGCTCGGTCCTTGTCGCTTTCCTTTTCTAATTGGAAGGTTAAATGTACACCTCGATCTTGTCCCAAAAAAGAAACTACGGGAATAAGAAGATAATGCATGCAAATGTTATGAGACTCCTCTTGGAAGAGGAGGAAAAGAGCACGAATCTCACCATAAGAACTTGAACCACCATTTTTTCAGTTGCTCTTCAAAGTAAGTGAAGTTTTTTCTTTTTCTTTTCCAGAAAAGAAGTGGAATAACAGAAATCCAATGCGGGGGGCTCCACAACATCTTATTTTTGAGAGAATGGGTGGCTTGACAAAATCTACCAGCTTAGCCTTCATCCGGTTGCGGGGTTGATTAACGCGTCGCCGTCAAGAGAAACCGCAACCAAAGCGAAAAGGACGACCGCCCTCCCAACAAGCAGCAAACAAATGTCTTTTGGCGTTTTGTGCCCTCTTAAGATAACGATGACGTTTTGATCTCTCTTACCTAGATAGCGCACGCAAAGACCAACCAATAATACGTTACTCAAGAAAAAAGATCAACCAATAACAAGTCACTAAAATGAAACCAAACTCCCCCAAATAGAGATGCCATCGACTCTTCTACAACATCTATGAATCCACTCTTTTATCTCCCTCTTGTTCACCAACTCCATCAGTGCCTTTGCGAGGAGGCCCCCTTCCGCCAGCGCTACCCTGGCCACCTCCTTGGCTGCCAGCATCCTCTCCCTCGGCGCCCTGCCGCCGTCCGACAGGCCCATGCTGAAGCAGACATTAGTTGAAACAATGAATCCTGAATGCACAAATTCAAAATCCAAATTCCACAAGTACTTCATAGTAAGAATAGCTTAACTGATACACAAAATGAGTACAAAATAATTTTTGTGTAATTGCTATTAAACATCAGAAAAAGGCGTTTAAAATATTTCGTCATAAAATGGTCATGTACTAGACAATAAATGCGTTAGTGATATAATTTAATTATCAATCTAAAAAATCTGCCTATTGGCAAAGTTCATGCATGTCCTAACATGATCTGGTGCAAGTTGATGCAGCTCGGACGTGGTTTTGAGCCAAGCATGGGTAGCTTGTACCATGTATCTAAAACTAAAGGCCCTCGTTGATCGGTTAGGAACATGAGCTGAAGTAAGAAGTACCCAAGCTCATACAAATGGGCCACTTGGCTCACTCGATCGGGCGAAGAGGCATGGAGGGAGACAATTGGAGGACAAAAAAGATCGGAGGAGAGGGGGTAAGCTTAAGAGGATAAGATCTTAAATAAGGTATTTCTGCCAAGGAAACTTTTTATAATGGTGTGCTAATGATGTTGTTTGGTTAGCTTTTTCTTTTTTAATTTTGTATTTTTTATTTTTATCGGACCGCATGATATTTTATTTTTTTATTTTATTGAATGTTTTTATACTAAAAGAATATGGATTCTTCATCATAATAAAAAAAAATATTATTTTTTAAAATTAAGAATTGACATCAATGAATTTTGTTATTTTTCTTTAATATATGAAGTAGACAGATTTTTTATTTTTATTATTTTTAAATTTTATTGCATGTATTTATACTAGAAGGATGTTGATGTTTCATCATATATATATATATATATATATATATATATATATATATATATATATATATATATATATATATATAAAATAGATGTAAATAAATTTTTTTTATTTACCTTTGGTATATGAAGTAAATAGATTTTCCGCTATTCATCTCAGAATGAGGGCAGGCAGGATGTTCCACCATGATAAAAAATATATATTTTTAAAATTAAAAATAAATGTAAATGAGTTTTTTTATTTTTCTTTGGTACATAAAGTCAACAGATTTTCCTCTCTTCATCTCACAACAGCTAGTCTACCCTCTCGTGTTGACCCTCCTCTTTCTCTTCATATTAAGTTGAAGAATAATCAGCTACATTATATTCTAAAATACTATCTATTCTTTTTTACTAATTTGTGCAACGATCATTTAACTGTACCGGCAACAAATGTTAACAAAGTCCAGGCACACCTTTCGTAACTGTAACGAGTCTCATTGGTATCATCTTTATGGCGTGCATCTTAAAGCACCGCTTGTATGATTATTTTCTTCACTTGACTAGGTTTCTTATCATCTAACTTCCCATTCTACGACGTCAGCCGTCACAATAGCGTTGTTAATCGTCACCCTCTGCCGGGTCCAACACACCTGTACGACCCATTAAAGAAAAGTCCGAATTCCACACGCATTAAAGAGCCCACCAAATCGAGTAAACCGCACCGTTCCTTCCAACATTCTCCACCCCCACCGCCACCGCCCGCCGTCGCATGTCCCGACCGCGAGCACATTACCCCCCTCGCCACCGCCACCGCCACCGCCACCGCCGACCGCCCCACCAGCGATGAGGAGGACGCCACCACCACGACTACCCGTCCACGCTCCTCCCGCCTCCGCCGCCGTCGCTGCCTCATCTGCTGCGGCTCCTGCACCGCCCTCGTCGCCGTTATCGCCATCGTCCTCGTCATCGTCACCCTCACCGTCTATAAGGTCAAGGAACCGGTCATGACCATGAACTCCGTCACCATTAAGAACCTCAAAATCCAGACCGGCTCCTCCCTCACCTCCCCCGTCGCCGTCAACATGACTTTGGTCGCCGACGTCTCCGTCAAGAACCCAAACGCCGTCTCCTTCCGGTTCGGGAGGAGCACCACCACTGTCTTCTACCAGGAGGGGGAGATGGGGGTGGCCTACGGACCACCAGGGATGGCGGGAGCCCACAAGACGTTCCGGCTCAACGTGACGGTCGACGTGATGGCCGACCGGCTTCTGTCCGATACGAATCTGATCGGCGATCTGGCGGCTGGGAAGCTGGACCTGAGCACATCGACCAGAGTCGGTGGAAGGGTGAAGATTTTTCTGATCATCAAACACCATGTGGATGTGACGATGAACTGCAGCTTGACCGTGGCTGTGTCCAACATGTCGATATTGGGTCAGAGTTGCACCCAGCGCGCGCGGCTATAATTTATGATAGTTTTGGCATCAACTTAAACTTATAGATTTGAAGTAGAAACATTTTGATGGAGGTTAGCTTAGAGATAGGTGAGATGAGATCCGAATACATATATGTACACACTATACCTCGAGCTGGTGTATCCTTCTATATGGATATGTAGATAGGAGCTCACTATATTTATTGCTTGGGGTTATAGTTACGGATTAGTAAAATACGAGGTGGCCTTTTTTATTTTTCCCCTTATTATTCTCTCGGATTGCGTTTGGTGCATTATCTTACTAAATTTTCAGACAATCCAGTTTACCACTTAGGTAGATTATCACTTCTTAAATTATTGATAATATTACTCTGTAATATTTGGCATGCACAGATTATCTTATAATAAAATTACTAGTAATTCATATCGATATGTTTGGTATAGCAAAATAATTATCAAGTAATATAATCGTTATACTAAACTTAGAAGAAGGCCGGTGCCTTCTTTCTTCCATCATGATGGTTGGTGGTCGGGTGTTTCTATCCTTCCATCTGAATCGTCGTTTAATGAGGTTGGCTAGACCTTTGGCACCCACATAGATGGACTGATGGTAAGACTGTCGAGCCATCTCCGGCACCTATCTGAAATTAAAAAAAAGGAAATAGAAAAGGGCCGATGGCAACCTGCCCTTTTCCTCTCCCGTAGCTGTTCTCCTTTCCACCATTAAGAGGGTATTAAGTTTGCTGGAGAATAGGGGAGATGGCGGTGGTCACCGATCTGAGCTTTTCAGACGGCCGCCATCCGATTTTTTTTGGGAGAGGAAGCCAGGTTTGAAACTCTCCACCAATCTTCCATCCATTGGCTGATCACCAACACAACCGCTAAAAAATTAATGGACAGCATAAGGGAGAGGGTGGGAGAGGGCGGTGGTCCACCGGTTGGGGTTTTCTTGCGATCGCCGACTGGGATTTAGATTTGGAGGGAAGGAGCACTAATTTTGGGCTTCTTCGTCAATCATGCATCAAAATACCGAATGACCAATCTATCGTTGGCATATTAGCAATCGAGAGAAGACTACCGAAGGTTGGAAAGGACTGATGACCCATCGGTGAAGGCTAATCAAGCAATATTGGCGGCCATGAGGGCGCTATGATGCTAGAATTTTATAAGGAGAAGAGGAAAGAAGACCGATGTTCAACTGAGAATGAGAATAGAGACAAAGCTAGAGTTTTGAGTGAGGATATTTTTGTTTTGCTGGTAATCTATATAGACACTTCTATAAGGATAATATAGATAGCCACTTTGGTGGTAATGCATTATCTTTCGATACCAAACAGGATAATACGGTAGGCCAGGAAATTTAAATACAGGATTATCGGCAATCCACGTAGATTGCCTCGCACCAAATGCAACCGAATCCATCTTTCACGGGGAGATGGATACGACGTCTGTTTGAGTCCGACGGATATATATATTTTGCTCATTCGAGACATAACAACCTCGTGCACCTGCTTTTGATCTCAAAATGTAGAGGACTTGAGGGCCGTTTATCTGAATTTATTGGGAGCAACCATTTGCTCTTTTATAACATTTTATTAAATGCTATGAGACATCTTTTTTTCTAATCGATACCATCGATTTTGTGAGGGTATTCAGAGAACTTTGTTCTTGATAGATTAGCAGCCTCCGCTGCCTTGACGCCGTCGTTGCCGACGCCCCCTCTTCTCCTCGCCTTAACTAACAACTCTGTCCTCCTCCTCCTCGCCTCAACTGACAACACAGTCCTCCTCCTCCACCACTAGAGGTAGAGGGAAATGGACACCGGCATCAAGAAACCGTCGTCTAGGCAGCAGCCAGCGGAGCGGAATCGGTAGAAGGGCCACCACACCACCACCAGGAAGACTTTTGTGTGACACCGCCAACTCCTCCGCTTCCATCAGTACCACTGCCACCATGAACCCATCCATATCCTTCCTCTACTCCTTCTCCACCCTCGGCAGCCGCAACGGACGCCACCGGCGTCGCCTACACCGGCCCCAGGTTCGTCTAACTAATACGACCCTGCATACACCTTTCCCATCCCCGTCCGCCACTGGTCATTAGAAGACGAATGACCGACACGATAGGTATATTTTGATATTTTAGCTGGGGATGCATGACACAAAAATATTATATTAGAATAAAATGTTGATTTTAGAATTAAATAAAATTAAGAGTCCGATGCACAATTTGAATTGTGATGTGCACCGCTAAATGGCCGCGAATGAAAGATAGACAACCATCACAAAAAATAATAAAAATATTATAAAAAAATAAGGATGGTTCTGCATATCATCACTGTTACTAGTCATCCGGTTTATGATGGCGGTCATCAAGTGCCCCACAATCCAAAATAAACCGCAGAGAGGATTCCAAGTCTAAATAAAATATTGAGAATGGAAAAGATTTGGTTAGATAAAAGATATCGTCTTACAGCGTGTTTCACCAAGTAAACGTATGGCCATTGCACCATGTAATTAACTCAGGTATCAGTCATGTGCTGCTAAATTTTCAACTGCAGAACTTTGTGGAGGTCATTCTTTGATGATTTTTATCTAGTCTTGTGGAGAAAGGGATCCAAAAGACAAACCTTGATGCCGAAAGGGTGACCAATAGACCTCTGAGAACTTTTCGTAGGCGCCGTTGCTAACATTGATCATTGAGCTACGCTTTAGACAGCCGGAAAAAAAGGAGAAGAAAAACACACACACACCATAGCAGTAAATTAACTAGGAAATCCAGCTGAGGTCACTCACCCCAGCTTTGAAAAAGAGGTGGATGTTTTCCATTTGTCACTGGGAACAAGTTTTCAACGAAGTGTCAAAGTTCCTTAGTCTAGGCTCTCCCCGGTCTGCTCCACCATCCAAAATCTAATAGTTCAACAGCTCACAATTACAACAACTGATCAAATGCACGTTGAATGCAACAAAGCACAAGCCTGCACTGCGAGAAATTATTAAGTCGACTTAGTCTACCACGTTATCTATAGATTAGTTCAGATAAAAATTGGATATGTCGTCCTTTTTCTAACCCAGTCCCAATCATGGTTAGAACAATTTTAAGAAATAAATAAATCATGAAAGACCTTCACCTAAACTACCGTTGCAAATGGAAGATAGGCCTGGGCCTGAATTCTAGTTAAGCTTCAGCAAACCCAACCATCCGTTTAGATGGGCCGGCTAAATTTGAGTCCACGAAAAATGCACCGAGATCCAAGACTGATTTTGTTGATTGTTATTTGGAAGACTGGGTTATCATATACGTTCTCTCGGGGAATTCTAAATTTCTTTTGAGAATTTGTTGTGCAACAATCTTTGCTAATTATGCATATACTAGTAGTGGGCATATTTGATGCACGTATAAGCATGGCAATGGCTATGATATCTCGGCAATACAACCATAACGTGCCCACTAACCTGCCCAATTATGTTAAAAGGGCAATCAAGCAATACAGGAGGGAACAAAAAAATTCTCTTGTTTAAATAGTAGAGATACAACTGAATCACCTATTTAAACGGCCGAGCCAAACCCTTCCAGACTTGTTAAAAAACAACCCAACTTCTCTAATCGGCAAATTTAACCCAACCATAATCTAGCCAGCCCCTTGTACATCTCCACCATGGATCCAAACATTTATTTGATACACGAGGCATTGACGTATATTACCTAGATCAGTGCCACCCTGCATGCCTAAGACCTATTTCATGTCTTAAATTCTCCATCTTCTTCACACATCAACCATACGCTATTATGGGAATTCAAGTATTATGGTACTAGTTAGGAATGAAATGTATATGAGGCCTAAGTGACCACTAACCAGCCTTTTATTCGCTTCTTGAAACCTACGTGGGCTCACTAATTATGTCACTCCAAGCACCAGACTTGATAACAATACACATACACCGATACATACATTTGAGAACATGCAACAAGCCATTAGCTTTGTATTCGGCTCCTAGGATTATAACTTGTGCTATCAATGTTTTTCTGAAAACGTTACATTCATCGCTCGCCCTTTTTTTTTTTTTTTTTTTTCTATGTTTATTTTTTTTCTTTTCTTTTCTTTATTTAAAATCCATTTCAATTCTAATAACTTGTGTGGTGGTATTTTCTATCGAATTACTCAAAAATCATTGCGTGCCCAAACACCTTATCCTTAACAAAAGCTCTGTTTGTGAGAAAGCTTTTGTGCGTGGCTTTAACTTGTGCAAGGCATGGACGGACCATGTTTTCTTGTTCTGGCGTCGTTATGATAGTCCTAATGCTTTATATCATTGATAAGATCGGTTTACATCGAGCAGTGATTGTTTGGTATTATTTCTAAGATTATGATGTTTGCTATACTTAATAATTTCATTGGATTTTCTTATGATTTAGTAGTTTAAGTTTCTTTAACAATGAGGAAATGCTGTGTTGAAAAGAATCTATAATGATTTGAGACATGACTACTGAATATTAATGATGGTGTTGGTAGAATCACGATCCGGCGATCTTGACCAGACATTACCTTGGAGAACAAAGTAACAACTAGATAAATTTGGATTATGGCCACTAAATTGAAATAGTAATACTAGCATAATTTTTTTTCAAAAAAATTCAAAATGCCAATAAAACCACAGTGCGGACTTAACGTTGCCTTAAAGTCCAGAGATATGAGAAATTATACCCTATACCATGTATATCACGTTAGAAGTGCATCATAGGCCATAGGCCCGATCTAAGGCAAGATATGGAAGGTGGCAATTTGAGATGAGGGCATAATAATAAAGCTCATAAGAGCTAGATTAGGTGAATGATGTGATGCATATATGATGGCTATGATATAGGATATAATTTCTCTACTTCACCACTCACCCATTTTCCTTCGATGGTAAGCTTAGCTTTCATATGTCAAACCTAATACTTTTTTTTTTTTTTTTTTTTCCCAAAAACTCTCTTAAGTACATCATTTAGTATTCGAGTGAGTTCAGGCCTAAATTGACAAATTTAGATAAATTTCTCTAAATTTGGTCTCCATCAAGATAATTTAGGATACATTTGATTCACGAACAAAATATCAAAATAGATTAAAAAAATCAAAATAAATATTCTTTAATATATTTTATTTATGATCAAAATTAAAATCATAAGAGAAATTGAATAGAATAGAAATTGAATTTTAGAAGATTAAGATATTTATCTCTAGAATTAGAATGAAAATAATTTTTTTTTGAATTATATGGTTGAAATGAAGGTCTTTCGTTCCCATTTTGCAATCAAATATGCTTCTAGTATCAAACTAAAACTACTCCCGACCTTTTTGCAATATAATCTATGCGTGTGTTTTTTTTTTTTTTCGTTTTTTTTTTTTTGATAGTGGTGACAATCTAGGAACCATACGTTCACTTGCGAAAGCGCAACACGCGGACCCCATTTTGACCAACATCACTCAACCACTCACAGGGACCGAGCAAGGGCGAGCAAAGGGAGACACGCTTATCACGAAACAAATAATACGTCCACATCCACGGACAAACCCATTGCAATTAATATAGGTAATCACTAGACACATGGACCACCCATTACCATTCATATATTCTAATTTATTAGACCGGTCGCAGAAACAAACTGGCATAGGCCTTTGTTTATTAGAAAAGCCTCGCGCCCCTCCAGGCTAATGGTACCACAAGTTCCAAGTTGAAATGAAAGATGAGACGGCTCCCCATTAACGTTAGAACGGAGGATTACCACCTGTTAAAGAAAGCAAACAATTGACGGACCCCATGCCTTTTTGAAAGGCAAACAACCACATACCAAGCTTTGATTTGTGCAGTGCTTGGATTCTGATGGATAACCATCAAGAGGGCATCAATCCTCCCTTTAAAAGCTAATGGTGTTCCCCTATGTAACACAACAGATAATGCGTGGGGTTTGTCTTCTGCCGGTGTTAATTGAAGCCCACAAACAATATGCTTCTGATCCAATGCTCGTCTCTTGATTTAGTCTCTACCCCCATCAAAATAAATGTTCGCCAACCTTGGTATTCTTGGGGAAATCGAGATGCATGTGAATCATGTCATGCGTGAGAGAAAAAGTAGGACAGGACTGCGCATCCGGTGAATGGTCTACGGCACCATAACTAGTTTGGTGTCATGTCAAGTCGCTTCGATGCACTCCGCTAAGTGGGTCATATATAATTGAAATTTATTTTTTCGGGGAACATGTGATTCAAATTTACCGTGGGACAAGATTTTGTATTTGGTTTGTTTTGTTCAGGTCGTGTTGCATTTCAGATCTAATTTAGGTTATGCCTGGGCACTACCAAAGCCCCCGAGTCAATAACAACTAAGCTTGGACCGAGTCAGGCACTGAGTATTTATGAGTATATGTGCAATAATTTGTTTAATCTTAAAAATTATAAGCACAATTTATGATATCTATTAGAGATAAATTTTGCTTTCATCGAAGTCTAGTTCGATGCTCAGTCGAACCCCCAGCAGACGGACTTCAGTCGAACCCTCAGTGGCTGAGCTCTTTTGGACTCCTCAATCGTCGAGCTCCTTCGAACTCCTCAATCGTCGAGCTTCTTCGGACTCCCAGCGTCAGGACCGAACCTCTTCAACCGATCAAGCTACTTAGCAGCCGAGCTTCTTGGATCCCAACAGTCGAGCTCTAGCCAAACTCAACCGTCGAGCTTCAGTCAGACCCCGCAAGAGCCAAACTCTCTCCGCATCGTTACAGCCAGGCGCCTGCTGGAGCCGAACTCCTTACAAGGTTCTTCTTCAGGAGTCCGAACTCCTTCAAAACGGACACACGATGAAGGCCTTCAACCTTTCATTCAGCTGGCTCTGCAGCCATCACCATCAGTCCGCCGCAAGCTCTGCAGCCATCACCATCAGTCCGCCGCAAGCGATAGCGATCCGCTATCAGGCGACGATGGCTGTCACCATCAATCCATCGCAGATGGCACCTCTTCGAGAGACTGACTCCATCGAACCTCGAGCGGTCCGCCAGCACGCAGCTGCAGCTGTCACCATCAAGCTCCGCTATAAAAGGGACCCTCCAGATACACTAAACTCTGATCTCAAAAACTCCCCTCTTCTTCTCCAAGCTTCGAAACTCATTCTCGAGCACTCCATTCTTGTTGGCCAGGGCTGACTTGATCGTCGGAGGATCCTGCCGGAGCCACCCCCCACCGACTCCGGATGGGACTTTATTTTGCAGGTCTCCGATGGCAACCTCATCGGCCTCCACTCCAGCGGACTCCGGCGGTGACCAATTTCTGCGTCAACAGATTGGCGCTAGAGGAAGGGCTGAACCTCCGAGGTTTTCTTGTTCTTAAAGGAGTGCTCGACGATGACTTCTCTCTTTTCTCTTTGGAGATCTCTCTTCTTCCTCATTAGAGTTCTTTTTCGAAGAGAAAGTGCCTCCCAGGAGAGCTTTGACTCGACGATCGACGGCCCCCAGCAGCTCAGGTTCCGCACAAAGCCACCGCAGATGTGGAGCAGTTCAACCCGTTGGTCGGGTTTGTGGCCCCGTCGAAATAATGTTGGCCGTGCGACAACCTCCGATGGGGACTTTGCCAGCAAACCCGCCATGAGGATACGAGGAACCGACCTTAAGGAAGAGCATTCGGGCATATCAATCGCCCTAAGGAAGAAAAAATGGAGAGCAGGAGTTCTCCCGCAAAAGTACTCACAAGGAGGTGGAGCGAAGTTCGGCAGCGCTAACGAGGCCGAACTCCCCCTCGAGGGTTTCGCAAAGAGAATTTCGCGAGAAGGCGGGATGAAGTTCGGCTGCATCCACGACCTCCCCAGTGCATGTGAGGCCAAACTTCACCTCGAGCTTGCCATGAAGTTCACCCCGACCAAGGGGGCATAAAGTTCACCCCGACCAAGCTACTATGAAGTTCGCCTAGGAGGGCGGAAAGATGTTCGGCGTGTGTGAGGCCACCGAGCTCACAGCCGAACTCCTCATCGAGGAAGCCCCGACAAAGGGGCATGAAGTCCTCCTGCGGAAGCTTTCACAGAAAAGTTGAATGAAATTCGACGCAAGTGAGGCCGAACTCCACCTCGAAGCTCATCATCGAAATGAAGTTCGGTTCAAGCAAGGCCAAACTCCCCCCCAAACCTCATCATCGAAATGAAGTTCGGCGCAAGTGAGGCCGAACTCCCGCTTGAGTATGTCACCAAGGAAGCTCCCTACAAAGATTTCATAGGAAGTGAGATGAAGTTCGGCCTCACTCACGACCATCCTAGGGCAAGCGAAGACTCCCTCTCGAGTATGACTCCAAGGAATCCTCGACAAAGGGGCATGAAGTTCTTCCGCAGGTTTCACAAGAGGACGGAATAAAGTTCGACCGCGCTCACGACCTCCCCAGCACAAGCAAGGCCCGAACTTCTCGAGCTCACCACCAAGGAAGCTCCGACAGAGGGGCGTAAAGAAGCCCTCCTCTCGGAAGGTTCCGCGACTATGCCCCCCTCAACGCTCCTCGAACTCAGATTCTCACCGAAGTTAGGAACCAGCTGTCTAGACCAGAAGGGTTACGGTCTCCTCCAAACAAGTGCGATCGAAGCAAGTACTGCCTCTACCATCGCAACCACGGTCACGACACCGAGGAATGCATACAGCTGCGAGACGAAATTGAGGAGCTCGTCAGAAAGGGACGGCTGGGTAAATTTCTTCGATGCCAATCTGAAGTAGGAGAAGATCAGCCAAGATCGCTGCCATAACCAGAAACGACAAGAAGGTCGACCGCCTCGCAGCGTCATCAACATCACCCCCGAAAGGAGCTTGGTACATCGATGATTCGTCATCTTCCAACGATAAGAGCTTGCTCCAAATTGAGAAGGCCAGCATGAAATAGAGGAAGTCGTCCGACCGGGGACTTACTGTCGAAGAAACGTGGAGGAACAACGCTACCACGATCCTGAAACACAGAATTTGGGGATGCGCTGCTATTAACTTTCTTTCAATAAAATTCTTTCCTTTCGATAATATTATTTCTGGATGCGAAAACTATGCGATGACAAGAGAGAAGCAGTCAATAAATGCCGTATTAGGAATAGAAGGAGAACCTCGTCCTAACGCGAGCAACAATCTCGGCTAGAGATAAGATCTCTCCCGAGCGAAGGCCTCGTTTACAAAGGATGAGATGGGAGAAGAGGCCCTGACAGTGACCCTTATGTGCCCCCACAGCCCGTTAGGAGCAGGAGGAGAACCTCATCCTAATGCGAGCAACAACCTCGGCTAGAGATAAGATCTCTTTCGAGCGACTGAGTCAATCTCAATTAGGAATAGGAAGAGAACATCGTCCTAATGCGAGCAACAACCTCGGCTAGAGATAAGATCTCTTTCGAGCGACCGTGGCCAACCTTGGCTAGAGATAAGATCTCTCCTGAGCGACCGAGTCAACCTCGATTAGAAACAGGAGAAGAACCTCGTCCTAACGCGAGCGACAACCTCGGCTAGAGATAAGATCTCTCCCGAGCGACCGAGTCAACCTCAGTTAGGAACAGGAGGAGAATCTCGTCCTAACACGAGCGATAACCTCGGTTGGAGATAAGATCTCTTTCGAGCGACCGTGGCCAACCTTGGCTAGAGATAAGATCTCTCCCGAGCGACTGAGTCAACCTCGGTTAGGAACAGGAGGAGAACCTCATCCTAACGCGAGCGACAACCTCGGCTAGAGATAAGATCTCTCCCGAGCAACCGTTGCCAACCTCGACTAGAGATAAGATCTCTCCCGAGCGACCGAGTCAACCTCGGTTAGAAACAAGAGGAGAACCTCGTCCTAACGCGAGCGACAACCTCGGCTAGAGATAAGATCTCTTCCGAGCGGACCGTGGCCAACCTCGGCTAGAGATAAGATCTCTCCCGAGCGATCGAGTCAATCTCGATTAGGAACAGAAGAAGGAAACCTCGTCCTAACGCGAGCGACAACCTCAGCTAGAGATATGATCTCTCCCGAGAGACCGTTGCCAACATCGATCAGAGATAAGATCTCTCCCGAGCGATCGAGTCAACCTCGATTTAGAACAGGAGGAGAACCTCATCCTAACACGAGTGACAACCTCGGCTAGAGATAAGATCTCTTCCGAGCGACCGTGGGCAACCTCGGCCAAAGATAAGATCTCTTCGAGCGACCGAGTCAACCTCGATTAGGAACAGAAGGAGAACCTCATCCTAACGCGAGCGACAACCTCAGCTAGAGATAAGATCTCTCCCAAGCGACCGTGGCAACCTCGATTAGAGATAAGATCTCTTCCAAGCGATTGAGTCAACCTCGGTTAGGAATAGGAGGAGAACCTCATCCTAACGTGAGCGACAACCTTAGCTAGAGATAAGATCTCTCTCGAGCGACCGTTGCCAACCTCAACTAGAGATAAGATCTCTCCCAAGCGACCGTGGACAATCTCGGCTAGAGATAAGATCTCTTCCGAGCGACGAAGTTAGCCTCGGTTAGGAACAGGAGGAGAACCTCGTCCTAACGCGAGCAACAACCTCAGCTAGAGATAAGATCTCTTTCGAGCGACAACCTCGATCAGAGATAAGATCTCTCCCGAGCGATCGAGTCAACCTCAATTAGAGATAAGATCTCTTCCGAGAAATAACCTCGGCTAGAGATAAGATCTCTCCCAAGTGAAGGCCTCGTTCACAAAGGACAATAGTGGGGAGATGGACGATGGTTCGAATGTGCCCCCACAGTCCGTTAGGAACAGGAGGAGGACCTCATCCTAACACGAGCAAACTCGAAGGCCTCGTTCACCTTGGACGAAATGGAGGGAGACGGACGACGGTCCGAATGTGCTCCCACAGCCCATTAGAAATAGGAGGAGCACCTCGTCCTAATGCGAGCAAAATCGAAGTTAGGAACAAGAGGAGAACCTCATCCTAACTCGAGCACCCTCAGCCAAAGGAGATAAGATCTCTCCCGAGCGACCGTGTCAACCTCGGCTGGAGAGCTTCAACTTTCGCTTCGGCCAGAGATAAGATCGGAGACAACCTCATCCTGAGATCAGTAGGAGATAATGTCGCCTCGAGGAGCTTAACCTCCGACTTCAATCGCAGTGAACGAAGCCTCCCTCAACCTCAGTTGGAGATGTGATCTTCTCCAGGCTTTAACTTCGATATCAACTTTAGCTGAAGATGAGATCTCCCTTGAGCTTCGACCTGGACTAGCACGGGGCTTAGAGGAAGACTTCGACAGTCGTCCTTCCTGCACTTTCTTCCTTCGATTTTCGAACTCGAAAGTGGGAGGGGCTAGTGTTGGGGATAAACCCCGCTTTCATCGAAGTCTAGTTCGATGCTCAGCCGAACCCCCAGCAGACGGACTTCAGTCGAACCCCCAGCAGCTGAGCTCCTTCGGACTCCTCAGCCGCCGAGCTCCTTCGGACTCCCAGCATCAGGATCGAACCCCTTCAGCCGACCAAGCTACTTAGCGGCCAAGCTCCTTGGACCCCAGCAGCCGGGCTCTAGCCGAACTCAACCGTCGAGCTTCAGTCAGACCCCACAAGAGCCGAACTCTCTTCGCGTCGTTACAGCCAAGCGCCTGCGGAAGCCAAACTCCTTCCAAGCTTCCTCTTTAGGAGTCCGAACTCCTCCGAAACGGACACACGACGAAGGCTTTCAACTCTTCATTCGGTTGGCTCTACAGCCATCACCATCAGTCCGTCGCAAGCTCTGCAACCATCACCATCAGTCCGCCGCAAGCTATAGCGATCTGCTATCAAGCGGCGATGGCTATCACCATCAATCCACCACAGATAGCACCTCCCCAAGAGACTGACTCCGTCGAACCTCGAGCGGCCTGTCAGCACGCGGCTGCAGCTGTCACCATCAAGCTCCGCTATAAAAGGAACCCTCCAGATACGCTAAACTCTGATCTCAAAAACTCCCATCTTCTTCTCCAAGCTCCGGAACTCATTCTCGAGCACTCCATTCTTGTTGGCCAGGACTGACTTGATCGTCAGAAGGTCCTACCGGATCCATCTTCCATCGGCTCCGGACAGAACTTTATTTTGCAGATCTCCGATGACAACCTCATCGGCCTCCACTCCAGTGGACTCCGGCGGCGATCTGTTTCTACGTCAACAATATCCATGAACATTTGCTTTTCATAGTTGAGATTGTAGATATTATGGAGATAATCCATCCTCCGATTCGATCTTTTTTTTTTTTGTCGAATTACGATCGAGCACCCGTGAATGACTCAATAAAATTTTCTTGATCATCGAAAAGAGAAGACCCAAAAAATCAGGATGAAACAACTTTATGACTTTGATTTTTGTCCGACCTTCGAATCGAAGGCATACTAATTCTAAGATCGAGATCATACCAACGGCAAGAAATGAGATCCAATGTTGAGAGACCACAAGGAAAGATAACCTCCTAGAGTTCCGGACAGTTTCCTTAAAACATGAGTATGTGAATTAATTTCATGCAATTAATATCCATAATTCACTATCTATATTTCTAATAAATATGGGCATTGATTCTCCACTTTTATTATCATATATAGGAGGCATTAGGAACCCTCAAATAAATTATGCTCCAGAGAATAACTCATACTCTCTTACTCTCTTTTTTTTTTTTTTTTTTTTCTCTATTATTCTCAAACTCCAGCTGTCGGCTGACTCAAGTCTTATGATTGCTATTAGAGAATAACAAAAAAAGAAGAAGAAGCAGAAGTAAAGAACAAAAATATATAATATTTATATGATTTGATCTATTAATATATATCTCCATGAGTACAAAAGCTTCACTATGAAATCAAATATTACAAAGTGTTAAATTTTCTTACCAAATTTAGTCATCAATATATTTGATCTTTAGGACATGCAATCATACTCTTTTCTTAGAGTTACAAAAGATATAAATAATAAAGTAAGTCAATTTAATTAAAAGTTGGTGTTTTATAATAATCAGGTTAGCCAGCTAATTAAAAGTTGGTGTTTTATAATAATCAGGTTAGCCAGCTTCAATCGTTTTGTTCGCCCTGCTCCGGGTCGAGAAAAAGATCCCCTTTTGTCGCTTTAGAGATTATAAACTCAAGATACACCCAATAACTATTGTACCGCCTATCT
Source organism: Cocos nucifera (assembly GCA_006176705.1). NCBI lineage: Eukaryota > Viridiplantae > Streptophyta > Magnoliopsida > Arecales > Arecaceae > Cocos > Cocos nucifera. Next base: position 52,232 of record QRFJ01003233.1, read on the forward strand.
CGTGCAAGCCATTCGCTATGCCAAGGTGGATTAAACTTCTCATTACATTTATGACCATAAAACTACGTCCCTGCCGAATTGCGCAGAAATCACCACGCCATATTCCCCCCCGGCCACCATCCGGGGTAAATTATTTCAGGGCACCAGTCCCCAGCCATCGAATCGAGCCTTCACATGCCGCATCTCTATCTTCTTTTTCCGTAGCATCTCACAAGTAGTACGATGGCAAAACCAATTTCCTGCGTTTATCCTACTTAATTTGTAACCCGAACGACCCGAGTTGATGACGCCGTTCAAGAAAATAAGGTAGCATGTACATAGTATGTGAAAATGTAGCTTGATGACCACATTACCACCCAAGTAACGTACACTTTGGATGATGGATGGAGCCCTCCATGTCCATGAGCAGAATATGTAAAATAAATAAGTGCTTCATGGTCCATTATTCAATTCAAAATTTGATTCCCAACTACCATCAAGGTTGCTTTTTAGTTGTCAAATCCTTTAATTCTTTCTAGACCTATGTGACCTCCTATGTTAGATCCGGCCTTGAGGCACAGTGAAAAAAGCCAGTAGTTCCGGCTCTTCCGGGTAACCTCATGATGGCAAGTTTGAGCATTCATGCTTTGGGGCCCTTCCACTAATAAGCCAATATAAAAACTATTATTTATACGTAAAGCCAGTCCAGTATCTCCGGTAAAGACAAATATATCATCGCTTTCATTTTAAGAATCGTAAGCAGTATCACAGCCACCTTTGTCCATGTTAGTTATAACACCAACGCTGCTCCATTTAATATAAGTCCAAATCACAGAAAAGCCCCTACCGACATCCCCGTTCGGCTTGCACAGCGTCAGCTGGCTCTACGTGACCCCACCGCCCAGTTTATTTCAGCAAACCACGAAGGGCCCAAATGGCTTAGAGTTTTTGCGTTGAAAAATCCGGGATCAGCCCAAGGGGGGGGGGGGGGGGGGGGGGCGCGGGCGCTGTCTTCCCGCCCCTGCTACAGGGTATCCACCAGGAGGCGGCCAAAGAAGGCAGCACCTTCATTGCCAGGCATAGCATTGTGAAGCGAATAAGGGCAGTGGATTAGATAGCATCCTTTGTCGCTGAATATCGACCTATGAGATGTTTGGAGATATTTTATTTTTTAATTTTTTTGAAATATATTCATACCAACTTGCTCCTCATGAAAAAAAAAAAAAAAAAATCTAGTGGCAAAATAGAAGTCAGTTGATTGCTAGATGTATGAACCGTTAACATTCATCGGCCCATTCTATAAGTCTCGTGTGAATAAGAATGATAATTTATAATCCAATCCATCAATTCGACTCATAAATGATCTATTTTAAGCATGTTTAAATTTGACATAAATATGTTTGGATACTAAATAAGTCAACTCGTTCATACCTATTTATTGAATGGATTGAATTTAAATATTAGACGTTTGATCTGTTTAATAATTAGATTGGATCATAATCTTACCTCTTTAATCTATTTCATATATTTAAAACTTATTTTATCTATTTCTAGCCTTATTAATCCGATCCTTTTAATCCATTTAATTCTTTTAGCCTATTTAATTTGACTTGACTTGCCTAATAAATGGATCATAGATTGAATTATTTATTTAATAAATCGATTCAATTCAGATAATAAATTTTTAATTCATTTACTAAATAAATCGAATTTAAATCGATAAATTTATGAGCCCATCCAGCCCATATATGATCCAATTCAGCCCGATTGCCATCCTTTTGTGTGAAGGGACCATTCCCATCCCTTCTCGTGTATCAGAATCACATTTTAAAAACTAGAGCATAGGATTCGTTGACACCGCCGGTACAACCGAATAGAACGCAGACCAGGACGTGTCCGGCTGCGTTTCGGCCTCGATCCAGCAGTAAGACTAATATTATCTATCGCCGCTCCTTTCCAGTCGCGTGCAGCTTGTGGCATACGCGTAACAAGCAAGAAGACAAATTGCATCCCGCCGTACCTCTTTTGCAGACACCGAGTGTAGAGAGAGAGAGAGAGAGAGATCCAAATGAAAAGAGTAGATAGAGCTCCAGTGCTACAGTGCTAGGTCTACATTTTTGGAACAAAAAAAAGGTAGAAAGAGCGGAGAGAGAGAGAGAGAGAGAGGATAGATTGGCCTATGCCCTCTCAAGTCTCAATTCTCACTGTTGTCAAAGCTTTTCAGCTTTCCTTTCTGGTCTTGGCTAGCTACTTTCTCTTTACCATAAGCTAAAAAGGGCCCGGGTAATCAGGTTCCTGACGACCCACCCACACACGCTAACAAAGACGGGAAAGAAAAGAGCTAAAGACACATAGGACTGCGGCAGAGCTGCTGCAGCATCGCACGTAAATGCCCAAAAAATGATGATTAAAGAAATAGCAGCAGAGTTCCCCATGCAATAGAATCTTTCACGTAATTGTCCTCTCCTTCTCATGAGAAGGAGGAAGAAAAAGAAACTGCCTTCTTCCCCCATCCTCTCTCCCTCCCTCGTCTTCCGTGTTACCAATAAGAAAGAACGGCTTCACCACATGGTAAAGTTTGAATAAATATGGTTCTACCCAAAAAAAACAAAAAAAAAAGATAATGGAAGATATATAATTACGCAAGCACCACCACTTGAATATTTAAAGGATAGAGAAAAACTTACTCCCCCCCCCCCCCCCCCCACTAAAAAGAAAAAGGGGGAAAAAAAAAAAAGAAAAAAGAAAAAAAGGCACACAACTTCACAGCGGCTAAAAGACATCTTTCGCCGCTCGCTCTCCCGATAACCACATACTTTCGACCATAGAACTAAAGACATCTAGCTTTTTCTCACGTACTGTATCAAAACTCCAACGGTGAGGATCAAATCATCAAACGCAGTCGCCATCATCGGACCGCCCATCGCATGGATCGCTCTTGGATCGCACTAATGACGACTCGGACCCTGCCAAACCGGACCCAAACCCACCAAAAGAGACAGAAACTTAGTTTAAAACCCATCACCGATCATTTCCTAAAAAAAACAAAACTCATCATCAACCGCTACATAAGAGAGGTGACCGGACCCGGCTCGTTCGTACCTTTGGCCGCGTTGAACGATTTCTTGCAATGCGCGATGGCGCTCTGGATGCCGTCCTGCTGCTGGAGCAGCGAGTCGTCCCGCCTCTGCGGCGGCGGCGGCGGCGACGGCACCGCGGCGACGGCGGCCGAAGCCGACCGGCTCTTCCCCAGCCGCTTGCACACAACCTTCAGCCCTGTCGGCACGTTAACTTTCTGGCACTTAACGCCGCTCGCCGTCCCCGTTGCCGCCGGCGGCGCCGCGGCCGCTTCAGCCTCCACGTCCGTCTCCTCGCCTTCGCTGGGCCCGGCCTTCGTCGCCGCCGCGCCGGGTGTCAGCTGACCGGAGAACCTCAGCTTCTGGGCGTACCTTTTGGATACTCTAACATAGAGCGGCTTGATTTTGTTAAGGTACTTCTGCACCACTTCCTTGGAGAACTTCTTCTCCTCCGCCGCTGCCGAGGACGGCGTTGCTGTGGAGTCCTCCACTGCTGCCGAGGACGGCGCTGCTGCGGACTCCTCCACCTGGGGTTTTACCGCTTTACTTCCGCTGGAATTACGGGAGCCATTATCGCGGGTGAAGAGCGAGATGATCGGCACCTCCTCCACCTTAAATTTGATGAAGAACTTGCTCTGCTGCGGCTGAGATGGCTGCTTTGGAGACGCGGCTGCCGCAGCCGTGGTGGGGGAAGCGGGAGCCCCTTTGGGCTCCGCCGGGGTGGATTTTGCCTTCCGAAGGCCCAACATGAAGACCCGGAACTTGGTCGCGGACTTGAGAAGGGAAACGGCGAACTGAGGCCTGGGATCGGCCTCGGACGAGGTGATCACGATCGAGGATGGCTCCAGGGGCACGAGCTTCCCTTTAAAGAAGAGATCGTCGGAGGGAGAAAGGGGATCGGACCGAAGGTCGCCGCCGCAGCTCTCCTCAGAAGACACCATGAAATTAAATTCCCTCTCCTCGTTATCGTCCGACTCCGCCTCCATCGCTGCCGCAGAACCATCCTTCTCTTCTTCATCGTCGTCCTCCTCCGGCACGGCAAACTCGAGATCGAAGAAGGGACCATCGTCGCTGACATCCCCGCCGTCGTCGTCGGTTTCGGCCGACGGGTCAAGGTCGACAGAGGTGGCGATGGTGGTAGTGGCGGCGGCGGCGGTGGAGTGGATGCTGGATGCTGCCGTGGCGGCTGCTGCAGCTAGATCCGCTCCGCCACCGCCCCTCCAGTACTTGAGCAAGCTGAATGATTCCATGGTTGGGATAGCCAGAGGCAGGGCAGCGCTCTCAGCTACTTCTCCTTCACTCTTGAGCTCTCTCTCGTCTCTCTCTTTTTTACGACGTTTTAGAAAGGGAAGAAGGGTGGAGACGAGGAGGACGGGGGGGAGTGTTGGGGATTAAAAAAGAGAGAAGGAAGAGAGCGCGAAGGGGAGGAGAGCAAGTTCGGGGAGCAGAAACGCTGCAAAGACCGTGTGATGGGTCAGAAGGCGGCAGCTAGTGCAGTCCCAGCAGGACAACCATGCCTTTTCCACGGGAAGAACGGAAGTGAGGGAAATTTAAACATACTGCAATATCTTTTTTCGCGTCCGCTCCGTGAACCCGCTGCCAAGCGGATTGCAGGAACTATAACTTCCCGTTAGCCGGATTTCATACAGCTGGACTTTGAATTAGTGTTTGCAACGCGATTGTATATATACCCCAGTCAGTGGCCATCCCAAAGCTCGAGCTGAAGTCGTTTTCCAAATGCCATTGTCGAGAGGGAAGGTCACGTGAGGTGGGAAAGAGGTTGCTGTTGAGAGGAACAGGACTCGTACCATGCGTCGGGGAGTTGGTACTGATTAATGCATCTCGACCGTGGGTGATGACAGAGCGTGGTATTCCACCGTCTGATTGGTACGGCCGCCTGGAAAGGAAAAGGCTTTTTGGTAAAGCTGGCTCCCTTGTTTTTTCCTTAACTTTTCAATGGCAGAGGGAGGAGGGGAGCGAGAGGCATATTGGGAAGGTTGGACTGGCGGAGTATCTGACAGGAGAAGGGGATGCTTTCCCGCTTTTTTATTTATGGGTTGCAACTGTGCTTGCGGACAAGGGATGGTGGTGCTGCGGCTTCCATATATATTTGTTCTAATTCAACGAGCCTGGAATTGAGGTAAATTACCATCTTCCATTACCCATGCAGGATATAAAATTATCTTGCCTCATCCACCAGTCCCTAACCCATGGCCACATTGACTCACATTTACACACCAATTAATCCAGACCACATCAGATCAAGCCAAACCACAAAGGCACGCAGGCAACCATGCACAATTGCAAATTTAAACAATGAACCTCCCCTCACGGGTCTCCCAGATGGAGCAATGCGCGGAAGTTCTCAGATTACATATTAGGTTTTTGGACTTGGCTCTCACACATGATAACAGATATAAAGTTCGCATCCAGAAATGAAACCCTTTCCTAACAATGCCTACTAATGGACCGTCCCCCAAACCTTAATGTTCACAAGTACAGACTTCAGACAACAGCAGCGACCAGCTCGTGTCACAATGTGCACACAGGCTACCCATATCAGCAATGACGCGCTGAGATCATTAGCTCGACCTCCTGAAGTATTTTAGTTCCTCCAAGCTCAGAGTTGTCACATCTCAAACCACCAAATATTGGACCATGATGTCTATTCTATGGACATTCTATATATTAGCGCCTAGATTTCTGTTGACTATCATGCTAAAGCTCTCGACTCATAGAGACCACGCAGAGTTTGTTCCCTGCCAGCCTATCGTGGATTTAAAATTTTTCTTTTTAACTTCAGTATTTTCCAATCAAAGCAGTGCATTATATATCCAAAACAATTATCGCATAAATTCCCTGTCATGCATGATTCCTCCCCTGCAGAAGTTCTGAGAAATTCCATCCTGTAGTTACCAAATGTCTCACAAATTGCTGGTGGGGGTCAGAATGTTCGGTGTTCACTTTCAACATACATCGTTCATTGTTTGGAAAGTTTTCTTCCGTAAAAGCCGAGGATGAAAGCCTGTAGGCAAGGCAACCTCCATGACAGCAAAACTGACAACACTAGCGAATCTCAGCTTCCATTCTTGAGTGGTGGCACATCAATTTCCTTCAATCTATTTTCAAGAATAAAGAGATCTTCAAATTTCACGGTGGTTCGCATTCACATGTCACACTAGAGTCACTCTCGAGCTTCCATCAGCAAGCAACTTGTTCCATATATATGAAAGTTCCATTTTGGCATGCAGTAGTCGCTGCAGGTGGAACGGAACCCTGCCACTAACCGTACACTAACTGACCTCTTCAACTTTGGTATCAGCTACTGGAAAAAAAAAAAAAAAAAACTAGTGGACTCTGTTGTTAGTGGCTGAACGCAACCCGAGGTGACATGCCTTCCTATCTGTATCAACCCAAGCATCTCATCCCCATGGTCCCCCTGTCGTTAGAATTTTTTTTGTTTAAAAAAAAGGGGACTCCTCGGCAATAAATGTGTGGCTGAGTCCCCCCAAATCGTGACACCGTAACCTCTAGCCGTACGTATCCGTATCAACCCAATATCGCGGTTGCCCGTGACCAGCCACTCCATTGATTTGGTTTCTTTATGCTTGCGTGCAAACCTGCACTTCCTCGAAAATTTGTTGAATAATATGCTTGCTTGATGCCTTTGAACTGATTCCTATTAAGCGTTCAAATCTTTATCGACAACGCCATCATTAGCACCCAAGTCATCAAGGTCTAGTCAAAATAATGCCCAGGAGCCTAAAATAACGTGGTTTTGACACCAAGCTACAGGATAATAAGCTAGATGATAGCTTGAGACAGCTGCTCGTTTAGTTCTGAAAAGAAAAGGGTTGTGTCGCCAGGTTCTGCAATAGTAGAACAGCATCTTAGAAGCTTAGAATTCGGTCCTCCTTAAGGAGACCAGCCGAGGAAGAACTCCAAAACCTATCAGCTCTTTTAGCAGACTTCCACCTAAATATAGACCATGATCAAATTGTGTGGAATCTGGACAACAAAAGGCAAGTTCTCAATCGCCTCTTTCTACAAGTTCCTGGGTCTCATGGGAATTGAGTTGATGTACACCAGGTGTTTGGGCAAGCTGAAGATCCCAACCAAGATTAAATGTTTTCTTCGACTCTGCTTCATGAACAAAAATCAAGAAACTTGGTCGATGTATTGGAGGATAAGCTGATCCTTCATTCAGATTTTTTTTTTCGTTGTTGTTGTTGATGATGTGCTCTTTCAGAATGTACTGTCCACATCCTTCCTAAACGTCCATTCGTCATGAAAATCCGGAAAGGGATATGTCTGAGAGCAGGCGCCTAGCTTCTATATCCACATTGTGGTCCAATTTATTCTCTAAGTTAGTGGGGCAGCATGTTCTTAAGAAGATGCAATTAGCCTTCTTAACCCTCATAGATGGAAAAAATATTTGAACCCCAAAATTTTTCTTTATAACAAATTCTTTCCTATTTTTGCTTGCACTTCACCTGCTATAAGACTCTTCAATGATTGGTCGGTGCTCTGTAGGCATGGTGATCTCATAGGATTGACAGAAGTACTACTACAAATAGAGCCTACGATAGCACATATGGTAGTGATTTTCAAAATTATTGCAATAGAATCTACGGCAGTGGTTAAAAAAAATCGTTGCTATAGGTCGGACCTATGATAGCGGTTACAAAAAATCGTTGTCATAGGCCGACCTAAGCAGCGATTTTTTGTAACCGCTGCCATAGGTCCGACTTATGGCAGCGGTTATAAAAACCGCCGCCATAGATCTGACCTATGGCAGTGGTTTCTTGTAACTGTTACTATAAGTCGATATATGGCAGCGATTATTTGTAACCGCTGCCATATATTTTTTTCTTATTTTTTCTCTAAATATTATATAATTTTAAAATTTAATGTCCATCTTCACCGTTCATTATCTAAATAATTATCATTAGAGTATCGTCGCAAAACATCACCTCGATCCGATGGCCCTAGCTTCATCGATCAGAAAAATTTGATTTCGATGATTACAAACGACGATGCAATGATTTGATAGATGGATACCTTCGATGGACCAAAAAATTTGCAACAATGATCTCGATTATGTTTGTAGCGTACTATCAAAATTTTATTTCAATCGGATATCGTTATCTTGGTTAATTTAGTATAGGTTAATTTTGGCCGTTAAATGATAAACGAGTGATCAAAGGACCAGATGGTGTCTAATTATGAGATAATTTTATTATAAATAATCTTGGCTACTACTTTAATTATTTTTTATGATGGTGATCATAAAATTCAACTCATGAAACTAAGAATGATTTAAAACTATATGTCATCTGATAACCATTCTTAAACTCTGTTGGTTATTATGCTCGTACTTTTATAATATCTGCTTAACGTGAATAATTCATACGAAAATATTTTAAATTTTATTATCATCATCATATAAAATGATTAAAATTATAGCAAAGATCATTTAACTAAAAAATTATCTCATAATCAGATGTCGTTTAGCCCTTTGATCGCTTGTTTTTAATTTAACGACCGAAATCATTCCATACTAAATTGATCATGATAATGATATCCGATTGAAGAAAAATTTTGATAATATGCTATAAATATCATCGAGATCATCATTGTAGATTTTTGGATCGATCGAAGATTTTCATCTATCAGATCATCGCATCGTCATTTATGATCATCAAAATCAAATTTTTCTGATCGATGAAGCTAGGGCTATCGGATTGAGGCAATCTTTTGTGACGACACTCTAATGATAATTATTTAGATAATGAACGGTGAAGATGAGCATTAAATTTTAAAATTATATAATATTTTAAAAAAAAATAAAAAAAAATTTATTTCCAACCTACGATAGCGATTACTGAAAACCACTGCCATAGATGTATGACAATAGTTAGAAAATCGTTGCCGTAGATCTATTGTAGCGATGTTCAGTAACCGTTGTCATAGATCTATAAAAACGGTTCGAAAATTGCTGCCTCTATGGCAGCAGTTCGAAAATCACTGCCGTAGATTAAGTTAAAATATTTTAAATTTTTCTTTCCTTTTGTGTGCTCTCTCTCTCCTCTCCTCTTCGTCGCTGGTGAGACTTCACCCAAGTCCTTCTCCCCTAGTTGGCGTTGGCCCTCCTTCCCTCCGGCTGGCCCCACCTCTCGACGGTCTTCGCCCACCCGCTGCGCCTGCCCCTTCTCGACGGTCTTTGCCCACCCCTCGCCCGTCCAACCCCTCATGCTGCCCTTCCCATCTCTGACCGCCGCCGTCCCATGCCCCCCATCCCTGGTCGTCACCTTCCTTTCCCTCCCATCCGGGGCCGCCCACCCCTGCCCTTCCGACCGCCTCCTTTGCCCTTCCCATCCCCGGCCGTTGCTGCCCACCCTACCATCCCTACCCTCTCCAACCCCGACCGCCCACCCCATCTCCGACCGTCGCCGCCTACCCCTTGCCCTCCCATCCCGACCGCCCACCGCCTACCCTCCCCATCCTCGATCGCCTGCCCCTGCCCTCCCCCTCCCTGGCCTCCCCATCATGGTGCCCCTTCGACCCCCTCTCCCTCTCTCTCCTCTTTTTTTCTCTCTCTTCTCTCTATCTCACTATCTTACTCTTATTTTGCAGGTTACCTCTAGCACCGTCGTCTTCCTCTAGCACCATTACCGGCGACCCTCGGAGTTTTCGGTGTGACCTCCTCTCTATAGCCGCAGGTATAATTTTTATTTTAATTGCATAGTATTATTTATTAATCACTGGACTAGATCTGTCAACAGATCGGATTCAGATCGAAACATGGATATTCAAATCTGGATACGATTTTAATTATTGATATCAAATCCAAATCCGAATACCTGATGGATCCATACTTGAAGTATCAGACCTGGATCCTAATGGATCCCAGGTATTTGGACCCGATTCTGGAATTTGAAACTAAGAAAGGAAGAGGAAGAAAGAGAGGGAGGGGTTCGATCTCGCTGTCATCGTCGATGAGGAAGATCGAGAGAGAGAGAGAGGGAGGGAGGGGTTCGGCCTCCTCGTCGCCATCACCGACGAGGGAGATCGAGAAAGGGAGTGAGGGAGGGAGGGAGGGGATTCGACCTCACCAACGAGGGAGATCGAGAGAGGGAGAGAGGGAGATCGAAAGAGGAAGAGATGGATCAGGGAGGGGGTCCGAGCTCACCGACGATGGAGATTGAGTGGGAGACGGACTGTTAGAAAGATGAGGGAACAGCAAAGACAGCCAAGAATAAAAGATGGGACACAGTCGAGCCGGTTTGGATACATAGCCGAACTGGCTTGGACCAAGATCGAATTGGTTGGGAGAGGACCCAAGTCGGATGTCTCAGGCATGGAGCTGGCTCGACTTCTGAGCGAGCCAGCTCGATGGGTACGAACAAAATTTGATATGTCTCTTTAAGGTTCCAACTTTAAGTCCTAAGGTGCCGCCATCATCTACTTCGTTCTTCTTTCAGATTTTTAGATTAACACCCAGGTTTGCATAAGAGATTGGATATATGACTGTTGCTCATCCTTAATTATTTATGAATGTAATTAATATTATAAAATTTATTAGATAATTTTTTTTAAATGTTTATATCTTGTTGCTTTTGTTTATTGCATTGCATAATGATAGATCCATCAATTGATTAGTGTACATAATCTTCGGTATCCATATAATTATATATAATTATACGAATGAGAGAATTATGTATAATGATCAATTGATTATTCAATTTGGATAGTTTAAAAATTATAGATAATTCTATAGGTAGTTGCGGTAATCAAAAGATATGCTAAGAATTTTGAATGAAATTTTGGACAGTATTTTTTTTTGTTCTCCCTACGTGGAAGAACTAAGAAAAAATGCTGCCAAAATTTCATTCGATCCCTGTTGCATATTGTTTGATTACTGTATTGAATATATAGAATTAATATAATTTCTGAATGAGATAGGATTTATCTTTATCTATTAGTTAGTGATATGATGCATTTATTGCATGTCTGAAAATGATATTTAATGTGAGTTTCACACGTGATATTTATTTCAATCCTTGTTTATGATACATTTTTTATTTATAATGCATATTTGTTTATAATTCATTAGCATATAATTTAAGTTTCATAAATGATTTAATTGCAGTATCATCATTTTTAAAATGGATAAGAGGTGGATGAAGTTTAGTAGGCTCTCGCCAAAATATGAGGCTGGACTTCAAAATTTTTTTGATTTTGCTATAGAAGAATTTGGGGATCATGGACTAATCCAATATCCTTATAAAAAATATATGGGTAGACCATGGCTACCTCGTCAAGATGTAAATGATCACCTTACTATTTATGGCTTTAAAATTTATTACAAAATTTATTGAAACCAACATGATGAAGGCAGACCGCAAGGAGGCGATCAACATGATGGGGGAGTGGAACAAATGGTTTGTGATATTTTTTTGTTTGTTGGCCATAATGATGGTGCATCTACGTTCATGCCTGATCTTGTGGTTAGTGGAATGATAAATAGTAAGAATGTAGAGAAGGTCTGCAAGTTGATGAAGAATGCTAATATTTCATTATATCTCGAATGTAAAAAGATAGCGAAGCTGGAGTTCTTAATCTAGTTGTATCATGCAAGATGCTCCAATGAGTTCAATAATAAAGGAGTGAATTGCATATTATAGCTTTTGGAGGACATTCTTTCGGACGATGTACAAATTTTAAAAAATAATTATAAGGCATTGAAGATTATTGAATAGCTAGGCTTTGCTTACACTAAGATACATGTATGTTTCAATGATTGCATGCTCTATTGGGAGGAGGATGTCAATCAAAATGAGTGCATGAGGTGCGGTATGTTAAGATGAAAATAGAATAAAGATGGCACATCGATTCGTATACTTTAAAAGTTGATGTGGTATTTTTCTTTGATTTCGAGATGACAAAAGTTATTTATGTCGGCAAGGACATCGAAGGACATGAGATGGCATGAAGAGGATCGAACAAAAGAAGATGTATTGAGACATCCAGCCGATGGAGAGGCATGGTAGAAGTTTAATGAATTATATTCTAACTTCGCATACGAGATACGTAATGTGAGGTTGGGCTTGTCGTGCGACGGTTTCAATCCGTTCAAGCATATGAATATTGTTCATAGTTTATTGTCAGTATTTATTCATATTTACAATCTTCCACAATGGATGTATATGAAAAAATCCTTTGCTTTCATGACAATGCTCATCCCTGGACCGATGGAGGTAGCTAATGACATTGATATTTATTTGCAGTCTCTTATTACCGAGCTAAAATAGTTATGGAGCATTCAAGATGTTCCAACTTTTGATGCTTTGTTGAATGAGTCATTCTTCATGCGCACAGTGCTTTTGTAGACAATAAATGATTTTTCAGTCTATGCTCTAATGTCGGGTTGGAGCACCAAAGGTGAGCTAGCATGCCCGATTTATGAAAAAAACATTCGGTCTAGAAGGTTGACACATTGAAAGAGCTTTGGTTATTTGGGGTATCGATGTTTTCTTTATCAAAATCATCCATATAGAAGGGATGCACGCTCCTTCGATGGCACTGTTGAAGAAGGTGAGGCACCCAGTTGGATGTCTGAAAGTGATGTACTTAGAGAGTTGAATGGTCTCAATGTTGAATTTAAGAAAGATAATTCGATTGGTGGTAAAAAGAAGAAGTATCGATCAAAGAAAGATGACACACACTTTAATTGGAGGAAAAATAGCATTTTCTTTAACTTGCCATATTGGAAGACAAATTTATTCTGCCACTGCTTAGATGTAATGCATATTGAAAAAAATGTGTTCGAGCTCCTATTGGCAACAATCTTAAATATTAAAGATAAGATTAAGGATAACTTAAATTTTCGATTTGACTTGAAAGAATGAGATATTAGAAGATCACTCCATCCGGCATCGATAGGGGAAGAACAGTGGAGGCTCCCTCGTGCATGCTATGTTATGAATGTCTCCGAACGATCTACATTTCTTTGTGTATTGGAGAACATAAAGGTCTACTCAAGCAACATATCAAAGTGTATAAAAGTAAGGATGTCAAACTTGGGGGATTGAAGACTCATAATTATCATGTGCTGATGCAGGAATTGATCCAAATAGCTATTCGCCGCTTGTTGTCAAAAAATATCAGAATGACTGTTATTTATCTTTGCAACTTTTATAGAGATATTTGTGCAAAGAGGTTGCTCAAGAAAGACGTAAAGAAAATGAAAGCAAGAGTGGTGACTATATTATATGATCTGGAGAAGATATTTTCACCATCATTTTTCATGGTTATGATGCATCTCACCATTCACCTTGCAGGAGAAGTTACAGTTGAAGGTCTAGTGTTCTGCTGATGGATGATCCTACTGAGAGGAATATTCAAACTCTGAAATCTTATGTAAGAAATATGAATCGCCTGAAGGGATCGGTAGAAGCTTATTTCGGTCAAGAGTATATGGATTTTTATATCATGTACTTAAACAAGCTCGAGATACGTCATAATTGGCCAAGAGGAATCAGGATGATCAGTATGAGCCAATTGAGCCTCCATTTGAGTCCATTCCAAGCCATGTGGACTTTCCACTTCATACCACCTCACTGATTTAAGAATTAGAGAAATGGATAAGGCACACCGCTATGTGTTCTTCAACTATGATGTCGTTGAGCCGTACATAAGATGAATCACTCACTCTTATTTATTTTATAATAATTAAAAAATATCTAATTTTATCTAAATTTATTCTTTGTGCATGCAGCAAACACAAGAAGATCATAAGAGTACAATATGAAGCTCCAAGTATGCGGGAGAAAGAGAAAATGCATAGCAAAGAATTTTCTGAATGGTTCAAAGATAATATAAGTGATTATATATTTTTACCTTGTACAACTTATTTAAACATATTTACTAATTAGATATTATCTCCTTAGTTAGGTATGGAGATTACCGCTCAGAGATGTGAGCCTTGAAGTACGTACTCTTTCAATGGATCCTAATCATACCATACGTGAGTGTAAACAGCTCGTCCTTAATGGCTACAGATTTAATATTTATAGCAGATCCATAAATATGGTAATACAAAATAGTGACATCATGTTGACAGCCACCATTGGGTGTTATGCTAGCTCGAGGGATTCACAGCCTCGCATGGAGGATTTGAACTATTATGGTATGTTAGAGAAGATAGTCATCTTGGACTATTATTCTAAAAAGATGATTGCGTTGATGAAGTGCAATTGGTTTGACACCGTACCACAGTCTGGGATGAAGACTAATGAGTGTGGATTTACTCTCATTAACATGTAACGCCATCTCCATACTGAAAAACCGTATATACTTGCCTTCCAAGCTAGTCAAGTCTTCTATGTTAGTGATCCCTTGGAGCCTCAATGGGGTGTTGTTGTAAAGATGGTACCTAGGTATATTTTTGATGATATCGAAGTTGATGACGATGTTGGACCATGTTAGATATATATGCCCTAGAAGTCAGAATTGGCTGATACTTGTAATACACTTCTAGGGGCAAAATTATAATTTTGACTATTATCAATAAAATGGATTCTTTTCTATTACATATGTGTATTTAGTGTCTGTGATACATTCTTTGAGTTAATGGTAATGATAATTCATATTTTCAAGAGTTAAAAATTTAAGACATGAATAATCATTATTAACTCATAAAATGCTCCCGACCATAGGATCATCACGAGAATGGTGATTGATCTAGAAGGTTGGTATACAATCACTTCTTTTTAGTAGATGAGTCTTGAGTCTACGATGTGGAGACATCGAAGTGAGAGTACAGATACTCGTTAGAGAACGAGGACACTGAGCGTGACCACCTCGAGTAGTCATTAGAAAGTCTAGCTTCTCATCAATGACTGACTCGATGCTGCAGTGGTGTATCTGGTTCTTTGACCTGAGGTGCATCAGCAGTTTACCTTAAGGATGTTATAGTTTGACTACACCATAACTCGATCTCCTAACCATACGGAATCCTGAGGTGTATGTTGGCTATAGCATGTTCATTGTAGAAATTGGATTGCATCAAGAAGGAATCTATCTACCTCGGTGGTAGAGGAGCAGTCCTATGATGATCATGAAAATCAAGTCCAAAAGCCCATGGCCATGGTATAGTGAAGTAATAGAAAGAGTTTCTATTTAGGTTTTCACATCGGACTTGAATTGAATGATTACATCATATGACAGAGACTAGGATTTGACGAGTTCACCTAAACCCTAATTTGATTGGAGCTCAAGATAGAAGAACTTAATCACACAGGTAGCTGCACCAAGAGGTTCGCATTTAGCTTTGATAGGTTGCCACCATATACTGCTAGGTGTCACTGATGGATTTTGGAAGTAATTAGAATGATTTAGATGATCGATCATTCTAGCTGTTCGAATCAGAAGAGTTCTGATCCATCGAAAGAAATTTCGATGATGTCAATGATAGAGATCATGATATATCCTATTACCATACAGAACTGAACCTAACTGGACCACACAAATAAGGTTTGAATCTGATGATCATCAATTGAATTGATCCAGTTCAATTGATCTGAATGAGATTCAATTAGGTTCAAGAAAATCGTGCTAGCACTCGATTGAACCTAATGTTCTTCTTTTACTGTCATAAATAGTTGTCCTGACTGAGCCAAAGGAGTTTGTGCTCGATCAGAAGCCTTCACTTGGTCTGACTGGAGCCTGTCCAGATCAAAAAATGGTTATCTTATTTTGTAAGATAATACCTACCATTTTTGATCACCTACCATTTCTCGTCCTTTGATTTTGGTCAAAAATTGATCTTTGACTGGTCAAATATTGACCATTGATACTTTGACTTCTGTCCATGTGTCATGCACCTATTAGAGAGCTGGTGGAGGCTTGTCCTCCTGCCAGAACCTGACAAGGAGGAGGGCGCACGCCACCATTGGCATGTGCCCAAGCTGGAGGCGCCTAGGAGTCCGTATTGGACAGGAACTCCATCTTCTTTTTAGATTCCGATTAGACTTCTCCTAAGAACCAAGTTTGACTGATTTTAGGCGCCATCTAAGGAGGAATTCAAGGAACTCTATTCCCACCAATCAGATTTAGATCTGATTTCATAAAGGGTTGTGATTGGTTGGGAAGAAGAGGAGTTGGATCATGCATAGTCTATAAATAAGACCCTACGTCCAACTCAAAAAGCATTAAAAATTTCCACGCCTCAAGGCTGCCTCTTCTCTCCTCCTCCATGCCAAGTCCATCTACTTCCTCTCCTCTCCATGCCCAAAGAAGTTTGGGATCCAAGTTGGTGCAATCCAGACGAGAGAAAGACGACAGAAAGCTAGAAGGCTACGCTGCTGCAAAGGACAACTGCTGATCTTCGAAAGGTGTTTTGAAGATCCTCAAAATCAGATTCAGATCTAATTTTTGAGGACGTGATAGAGAAGAAGAGGATCTCCAGATCCAATTCAAGTGGATACCGATAGAGGCCAGGCACTTACGTGGCTAGATTCAGAACTTTCCGCTGCTTATAGGATCATCAACGGGTAATAGGATTACCTTACGTTAAGATAAATTAAGTTTGACTTAATTTATCTAAATTTATTTTAATTATTAAAATAATGAAGATCAGATCTGAAATATCCTGGATATGATCTAGATCAAAGAGAAAAATTTTTGAAATATATCTTTTAATTCGATCAGATCTGATCGAATCTGATCCGAAAGATCAGGATTTTTCTTCAGACCTTGCATGCAAAGTGTTTCTCTAGGACAAAATTTATCTGATACTGTCGAGGTCTCAGACACATTTATCATGAGTGATGGTGATGTCTATATTGTAGATGCCACTAAGCGATGACTTCAACATTCTTATATAAATTATTAGAGTCTATTTATTGATGTGTTACTAATATTATTATTCAATATGTTATATTTATTGTCCAGAGGTTGCAATCTAAGAGGAGGGATGAATTAGATTTCTAAAATATAGATGGTTGGAGAGAGATTTCGAGATCTCTCGATTCTGAATAAGACATCTCACCAGAATTGTGTAACCTCTTGAGAATCCTGCGAGACTTCTCGCTCTTAGAGTATAGAAACTGAGTTTCTATTTTGGTTAAAAAGATTTTTGATGGATTTTTGCTACCAATCAAATAGATTTGATTTTTATTTGAATTCCCATTTATATCTTTCTTGTTTTGGTT
The DNA here is from genome assembly GCA_006176705.1 of Cocos nucifera. Classification (NCBI taxonomy): domain Eukaryota; kingdom Viridiplantae; phylum Streptophyta; class Magnoliopsida; order Arecales; family Arecaceae; genus Cocos; species Cocos nucifera. Next base: position 69,504 of record QRFJ01003233.1, read on the forward strand.
AAAGAGTTCTCTTTCTTCAGATCTTTGGAAGCTTAAGAAAAATTTCTTCTTTAAAGATCTTGACTTGATGAATTTTTATAGATCTTTTCTTAAAATGATTCTTCAATTTAAATACCTGGCAAGACCTACATTCACTCATGAAATATATGGTTAAATACTCAAACTCATGTTGATTAACATTGCAGGTTATGATAGGACCGAAATACCATCTAGCTTTCACTCCCATCCCTCGAATGACTATGCGGAGCTCCGCATCTGAGTCAGGCCGATTGGCCATGCCATGCTGTGTCGGTAGATCGTGCCTTAGGCCATGCCGTATTGGTAGGTTATGCTATGCCGTACCATGCCATGCCGTACCGTGTTGGTAGACTGTGCCATGCTGTGCCGTGTCAATAGGCCATGCCTTGGGCCGTGCCATGTCGGTCGCTAAGAGAATCTTCGACTGCTAAGAGAACCTCCATCTTGTTGCTTTTGTTTATTGCATTGCATAGGGATAGACCCGTTAATTGATTAGTGTACATAATCTTCGACATCCGTATATTTATATGTAATTGTATGGATGATACCTAGGCATATCTTTGATTATTGTTCAACATGTTATATTAGTTAATGTTCATTAACATTGCAGGTCACAATAGCATCGAAATGCCATCTAGCTTTCATCCGTCTCTTGATGGATTACGCGGAGTTCAACATCTGAAGAGCAGTCGGAGCATACTCCATCCACCTCCGCATCGACTGCTTAGGAATTTTCATTGATCTACTCCACCGACATCTGAGCCTCTACCGTTATCCATATCTTCGATACATGCTACTCCACCGACATCTAAGTGTATATTTTTATTATATTATTTATTTATTTTTTATATAGTATTTATACACTTATATATTTGCATAATATATTTTTATTGCATGTGCATCATCCGGTCAGACATTTCACAGTCCCACACGTATAGCGCATGTATGGAACCACCAGCATCAGGTGATGGTGCAGTATGATGCAGAGGAAAGACCAGTAGGGGAGTTTGCACGGAAGATGCATTTCTTTTTTGGAGTGCTTGTGAGATGGTCAGATATTATTTTGGTAGAGCCCAGAGACTGACGATTGATGGATGATGCTGTCAGGGATCGAATGTGAAAGGAGATATGGGTAAGTGCATCTTAATTATATTTATGCATTTTACATGTTTACACTATGTTTAATTAGAATAATTTTATAACTGACTTTTAATAACTTTGTGCAGAGAAGGTATGACTTTCCTGATCATGAGAGGGCTCGAGAAGCTCGACTGAAGAAGATTGGGGAGTTATACCGGGGCTACAAGGTCAAGCTCCATAAAGGATGGCTCGAGCACCAACGAGACACTCCAGAGGAGCCTGTTCCTTGGATACAGGATTGCCCTCCGAGTCAGTGGGAGAGGATGATTATACATTGGAGGAGCCAGGAGTTTGAGGTAAAATTACTAACTTTTAAATTTTTTAATATGCTTAAAGTTATATTTAAATATTTTTAAAATATTTATTATTTATTTAAATATTTGTTAGGCTACTTTTCATCTAAACTGGGAGAATCGGGCAGTCCAGGAGTATACGCACACTTTCGACCATGAGTCTATGACCAGTCGTGTGTATAGAAAGATAATGAATTCTAAATCTTATAAAATAAATTAAATTAATATTTTTTTCATATTTCTGATAAACTGATTCATTGTTATAGCTGATGAGAGATAGAGTGATGCCCAGCCATAGCAAGATCTTCCGATCCAGCCATACGGACAAGAAGAGCAAGCCGATAAATGCTACGATTGAAAGAATTTTTGTAAGTATTAAATATATTACTATATATGATTAATATTAAGTTATTTTTTATAAAATTTTATTTAAATTTATAATTACAAGATCAGTTTGATGCGCTCGCGAGCGAGGATCCGGATACCTCTGGCCCTCATGATCATCTATTTCAGATCTTAGGGCTTGAGCACTCTCGAAGGATCCGATGCAGATCCGAACATATGTCGATCAGCTATTAGTCTGAGGCAAGAGTCTCTTCACAGGCTTTCGGTGTCATCAGTCGGAAGGAGCTTGAGGAGGCATTGACACGGACAGATCATGCTGCGACGCAGGCAGATTGGTGTGAGGAGCATGCATTTCATCTGGAGGGCATCGTGAGAGACATGGTGTCAACGCTCAGCATGCATTTTGGAGGTGCCTTCATGAATTTTGAGGATATGTTGGCCCACATTCCAGCTCTGGCTCTAGCTCCCGGTGGCGACAATGATGTAAATTTAGAAAATTTTTGATATATTTTTTAAAAAATATTATAATAAATTTTATTTAATAATAAAATTTTGGCATTTTAAAAATATTTTTATATTTATAATATTTTTTTAATGTTATACATCTCCACATTTAATTGGTAAAATATATAAAAGATTAAAAATTTTATATTTTTTAATTATTCAGAAGCTACGGCAGCGGTTATACCGTAGACGTGCCAATCACTGCTGTAGGCATTGTGTCAACCACTGCATTTGACCTATGATAGTGATTATATAATCGTTGCTATAGATAAATCTATAGCAGCGATTTATGAATCGCTGCAATAAGTACTCTATGGCAGTAGTTTCAAAAATTGTTATCATAAATCTATGGTGATGGCTACAATAATAATGGTTAGCTGATTACTGTCATAATCTATAGCAATATTTTTTGAGCTATGTATTGCTGTCATAATTTCAACGGAGGGCCTTGAATGCAAGACCTCTTCGGGGAAGGATGCTGGCACAACCACCAACATAGAGGCAGTCGGGCCTGCAATAGAGATTGCCAACCATATCGAAACCTTCAATACGGGTATTATGTACCTGAGAGCATCCCTCCACTCGAAACCCGGGTCGGTTTTGGACCACAGCCACCAGTGTTTTCTGAATGCATGGAAGAGTGACTTATTAATTTATAATAACTAAATGCATCTATTTTATATTTAGACAAGCAGGCTTATCAGTTGAATGGTCCTGCTTGCTGGAGCAGATCAATCAACCACGCACTCATGCATGCATGCAGGGACGCAGAAAAGAAAAATTGTTCCACCGCTGCATGTAAAGGGATTCTTCACGAGCCTTTTTACCTTTTTCTTTTTTCTTCATAAAAAAATCTATGAGGAATGTGAGTTGGATTGGAAGAGATGCACACGAAACGGCACATGAAAATAGATGCAGATGCATTGTAATAGGATTCACGTAACTTGTGATCTCAACATGCACGAGTAGTGACTGCTATAAATTTTGGTCATCCATCTTCAACTCTTAAGTCCAGAGACATTCATGATAGCTAAGGTTGCCTAAGCAGATAGAAGGACCCGCAACTGGGAACATTGATTAGCTTTCAACCCCTCTGCACTGTCATGAAAATAAAAGCAAAGCAAGGACAAAGTGCAAAACAAGAGAAAGGGTCGGCTTCTTCTCTAATCTCTATCATTAAATTTCACATGAACTGGTCGACCACGAACTCTCTGGGGCTTGTGAATACCAAGTAGGAATTGGACTTGGTCGAGGGCTTGATGTAATCAATACGATCAGAATGGATCTTATGATCTAAATGACTGATCTATCGATGATATGGATCTCAACATCATGACATCATTGTGATCCCAACCACATGATGAAATCCAAATAGTCTAGGGCCCTCTTGATTCAAATTATAAATTCCAAGTCATGGATTACTTCATCCTGATAACAACTGCTATGTATATATTCATCACTGAGCATAACTGATATGTGAATAAAACTGAAGCCCGAAAAGCCGTTACTGTATATGTAGGTACTGCAGTTACTGGTATGTAAAGATGGAATTACGGTATCCGATCAGACCTAAACACAGTTTCAGCTATCTATTTATAAATCCTGCTGGATTTGAATCTGAATTCGGATTACTTTTCACTTGTTAACAAACGCTGCACCACGAAGATGCAGCATTCATTTCTATTTTATGTAGGTACTCTATTTTACTTGTCCATATCTATTCTTCTCATGGAATAGTTATTTGATGTTTTAGTTATAATATGTCATATTTTAATTATTATTTATTTACACAATAGATTCTCCACCCTTTGAAAAAAATAAATAATTAGTGTTACTTTATTTTATTCTTGATTATCCTTTCAAAACTTTATTTTTAAAATATTAATAACTTCTATGTATTCCAAGATTTATGTGTATTTTTCTTACAAGCTCTCTAAAAGCAGATAATTCATGATTATTTTTTAATTATATTGTAATTAAAAACTAATGATAGTATTTGATACAAACAAATATATATTTTTGTATTATAACTTTTTTTTAAATAATTCTGATTTGAATATTTTTAATACAAATCTGGTTAGATCAATTTGGCCTTTTAACAGGCCGGTGTTGATAACTATGTTTGAGATTCTTTGCTATTACTACAGTGAAATGGATAATAGGCGATGCTAAAAAAAGATTTTTTTGAAAATTTTTTTTACGACATTTCAAAAAGCGTTGCAAAAGCGTAGCGTATATAAAAGTGGAGATGAAATGCACCGACATTTTTAAAAAGCATCGGAAGCTTTTTTACTGATATTTCGGTGTCGAAAATATAAAAAATTTTGATACTTTTTAGCATTGTTAATGACAACAACCGTTGCGGTGTATCAAGATGCTTTTTAAAAGTATTGACAAGTAAGATACTAGCAATGCTTATAAGTATCGTTAACCAATTCATTAACAATGCTTAAAAGCATAATTAATTTTTTTTAAAAAAATATATAAAAATATAAATACAAAAATTTTTATACAAAATTATATCAATTAAACAATATTAGCATGTACAATCACTACTATTCATGACAAAAGCAAACACTAATATCAAATTTGGGCTAAAAAATATTGTTTTATATAAATAAAAATAAAATACTAATATTGGTTCATTACAATCAAGAGTTCAACCAATTAAAAGCATACAGAAAATATAGGGCTACAATAAAAGTAAAATGATGTTAATCATCTGTAGATAAATAGTCGTCGCTGTCTCTACGAATGCCTGACATGCCACCGTCTCCATGAGTGCCTAATGTGCCCGGATCCTATAAGAAATATATAAAAAACTTGATTTACAAATTTATATATAAAAATATATTAATTATTAAATTGATACAAAAGTATATATTTAATAATATGTGTTTATCCGAGATGGGGCATACATATCTAATAAAGATGTAAGCTAATCAATCTACCCTCTCATGGCCTGTATCTCAGTATGACTCTGTCTCATCTCCTCTATTTTAATGGCACAATTCTGTCTATTCTCTTGTATCTCCATCTCGAATCTACGAACGCATTAAATCTGAGCATCTGCTGTAGCATCCTCTATATATTTGCTCACCGTAGATAACTAAGTAGGTGTGATTCCTACTCCATAATCTCTCACTCGACCGTAGTACTTTGGTTCCATCAACTCTATGAATACCTCGACCTCGATGCAGCTCTGCAGCGTAGATGTTGCGGACTCATCCTCACACTCCGTAATGAAAGATGTAGCCCTCTTCTATATTTATTTTAAAAACAAGAGTTATATATTTTTGGCTAATAAAATTAAACTAAAATCATTGCACAAAATAGAATATTAATAATGTCATACATATAAATCCCTCGATTCATCCCAAATAAAAGTAATATTATGATGAACATAAGTCATTCAGTAAAACTCCACTTTACCTGATTCCCTCCCATGCTCATCCACTTACACAAAAAATTTTAGTTTTAAGCAAAAAGTTATAACAATTTTTTTATAAAAAAGATATAAGTATCATGATACATGTATGGTCCACGATATATAATGATGTTAGTTTTATTAAAAAATATAAGCATTCAACATAACAAGTATAACTTAATTATGAAAATATAAGGAACATACAAACTCCTGTCGGAATCGTGTATAACTCTTCAACCCCGATATATGAGGAACAGACTGAGCTACCTATGCAACTCTACTAATAGCAAAATAAGTCTATAAAATAAAGTAAATAACTTATTATATGTATAATATATAATGTATAATAATATAAATCAATATATTTATAATATATTTAAAAGAAAGAGATAATGAACCAATAATAAATTTATGCCCTCTCGGAGAATCAATAATGAACCAGCTCTATCCATTGATGAGGGGATACATTAAGAGGATAATTTCTAGCAATCTTCTCCTCTATCGTACCCTATCTCATATTGTTCCTCTTCAATTATGCTCTATATTTTTTTCATTTATGGTTGAGATACTTCATTACAAAATCATGACTGAATGGAGGAAGTACAAACTTACTCTATAAATAAAAAATATATTAAATTAAATAAATAATATAAGTATTTAATAATTAATTTATAGTATGAAATTCAATTCATTATCTCTACAACTAAGAGGAGCTCAACTTTATACATTGGAAGCATGCCATTCTATTTTGCATAGCTTAATGGATATAGCTGAGGTCTTCAAGCAACAGTCCCAAAAAATGAAGTCAATAAGCTGGCAACTTTTTTAACTGGCTGAACTAGCTGATTGCACTCCATAATAATTCTCTCATCCTCATGCATCTGCCACACATCTCGTACTATTATGGGTTCGCATCTAGAGCATACTCTTTTGGATCCATTTAGAAAAAATACGTAAAAATAACAAAGTACTGAATATACATAAAATAAAATAAAAAATATTATATATTCTGAATACGTATCTTATCATCTGTCTGGTGAATAGGAGGATCGTACTATACTGCCGATGAAGGAGGATAGGGATTGAAATATTGTATAACTAAACTGGCTTTAGGCTACTACATTGAACAAGAGGTACTGGCCTTTGTCGATGGCAAAAATTCGAACTCCATACCAGCATATCATCACCTACGATGCATGATGTTACCTAGCATTTATAATTTTATATAAATAAAAGTTAGAATCAGTTAACATAAATAGTTATGATTAGCTCGTTGCTGATAAATTAAAAATTTACTACATAAATATAAATATATAATTTAGAATATTATATCTGGTATAATATTTAAATTTGTTATATCTTAAATATACTAATCTACGATGGTTAGATATTATATCATTATGAAATAACACATAACGACATGTTTGTGCTAAGGATTTTTGATCAAATATAATACTTTTAGCTCTTCCTAAAATTCTTCCAATAGTTAAGAACTTATACAATTCTGCATTCTCCATAAAGTCATTATGCCATTGTGGTCGACTAAAAATAATCTTTACACCTTGAAGATATCTTGAATAAAATATCAAATACTCATCAACAATATATCCTTTCAGCAATCAAGCCCTCAAGATTGGCTTTATTTCATACATAATTTTTAAGATGCACAAGATACCTTCAAGAATTAAATATTTATTAAAATATCAATATAACATTATTTCTAATAAAGTTATTAAAAGATTTAAGATTTATAATAATATCTCTCAATAGGATACATCCATTTATAGTGGACTAATCCATCAACTTTACATTTCGAAGCTAGGAAAATGAACAAATATACCATAATAATAAAAAATCCAAGAGAAATTTTTTTTTCCATCTGATAAAGTGTAATTGCAATATTAGATTCCAACCGATTAAGTTTCCGAAGATCAATAACTTTAGAATATAATGCCTTAAAGAATGATGATAATCAAAGTACAACTGTAACAACTTGTTTTGACAATGACAATCTTAAATCTAGTGGAAAAATATCTTCACTACTACAGAATAGGACTACGATAGTGGTTCGTAACTACTATCATAGTCTAAAAAATCACTGCCATAGGCTATGATAGATGTTCTCTAACAGCTGCCACTGTTGCCATCGGCATAGACCTATGATAGTGATTATTGCAGTAGTTACAACAACCGCTATCATAAACGCCTATGGCAATGGTTTTCGAATTGCTGTCATAGCCCTGAGATATGGCAGCGATTTTTGAACCACTATCATAGGCCTAAGATATTACAGCGATTTTTGAATCACTGTCATAGACTTGAGCTATGATAGCAATTTTCAAACCACTGTCATAGACCTGAGCTATGACAGTGATTTTCGAAACGTTACCATAAGTGTAATGTAGCGTTTGGTACGTGACTTACGGTCTAGCTTGGCACGTCTATGACCACGATTTTACAACTACTATCTTAGCTTTTGAATAATAAAAAATATAAAATTTTTAATTTTTTATATATTTTATTTGATAAATGCAAAGATATATATAACATAATAAAAAATATAGATAAATATTATAAATATAAAAATATTTCTAAAATACTCTAATTTTATTGCTGAATAAAATTTATTATAATATTTTTTAAAAAAAATACATCAAAAGTCTCCTAAATCTACATCGTTGTCATCATCAGAAGATGGAGTACGAGCTGGAGGAGCTGGAGATGGAGCTGGAGTCGGAGCTGGAGGGGCTGGAGTTGGAGTCAAAGCTAGAGCTGAAACGTCGGCCAACATGTCCTCAAAGCCCATGAAGTCTGCTCCAAAATATAAGCTAAGCCTCATCAGCATGATGCTCAGGACATCCTCTAGAAGAGATGTGTGCTCCTCAGCATGAGTAGCTCGTATCGTAGCCTGATCTATTTGCGCCAATGCCTCCTCAAGCTACTATCAATTGACAATATTGAAAGCATGTTAAGAGACGCTCGCCTTAGACCAGTAGCTTATCGGTGTATGTTCAAGCCTTCATCGAATCCTCTCAGAGTGCTCAACCCCCAAGACTTAAGATAGATGGTCATAAGGGCTAGAGGTATCCGAGCTCTCACTTGCAAACGCATCTAACTGCTCCTATAATTATAAATTTAAATAAAAATTTATAAAAAATACTATAATACTGATAATATATACTAATATATTTATTACTTATAAGAATTCTCTCGATCGCGGTGTTCATCGGTCTGTCCTTCTTATCCATACAGTTAGATCGAAAGATCTCACTACGATTGGGCATCAACCCCTCTCTTATCAGCTATAATAATTGATCAGTTTATTAGAAATATATAAAAAATATTAATTTAATTTATAAATAAAGATTTAAAATTTATTATTTTTTTATGCATACGACTGGCTATAGACTCATAGCTTAGAGTGTGCATATACTCCAGGACTGCTCGATTCTCCCAGTTCTGATGAGAGGTAGCCTAACAAGTATTAAAATAAATAATAAATATTTAAAAAATATTTAAATATAATTTTAAGTGTATTAAAAAATTTAAAGTTAGAAATTTTATCTCGAACTTCTGGCTCTTCTAATGTCTAACCATCCTCTCACATGGACTTGGAGGACAGTTCTATATCCAAGGAACAAGCTCCTTCAGAGTATCTCATCGGTGCTCGAGCCATTCTTTATGGAGCTTGACCTTGTAGCCCCGGTATATCTCTCCAATCTTCTTCAGTCAGGCATTTCGAGTCCTTTCATGATTTGAAGAATCGTACCTCCTTTGCACAAAAATTATCAAAAGTCAGTTACCAAATTATTCTAATCAAACAAAGTGTAAACATATCAAATGCATAAATATAATTAAGATACACTACCCATATCTCCTCCCATATCTGATTTTTGATACCAACATCCATCAATCGTCAGTCTATGGGCAATATTGAAATGATGTCGGACTGCCTCACAAGCACTCCAAAAAAGAAATGCATCTTCCGCATGGTCTCTCCTACCGACCTTTCCTCCGCATCATACTGCACTATCATCTGATGCTGGCAGTTCTACACATGCGGCATAAATGTGGGACCATGAAATATCCTACTGGATGATGCACCTACAATAAAAATATGTTATTCAAATATATATGTACAAATATTATATATAAAATAAATAATATAATAAAAATATATACTCAGATGTCGATGTCGGAGCATATGTCGAAGATGTGGTTGATAATGGAGGCTCAAATGCTAGTGAAGTAGATGCCGATGGTGGATGGTAGATGTCGATGGTCCGTGAGCAGCTGATGCAGAGGTTGATGAAATATGCTCCGACTGTGTCTCAGATGTGGAGCTTCGCGTTGTCTGTTGAGAGGTAGAAATGAAAGTTGGATGGCATTTCGGTGCCATCATGACCTACAACATTAATGAAGATTAACTAATATAACATGTTGAATAATAATATTAGTAACGCATCAATAAATAGATTCTAATATTTATACCAGAATATTGAAGTTATTGTCTAGTGGCATCTACAATATGGACATCATCATCACTCCTGATAAATATATCTGAAATCTCAACAGTACCAGATAAGTTTTGTTCTAGAGGAGCACTATACATGCATGGTCCAACATCGTCATCAACTTTGGTATCAGCAAAAATATGACTAGGAACCATCCTCACAACAACACCCCATTAAGGCTCCAAGGGATCACTAACGTAGAAGACTTGACTAGTTTGAGAGGCAAGTATATACAGTTCTTCAGTGCGGAGATGGCGTTGCATGTTAATAAGAGTAAAATCACACTCATCAGTCTTCATCTCTAAATGTAATAAGGTGTCAAACCAATCATACTTCATCAATACAATCCTTTCTTTAGAATAATAGTCCAAGATGACTATCTTCTCTACCATGCCATAATAGTTCAAATCCTTTATACGAGGCTATGAATTCCTTGAGCTAACATAACACCCAGTGGTGACACTCAACATGATGCTACTATTTTGTGTTGCCATGTTTATGGATCTGCTGTAAATATTAAACCTATAGTCATTAATGACGAGCTGTTTATACTCATGCACGGTACGATTAGGACTCATTGAAAGAGCATGCACTTTAGGGCTCATATCATCGAATGGTAATCTCCACATCTAATTAAGAAGATGACACCTAATTAGTAAGCATGTTCAAATAAGTTGCACAAAACAAGAACGTATAATCATTTAAATGATCTTTGAACCATTCAAAAAATTCTTTGTTATGCATTTTTTCTTTCTCCCGCATACTTAGAGCTCCATATTTTATTCTTATGATCTTCTTGTGTTTACTACATGCACAAAGAATAAATTTAGATATAATTTAATATTTTTTTAATTATTATGAAATAAATAAAACTAAGTGACTCATCTTATGTACGGCTTAATGACATCACAGTTGAAGAGCACGTAGCGATGTGCCTTATCTATTTTCTCAAAGCTTAAATCAGTGAGGTGGTATGAAGTAAAAAGTCCACCCAACTGTGGAATGGACTCAAATGTAGGCTTAATTGGCTCATATTGATCATCCTGATTCCTCATTGACCGATTATGATGTATCTCGAGCTTGTTTAAGTACATGATATAAAAATTCATACACTCATGACCTAAATAATCTTATGCTATGGATCTATCCGAGTGATTCATATTTCTTACATAAGATTTTAAAGTTTGAATATTTTTCTCAGTAGGATACATCCATCGATAGAACATGATGCCTCCAAGTACAACTTTTTTCATAAAGTGCATGGTGAGATGCATCATAATCGTAAAAAATGATGGTAAAAATATCTTCTCCAGATCACATAATATAGTCACCATCCTTGCCTTCATTTCCTTCACGTCTTTCTTAAACAACCTCTTTGCATAAATATCTCCATAAAAGTTGCAAAGACGAATAACAATCTTTCTGATATTTTTTGATAACACATGGTGAATAGCTATTGAGATCAATATCTGCATCAGCATATGATAATCATGAGTTTTCAATTCTCCAAGTTTGACATCCTTACCATGCACATGCTTTGATATGCTACTTGAGTATCTATCTGGGATCTTTATGTTCTCCAACATTCGAAGAATTATGGATCGTTCGAAGGCATTCATAACATAGCATACATAAGAAAGCCTCCACTATTCTCTTTCTACCGCATAGGCTGGAAAGTCATTTATTATCCGTAAAGTATTGCACGCATGGAGAATAACTCATTCAGCAAAGCATCAAAAGTTGGAATACCTTGAATGCCCCATAATTATTTCAGCTTGGCAATAAGAGGCTGCAAATAAATATCAATGTCATTACTGACCTCCATCGATCCAAGGATGAGTACTATCATGAAAGTAAAGAATTTTTTCATACACATCGACAGTGGAAGGTTGTAAATATAAATAAATATTGGTCATACACTATTGACGGTATTCATATGCTTGAACATGTTAAAACCATCGCACGATAAGTCCAACCTCACATTACGTATTGCTTGTATGAAGTCGGGATGTAATTCATTAAACTTCTATCATGCATCGGCTGGATGCCTCAATGCATCATCTTTTGTTCGATTATTTTCATGTCATCTCATATTCTTCGATGTCTTTATCGAGATAAACAACTTTTGCAGTCTCAAAATCAAAGAAAAATATCACATCAACTTTTGAGGTATACGAGTCGATGTGCCATCTTTGTTCTATCTTTATCTTGATACATCGCACCTCGTGCACTCATTTTGGTTGACATTCTCCTCCTAATAGAGCATGCAATCATTAGGACATGCATGTATCTTGGTATAAGTAAAGTTCAGCTGTTCAATAATCTTCGATGTCTCATAATTATTCTTCGAAATTTATACATCGTCCGAAAGAATGTCCTCTAAAAGCTCTAGTATACAGTTCACTACATTATTACTGAATCTATTGAAGCATATCGCATGATACAACCAGATTAAGAACTCTAGCTTTGCCATCTTTTCACATTTGGGATATAATGAAATATTAGCATCCTCCATCAACTTACGGACCTTCTCCACATCCTCACTGTTTGTCATTCTACCAACTACAAGATCAGGCATAGACGTAGATACACCATCATTATAGCCAATAAATGAAAAAATATCAGAAACCATTTATTCTACTCTCCCATTTTGTTGATCGCTTTCTTGCGGCCTGTCTTCATTATGTTGGTTCCAATAAATTTCATAATCTATTTTAAATTCATAAATAGTGAGGTGATAATTGACATCTTCACGAAATAGTCACGGTCCATCCATACATTTTTTACAAGAACATTGGATCAGTTCATGGTCCCCAAATTTTTTTATAGTAAAATCAAGAAATTTTTGAAGTCCAGCCTCATATTCTGGCGAGAGCCTACTAAAATTTATCCATCTCTTATCTATTTTAAAAATGATGATACCATAATAAAATTATGTGTGAAACTTAAATTATATACTAATGCATTATAAACAAATATGAATTATAAATAAAAAATGTATCATAAATAGGGATTGAAATAAATATCATGTATGAAACTCATATTAAATATCATTTTCAGATATGCAATAAATGCATCATATGATCAACTAATCGATAAAGATAGGTCCTATCCAATTCAAAAATTGAATTAATTCTATAAGTTCATTATAGTAATCAAACAATATACAATATGAATTGAATGAAATTTTGGCAACATTTTCTCTTAGTTTTCCTATGTAGAAAAAATAAAAGAAAAGTATTATCTAAAATTTCATTCAAAATTCTGAGCGTACGTTTTGATTACTGAAATCATCATTAAAATTATTTATAATTTTTAAACTATCCAAATTGGATAATCAATTAATCATTGTATATATTTTTTTTATTTGTATAATTATATATAAATGTACGAATGTCGAAGATTATGTACACTAATCAATTGACGGATCTATCATTATGTAATGCAATAAACAAAAGCAATAAGATATAAACATCCAAAAATATTATGCAATAAATTTTACAATATGAATTATATCTATAAATAATTAAGAATGAGCAATAAATTATTTTATGAGCTCAGAAGTGACACTCTTATGTCTTAAAAATATGAAAAGATGGTTATGGAAAGACAGAAGCGAGTCGGAAGAAGAATCAATCTTAATAGTAAAGTTCAGAAATTGGATCGGCTCACTTTGAGACTGAGCTGGCTTAGTCTAGGACTGGATCAGCTAGATCTCAAAGAAAAATTCAGATAGAGAGTAGCATTTTTGGATTGTTGGCATGGTATGCAATTGGGTCGGCTCAGTCTGGACTGAGCCGACCCAATCGTAGGTTAGCTGGCTCAGTCTGAAATTTGGTTAGCTCAGTTTTCGTAGGTTATTTTTTTTGTGTACGTGGATTGTTTAGATTTAAAAAGTTTTTCTATGAGCTTAGACTTGATCCTTTATAAAGTATATATACTGAAAATAGATCAAGATTGTAAGTGTGCTGAAATGTACTGAATAAAAAGTTTTTTTCTCCTAAAAATCTCTTCTTTATTTCTTGATTTATTTGATCGTACTTCCATAGAGATCTCTAAGAAGTACTTTCTTATTGCTTGGCTAATCATTGACGTCCATGCCAATCCATATGGAAAGAGCACATATTTCTAATATTTGGTATCAGAGCAGTATTGCATGAAAGAAAGGAAGATACCTAGGATTTACTACATTCAGGATCTGTGGCATCAGATTTTATCCTAAATCTTCTAGTTTGCTTCGTGGTTGTTTCTAGATTGAGGTGGAGATTGTTTACATGGAGGAACGGTGATATAGAAGTTTGGAAAGAGGATCTAGAGCTAGTTAGATCTTCCGTGAAGGATAGTTTTATTGGTGTGTGATCGTAAAGAGTGTTAGGAACCTGTTCTTGACTTATTTGAAGTCAGGGGATCAAGTGGATTCATGATAAATTTTGAGAAGTTCGACGGCAAGAAAAATTTTATCCTATGGCAGCAAAGAGTAAAGGACTTGGTGGTTCAATAGAGGATCTATAAGGTCTTGATAAAAGAAAGATAAAAAAAGATTAGTGCTGAAGATTGGAAAGAGCTGAAGAAAATTGCTTTTAGCATAATTCAGATGTGCTTGGTCGATCAGGTTTTGCCCGAGGTTTGCACAGAGACTACGGCAAAAGGGCTCTAGGAGGACTGGAGAACACATACATGGAAAAGAACATGACGAACAAGCTATGATTGAAGAAACAGCTGTATAGTCTGAGGATGTCCAAAGGTAGAGATCTTGTTATACATATCCAAAGGTTCAATCAGGTGTGTTCTAAGGTGATGAGTTTGGATGTGAAGATTGATGAGGAGGATCGGGCATTGTTGCTATTATGTTCTCTCCCAAGTTCGTATGATAGTCTCATAACAATTCTAGTTTATGAGAAGAAGACTCTAAACTATGAAGAGATTGTTGGTGTGCTCAAATCAAATAAGCAAAGAGAGAAGATCTGCAAGGAAGACTCTAAGTTTGAGATTTTGGCTGTGAACGAAAGATAGAAAAGATCAAAGAAGAAGACAAGAGAAAAATCTAAGGGTAGATCAAAGTCTTGCGATTAGAGAAAGATGACATTGAAATGTTATAAATATCATCAGCCTAGACACCTGAGGAGAGATTGTCCCCTTTTGAGATTAGAAAAAGAAAAGGCCAGCAAGGAAGATGATACGACTTTTATGAGCAGTGGAGAAGACCTGCTAGTTGTATCAGATGGATCCATAGAGTGTGATACTATGTGAATATTAGATTCAGCATGCTCGTACCATGATACTTCTCATCAAAAGTGGTTTGCTACCTATCAGAAGACCGATGGTGGATGTGTCAGCCTTGGAGATGATCACTCATATAAAGTAGCTAGAATTGGCTCTATCAGGGTGAGGATGTACGATGGGATCATTCTTATATTATCAAGTGTCAGGCATGTATCGGAGTTGAAAAAAAATTTAATTTCTTTGGGCTACTTGGAGGAGCAGGGTTATACTTTTAGTAGCCCGGTTAGGAGTGGATGTCTGAAAATTTTTAAAGAAGCTTTGGTGGTGATGAGAGGTGGAAGACTGAGCAACAATCTTTACAGAATGAAAAGCTTAGTAGTAAATGCTAGTACGAGGTGCTAGTAGTGACACAGGATGAGTAGATTTTATATCGACTGTGGCACTATCGGATGGATCATATGAGTGACCGTGGGCTTATAGAACTAAGTAGAAGAGGTATGATCCCAGTCCTGAAGAAGAAGGGTACAAATCTTTATGAGCCATGTATCTTTGGCAAACAACATAGAATGAAGTTTGTCAGAAGTACCAAGCGCAGCGAGGGAGTGCTGGATTTAGTGCACTTGGATGTGTGGGGACTAGCTCCTGTATCAGCTAGAGGTGGGGCAAAATATTTTATTACTTTCATTGATGATTTCTCAAGGAAGGTATGGATTTATCTGATCAGAGAAAAATTAGAGGTGTTTACCTGGTTCAGAGCCTGGAGAGCTGAAGTAGAGAAGGAGTCAGGAAGATAGGTAAAGTATCTGAGGTCGGACAATGGAGGAGAGTATACTATCCTGGGGTTTAGGAGGTACTGTGAGAAAAATGGCATCAAATGTCATTACACGATGAGGATGACTCTCCAGCAGAATGGTGTCGCAGAGATGATGAACCGAACACTGATCGAGGAGGCATGGAGTTTGAGATTGCAGACATCACTTCCAAAGTTTTTTTGGGGTGATGCTCTAACTTTTTCTTATTTTCTTATGAATAGGTCCCCTCATTATAAGATGAATGGAGGCAATCCAAAAGAGGTTTGGAGTGAAAAAAAGGTGGAGCTTGACCATCTGAAAGTCTTCAGTTGCATAGCCTATGTACATGTGGAGGTAACATAGAGTAGCAAATTGGATCCAAAATCTCAAAAGATAACATTCATAGGATATCCACAAGGAGTCAAGGGGTACGTGCTGTGGAACTCTCAGGCACAGAAGTCAGTGGTCAACAAGGACGTTATCTTTGATGAGAAGAGCATCTTAAGGAGGTCTGGGATAGATGAAACTGAAAAAACAAAGGTGAACAGTGGTGGCTAGTCAGAAAATGATGGCATGCAGGTTACATCCACTTACAGAAGTATTCCTATTGAGGTAGAGCTAGGCAGAAAAGTATTATCTCAGATTAAAAATCAACATAGAGGGTCGGTAGTTTTGATAGATGTGAAGGAGTAGCCACAAATATCTGATAGAGATGTGCCAGTGGGAGTGACTTTGCACAAACCCTAGCGTACTATTAGAAGATCGATCAGATATGACATTGATGAGGTTATCTTCTATGCACTCATCACTACTAATGGAGATTCAGAAAATTATGCAGAGGCCATGGAGAGTGAGGATCATGATTCATGGATGCAGACCAAAATGGAGGAGATAGAATCACTTGAGAAGAATCTGATACGGTAGCTGGTGGATCTTCCAAAGGGTGCTCGACCTATTGGCTCAAAGTGGGTGTTCACAAAGAAAGAAGCACCTTCAGAATAAGATAGAGTTAGATTCAAAGCAAGACTGGTGGTAAAAAGATACTCACAAAGAGAAGGGATTGACTACACAAAAATTATCTTTCTTATGGTATGTCATATATCTATTCGAGTTTTGCTGTTACTGGTGGCACAGCATAACATGGAATTGGAACATATGGATGTGAAGACGGCCTTCCTTCATGAGACTTTTGAGGAAAGAATCTACATGAAGCCTCCAAATAGTTTCATGAAGATGGGATAGGAAGAAATTATGTGTTTACTCAGGAAGTCTTTGTATAGCCTGAAACAATCCCCTCGTCAGTGGTATTGAAGGTTTGATAGCTTTGTCTTGAGCCTGGGTTTCTACAGATGTGAACATGATTGTTGTTTCTACATCAAGTATGTAGATGAGGAGTCCTGTACCTGTTATTATATATAGATGATATGCTCAAAATCAGTAGAAGTATGGATGTTGTGAAAAGGTTGAAAAGGACATTATCATCAGAATTTGAGATGAAAGATTTGGATCTAACTGAGAAAATCCTTGAAATGAAGATTTGCAAAGATAGGTGCAAAGGAGTACTTCATTTATCATAAGAAAAGTATGTCTAGAAGGTTCTGAAGAGATTTGGGATGGAGAAGGCCAAATCTATAGAGATGCCATTGCGAACCATTTGTCTCTCTCCAAGTTACAGTACCCCCAATCAGAAGAGGAGAGAGAGTACATGGAATGAATTTCTTATGCAAATGCTATAGAAAGTGTGATGTACACTATGATGTGCTATAGATCAGATATAGCACATGCTGTGAGCACGGTTAGTAGATACATGGCTAACCCTGGGAAGGAATACTGGAAAGCATTGAAATGGATATTGAAATATCTGCATGGAATAAGGGATTATGGTTTGGTTGGCGGTCGAAAGGATTTGGAGAATAATCTATAAAGATGTGTGAAGATTCAGATTTTTTAGAAGGATTTGTTGATGCAAATTATGCTGGTTATCTTGATACAAGAAGATCTATTACTGAATTCCTCTTCTGCATATATGGTGGATCGATGTCTTGAAGATCAATCCTTCAGCCAATCACGGTCTTATCTACCACAGAGGTCGAGTACATTGGGATAATGGAGGCTGCAAAGGAAGCCCTTTGGCTTAGGAGCCTGATTGATGAGTTGGAAGTGGAGCAGAGCAAGGTTACACTATTCAGTGATAGTCAGAGTGCTTTGTTATTGGCATAGTATCGGTCTATCATGCGCGCACAAAGCATATAGACGTGAGGTACCACAAGATCAGAGAGCTAATAGAGGAAGGTGAAGTGGAATTGATGAAGATCTATACCAAGAAGAATCAGTCTGATGCACTCACGAAAGTACTCTCTAGAGAGCTTTCAGAGATGTGTGGCATGGATGGATCTGTTGAGAAAAGATGAGTTCACAAGAACTTGGAAGCACCAAGATGGAGAATGTGAGCTCAGAAGTGGCACTCCCAAGTCTTGAAAACATGAGAAGATAGGTCATGGAAAGATGGAAGTGAACCAGAAGAAGAATCAGTCTCAGTAGTAAATTTCAGAAACTGAGCTGGCTTACTCTGAGACTGAGTCAGCTCAGTTGGGAACTGGGCGGCTCAGTCCAGGACTAGGTCAGCTACGTCTTAAAAAAAAATTCAGATAGAGAGCAGTATTTTTAAGCTATTGGCATGGTACACAATTGGGTTAACTCAGTCTGGGACTGAGCCGATCCAGTCGCAGGTTAGTTGGCTCAGTCTAAAACTGGGCTGGCTCAGTTTTTGTGGGTTATTATTTTGTGTACATGGGTTGTTTGGGTTTGAAAAGTTTTTCTATGAGGTTGGACTTGACCCTTTGTAAAGTATATATACTGAAAATAGGTCAAAATTACAAGTATGCTGAAATGTGCTGAATAAAAAGCTCTTTTCTTTCAAAAATCTCTTCTTCTCTTCTTTTCTATTCTTTGATTTATTTGATCATGCTTCCGCAGAGATCTTTAAGAAGTACTTCCTTGTTGCTTAACTAATCACTGGCATCCACGTTGATCCATGTGGGAAGAGCGCATATTCCCAATAAATTTTACTTTCTATTAGTGGTCAAGGGTTCTCTTAGCAATCGGTATGGCCTACGATCGGGCATGGCTCAGAACCCGCCAGCGGGAGTGAGGATTCTCTTAGCGGTTAGCATAGCTCACGATCGTCGACACGGTCCAGAATCCGTCGGTAATGATTTTCTTATCGACCGGCATGGCCTACAATTATGGGCATGGATTGGATTCCACTGGTGCGGATGAGGATTCTCTTAGTAGCCGGCATAGCTCACGACCGTCGATATGGCCCAGAATCCATCGGCAATGATTTTTTTATCGATCGACAAGGCCTATGATCGTGGGTATGGCTCGAAACCCATTGATGGGGGTGAGGATTTTCTTAGCGGCCAGCACTGCTCAAGGCCACTGACACGGCCCTAGAACCTATTGACAATGATTTTCTTATCAACCGGCACGGTCCAAGGGTTGTCCACGACTGCCGACATGGCACGATCTAAGACTACCACCACGACACGATCCAAAACTTTCAACATGCAGATAATTATAATATTTATAATAAATATTTTAAAAATTATTATAAATATTATAAGTGATTAATAAATAATACTATGAAATTTTAAAAAATTATATCTGCGGCTATGTAGAGGGGATCGAATTGAAAGCTCCGAGGGCTGTCGACGATGGTGCTAGAGGAAGACGACGGTGCTAGAGGTAACCTACGAAATAAGAGCAAGATAGTGAGATAGAGAGAGAAGAGGAAGAAAGAGAAAGAGAAAAGAGAGAGAGAGAGAAAAAAGAGATAGAGAGGGAGAGGTAGCCCGGAGGGGTGCTTGTGATGGGGAGGCTGGGGGAGGGGGTGGCCGGGGGGGTGGGAGTGGCGGGGGTTTTGGGGTTGAGCGGGGGAGGGGCGAGGGGCACCGAGAGGCAGGGGTGGCCGGGGATGGGGGCAAGGAGGGTGTGCGGTGATGGGAGGGGCGGCTCGAGAGGTGGGGGTGGCGGAGGTTGGGGGAACGACCGAAAAGGGGTGGGGAGGGGCCGAAAGTAGAGGGGTGGCTAGGGATGGGGGCAAGCGGGAAGGAGGGGGGCCCTAAGAGGTGGGGTGTGGTCGGGGGGAAGGAGGGGTGGCACCAGTTGGGGAAGGAGAGGGACGGGGTCTCACCAACGATGTAGAGCAGGAAGGGGGAGAGAGAGAGAGATAGGGCGCACAGGAGAGAATTGATTTGGGGCAAATTTTAATCTAATCTACAGTAGTGATTTCTGAACCATTGCCATAGGTTTGCGGCAGCGATTTTCGAGCCGCTGCCGTAGATCTATGGCAGCGATTTAAATAACCGCTGCCATAGCATAGAAATTAATTTATGCTCTAAATATTATATAATTTTAAAATTTTATATCTTTTTTTACTATTTATTATCTAAATAATTATCATTAGAGTATCGTCATAAAAGATTACCTCGATCCGATGGCCCTAGCTTCATCGATCAAAAAAATTTGATTTCGACGACCACGAATGATGATGCAATGATCTGATAGATGGAGTCCTTCGATCGATCCAAAAATCTACAATGATAATCTTAATGATATTTATAGCATATTATCAAAATTTTATTTTAATCGAATATCGTTATCATTACCATTTTAGTAAGAAATGATTTTGGCCGTTTAATTAGAAACAGACGATCAAAGGGCTAAACAGCATCCAATTATAAGATAATTTTTTAGTTAAATGATATTTACTATAATTTTAATGATTTTATACAATGATGATCATAAAATTTTAATTATTTTTGTATGAACTATTCGCGTTAAGCAGATATTACAGAAGTATGAGCATAACTACCAATGGAGTTTAAGAATGGTTATCAAGCGACGTATAGTTTTGGATCATTCGTAGACCCATAAGTTAAATTTTATAAACACCACCATAAAAATTATTAAAGTAGTAGCTAAGATTATTTATGAAGAAAATATCTCATAATCGAACGTCATTTGGCCTTTTGATCGCTTGTTTCTTATTTAGTGATCAAAATCATCCCATACTAAATTGATCATGATAACGAAATCCGATTGACATGAAATTTTGATAGTATGCTATAAATATTATCGAAATCATCATTGTAGATTTTTGAACTGATCAAAGATCTCCATCTATCAGATCATCGCGTCGTCGTTTGTGATCGTCGAAATCGAATTTTTCTTATCGATGAAGCTAGGGCCATCGGATCGAGGTGATCTTTTATAACGATACTCTAATGATAATTATTTAGATAATGAGCGATGAAGATGGACATTAAATTTTAAAATTATATAGTATTTAGAATAAAAATATCAAAAAAAGATATGACGGTAATTTTAAAGAACCGCTGCCATAGATCGGCTTATGGCAGTGGTAACAAAGAACCGCTGCCATAGGTCAGACCTATGGCAGCAGTTCATTGTAACCACTGCCACAGGTCAGACTTATGGCAATGGACCTATGGCAGCGATTTTTAAAATCGCTGTCATAGAATCTATTATCGCAGTTTTGAAAATCGCTGCTATAGTATGCACTATCATAGTTTCTTTTTGTAGTAGTACTTGCATCAATATATGACCATCATGACTTTTAAGATTTAAAAATTTTCATTCTTTTAGATGCACACATTATAAAATATTTGATGCATATCCATCATATACCTTGATATTTTTCAAAATTGCTAAAAAATTATCCTTTTCTCTAGCAGACATTGAATAACATACAGGAGGCACATAAATTCTATCATTAGCAAGTATTTTAGAATAAAGATTCTATCAGATATCCATTTCTTTTAAATCAAGATGCACCTTCATGTTATCTTTGCTCTTTCCATCAAGGTTTAAAAATATTTTAAGCAAATTATTACAAATATTCATCTCAAAGTGCATGACATCAAGATTTTGCCAAATAAGATTAGGTAAGTCAAGAAAGATACTTTTTTTTTTCATAGATGGTGGTAAACCAGTGCTTTCTGAAAATGCATCTTTTAATAACTTGAATAGCATGGTAAAACTCTTTCCAGACCATCCATTCAAATATTTTAAATAAAATAAATATATAAGAAAAAATCTTTAAAAATTTTATATAATTCGAATATAATTCTTCATTTGCATTTTTCATTAAGATATGATATCGAGTTATCTTATCATTAGATATATGTATAGGCCCCTCAACATGCATACGTTCTGTATGCGTACATTCATCAAACATCCCAACTGCTTCATGTGTACTGTTGGAATCTTTTAAATTTTGAATATCAAGTCCAAAAGCACCTGTAATTAAACCACTCATATATCATCTCTTACAGGATTGTCTTGTAGATTAGAGAATTCAAAATCAAATAGGAGTTGGTTACATGATAATGGCAATCTAGATTTTTCATGAAAAATCTAATCACTACTACAAAAATGGTCTATGGCAGCGTATATTATGGCAACAATTTTTGAAACCGCTGCCATAAATTCTACGGCAGTAGTTTTGATTAACCACTGCGATAGGTCGGACCTGTGACAGTGATTTTTATAACCGCTGCTATAGGTCCGACATATAGCAGCGGTTAACGAAAATTACTGCCGTAGGTCAGACCTATAGCAGCGGTTAAAAAAATTACTGCCATAGGTCGACCTATAGCAGCGGTTCATTGTTAATGGTGCTATAGGTCGGAACTATAGCAGTGGTTAGTGACACCGCTATCATAAATCGGACCTATAGTAGTGGTTAGTATGAACCACGGCTATAAGCTTATTTATGGCAACGATTAATTATAACCGCTACCATATATATATTTTTAAATATTATATAATTTTAAAATTTAATATCCATCTTCATTATTTATTATCTAAATAATTATTATTAGAATATCATCACCAAAGATCGCCTCGATCCGATGGCCCTAGCTTCGTCGATTAAAAAAAATTTGATTTCGATGACCACGAACAACGATGCGATGATATGATAGATGGAGACCTTCGATGGATCTAAAAATCTGCAACGATAATCTTGATGATATTTGTAGCGTACTATCAAAATTTTACTTCAATCAAATATCGTTATCTTGGTCAATTTAGTATAGGTTAGTTTTGATCATTAAATGATAAACGAGTGATCAAAAGACCAAACGATGTCTGATTATGAGATAATTTTTTTTATAAATGATCTTGACTACTATTTTAATTATTTTTTATGGTGGTGATTATGAAATTCAACTCGTGAGATGATGAACGATCTAAAACTATACGTCTTCTGATAACCATTCTGAAACTTCACTGGTTGTTATGCTCATGCTTTTGCAATATCTTCTTAAAATGAATAGTTTATACGAAAATGATTTAAATTTTACTATCATTGCTATATAAAATATTTAAAATTATAATAAAAATTATTTAACTAAAAAATTATCTCATAATCGAATGTCGTTTAATCATTTGATCACTTATTTCTAATTTAACGGTCGAAATCATTCTATACTAAATTGACCATGATAATGATATTCGATTGAAGTAAAACTTTGATAGTATGCTACAAACATCATTGAGATTATCGTTGTAGATTTTTGGATCCATCGAAGATCTTCATCTATCAGATTATCGCATCATTGTTCGTAATTATCGAAAATAAATTTTTCTAATCGATGAAGCTAAGGCCATCGGATCGAGGTGACCTTTTGCGATGATATTCTAATGATAATTATTTAGATAATGAACAATAAAGATGGACATTAAATTTTAAAATTATATAATATTTAAAAAAAATAAAAAAAATATTTCTAATCTATAGCAGCGGTTATCAAAAATCATTGCTATAGATCTATGGCAGTGGTTCGATAACCGCTGTCATAGGTTAGGTTAAAAATCCTCAAATTTTTTTTGCTTTCCTTCCGTGTGCGCTCGTCTCTCTCTATACTCCTCTCCTCTTCATCATTGATGAGCTTTTTTCTCCTGAGCCGGGCACCCTTCTTCCCTCGCCGGCGCGCCCTCCATCCCCCTCCCCCTCCGACCCCCCATCTCGACGCCCCACCACCTACCACCGACACTTTGCCGCTCCCCCCACCCTCCCGCGTCCGCCCCTCTTCCCCCTCTCCCCACCTCCTCCCACCCCTCACCATGTCCCACCTACCCCCCCCCTCGATCCTCCCCCCCCTCCTTCCCCTCCCCCTCCCGCCTGCCCCACCCCGTACCCCCCTCTCCGGCGCCCCTCCCCGCCACCCCCACCTCTCCCCGACCACCCTCTTTCCCTCCATGCTCGACCGCTCCTTCCCGGCCTCCACCCCCACCCGGCCCCCTCACCCTTCCCCCGATCGCCCCTCCTTAACCCCATCCCTGGCCGTTCCTCCCCGCCACCTTACCACCCTCCAACCCTTCCATCTCCGACCACCCCTCCCCGCCAGCCCCACCTAGCACCCCACCCTCCCCCAGCCGCCCCTCCTTTTCCCCTATTCCCGCCCCCTCCCGCCATCCTACCACCCACCTGATCCCCTAGCCCCCCATCCTCCGACCACCCCTCCCCGCCACCCCCACCTGGCCCCCCACCCACACTCCCCTCTCAGTCGTCGATCCTCCTGTCACTGTGCCTCCTGGGCTCCTCATCATAGTGCCCCCCTCCCCTGGCCCCCATCCCCGACCGCCCCTACTCTCTCTCTCTTCCTCTTCTTTCTCTCTTTCTTATCTCATTATCTTGCTTTTATTTCATAGATTACCTCTAGTACCGTCGTTTTCTTCTAGCATTATCGTCGACGACTCTCGAAGTTTTTGGTGCGATCCGCTCTCTATAGCCATAGGTATAATTTTTTTTTTAATTTTATAGTATTATTTATTAATTATATATATATTTATAATAATTTATAAAATATATTATAATAATATATTATAAATATTTATTATAAATATTATAATTATCTGCATGTCATAATTTTTGGATCGAAATCTGGATATTCAGATCTGGATCCAATTTTAATTATTGGTACTGGATCCAAACTCGAATACCCGATGGATCTATACTTGAAGTATCAGATTCGGATCCTAATAGATCCCGGAAGGTCAGACCTAATTTTGGGATCCAAAACTAAGATACGAAGAGACTGAGAGAGAGAGATTGATAGATTTAGAGAGGGAGGGTCGATCGCTCGCCGATCGTCGGTAAGAGAGATCGAGAGTGGAAGGGAGGGAGGGAGGGAGGGAGGGGGTCCGGCCTCACCACCGTCATCGATGAGGGAGATCGAGAGAGGGAGAGAGGAAGGGAGCGATCTAACCTCGCCGCCATCATTGGGATGGAGGGGGTCTGACCTTGCTAGCGAGGGAGATCAAGAGAGGGAGAGTGGAAGATCGAGAGAGCGAGAGAGGAAGGGAGAGGATCCAGCCTCGTCGACATCACTGGGTGGGATAGGGTCCAGCCTTGCCGGTGAGGGAGATCAAGGAAGATCAAGAGAGTGAGAGAGGAAGGGATGGGGTCCTGCCTCATCGATGAGAGAGATCGAAAGAGGGAGAGAGGAAGATCGAGAGATGGAAAAGCTGGAAGGAAGGGGTTCGGCCTCGCCGCCATCGTCGGTGAGAGAGATTGAGAGAAGGAGAAAGAAAGTGATCGAAGGAATGGCACACAGCTGAGCCAGCTTGGATACGCAGTCGAGCTGGCTTGGGCCAAGATCGAATTGGCTGGGGGAGGATCTGAACCGAATATCTCAGGCACAGAGTCAGCTATCTCAGACATGGTGTCGGCTCAGCTTCTGAGTAAATAGAATTTGATATGTCTCTCTAAGGTTTCAACTTTAAGCCCTAAGGTGCCACCATCATCTATTTTATTCTTCTTTCAAGATTCTGGATTAGCATCAAGGTTCATACAAGAGATCGGATCTACGACTATTTTGAATTAATTTTAATTTAATTTTTATCATGAATTTATGTTAAGATTAGATCTAAATATTTCATAATTTTTATGTAATGTACATAGGTTTAAATTAAACCTAAACAGAATTTTGTGAAGATTCTATTTGCTGACCGAGCTGATTATCTCAAGAATCGAGCCAGCTCGACCAACATGCCAGTCTAAAATAGCTCTACATCCTTCTATTCGAGCCAGCTCGATCAGGAATCGAGCTGACTCAGCATCTGTTCGGGTCAGGTCGGATAGGATCTGAGCCAGCTCGACTAAAAGATGGCCTTCGAGGCTTCTATTTGCACCGACTATCTCAGATGATGGGCTGACTCAACATCTGCTTGGGCCGGCTCCGATAGGATCCAAGCTAGCTCCACAAAATGAAAGCTTATGGGCTTTTGCTCGAGTCGGTTATCTCAGGCAACGGGCTGGCTTGACATCTGCTAAGGCCAGCTTGGATGGGATCCAAGCCTGCTCGATTGAAAAGTTGGCTAAAGCTATTCATGGACTATTTTTAAGTGTTCTAACCTACAATTAGTGCTTGTTTGTGAAATAAGCCGATCCATTTTTGAAATGAGTCGACCTATTTAGTGAAACAGTACTAGGTTGTAAAGAATCTTTCGAAAACTAAAAATTATTTTCAAAATGTCGAATCCTAATCCATCAGTCCAAAACTTAATTAAAAGAATTAAGTATTGTTTAGTAGGGTCTAGAATTATGAATTAAAGATCTAAGACAATTGCATAAATCTGTAGGTTAAAGGTTTAGATGAATTAGATCCATTAATTAGGTTAGACCTAAGGTTAGTTGAAGAATGGATTAATCTAGAGTAGTTGTTCAAACCGAACTAAATATTGACTTAGATTAGGTCAAGGATACTCTAGACTCAACTTCAATAGTTGTAGTTGAATGAGTCTATACTTTTAACGAGACCAAGATGGACTTAATTTATGGCCAAGCGGTCTAGCCCGTAATTACTAGGTTGATCTAATTAAACCTAATTACCGATCAGTATCTAAGGTAAGAGTTTAGACCAATGATTTTTAATTGAAAGCTACTCACGCTGATTCGATCTTTGATTAGTTAATAGCATATTTCTTCCACTGAACTCACTTATCTAGCTGACATGGCCGAATAGGATTTGATTAGATCATTTAGTGATTCGAGCTGATCCATGTCACTAGGAATTAGTTTGACTGATTTTAATTTTGTAAGACTGAATTAAGTGCTCATGGACCAAAATTGATCCTAGTCCTCATCAATTTACTTGATGAAGTCAGTGGAAGGATTTGACTTTATAAAATCAATAGGAGAAATATGATGCGTGTCCTTTCTATCTCAAATCATAAGTAAATTAAATCCTCTAAATTATTAGGTTCTTAAAATGATTAAGTTATGGGGATAACCGAGTCATAGCCTTCCATTAAGACGAATAGTAATGAGTCCAATTTTCTAGGTGGATATTTCAGGTGTCTTACACCTGGTGTTCATCTGGATATTGAAATTACTATTGATCATATGATGATTAGATCGCACTCTCTAAACAACGATCAAGTTAGTCAGAGCTTTCCTCGGGCCTAGTTTTCGTTCGCTTGATGCACCAAAATTGATCATGTTAATGGTTGGACCAAACTAGACCTTTTCAATGGAGGCCAAAGTCTACTGAATTGGCTTTTGAGGCAAAACTTAATACTAAAAATTATTTAGAGAAATAATTGATTGTTAACCTACCTATAGATACACATGAGTTAGCCAGAGCTTTTCTTGGATCTATTTGTATTCTATGTAGATTCCAGTACCCACTAAGAAGTTAGTGTAATTTTTCGAATTAGAAGTAGAAGCTATTAATTCATTTAAAAATAGTGAAAGAATCTTTAGACTAAAGTTCAAATCTTTAGAATTAATTAATTCAAGTACTAATAAGATTTCATATATTTTTTTTAGATAAATAGAATAGCTAGTGTAAGTCGGCTCCATTTATCATTAGACAGTGACAAGCATTTAAGACCTAAAAATAAGGATTCTAATATTGACCCTAATAAGGCAAACCCAAAGAAGAATTGTCCTCTTCATCCAAATAGGCTGAACAAAAAAAATCAGTAAGTGGTTGCTGATCAAAGCTGTTATATGTAACATCTTGTAATTTCCTCATATATGATGCATATACCTGGGTATTGGATATTCGAAGTCTACTTCGCATACGCAATTCATTGCATGGACTTCAAATTAGTAGAAAGTTTGAGAATGATGATAGATTCCTTAATGTTAGGGATAGAAGTAAAGTTCCAATTATAGCATTGAGAACTCTTGAGCTATTTTTCAAAAATAATAATATTATTTTAAGTAATTATCACTATTGTCCATCTTTTATGATAAACATAATATTTATTGGACTTTTGACCCATGATGGTTATTATTTATCAATAAAAAAAATTATTGTAATATCATTATGAATGATATTATAGTAATGTAAGGATAATTAAAAAATGATATTTACATTTTATCACAACCTATTAGTATAATATACACGTCTAACAAATGCCTAAAATTAGATAATCTTTGGTACTGTCAGCTAGGACATAGAAATAAGAATAGGATCAATAGGTTAGTCAAGGAGCATATCCTTGACATCAATGATTGTGAATCATTGACTATCTGTGAGTTCTGCCTTTGTGGTAAGATGACTAAATCATATTTTACTGAAAATGATGAACGGGCCACTGAACTTCTGGATATAGTACATACTGATATATGTGGACCTATGAGCATATGTGCTAGAGATGGGTTCTACTACTTTATTACGTTTACTAATGACCTATCTAGATATGGATATGTCTATCTTATGAAGAGTAAATTCGATTCATTTGAAATATTCAAATGCTATTGAAATAAGGTAGAAAAATAACTTTGGAAGAGTATTAAAACTCTTCAATCTGATCTAAGAGGTGAATACTTTTTAATAAGTTTTTGACATATTTAGAAGAGAATCGGATTCTCTCATAATGGATTGCTCCTGAAACACCACAATATAATGGTGTATTCGAAAAGAGGAATCGAATCTTGTTGAATATGATTTGGTCCATGATGGGATTTGTGAGTCTACCAATTTCATTTGAGGGTATGTACTTGAGATTGCTTGCTTTGTTTTGAACAATATTCTGAGCAAGTCTGTTGTAAAGACTCCATATAAGATATGAACTGGTCATAAGCCAACACTCGCTCATCTTAGGATTTGGAGATGTCTGGCTTATGTAAAATATTTATAGCTAGAAAAGCTTGGATCTAGGTTCGATAAATGCTTATTCATAGGATACCCCAAAAAAATTAGGAGATATTACTTCTATCTTACTGAAGAGCAAAATGTGCTCATCCACAATAGGACAGTCTTTTTAGAAAAGAAGTTTCTTATGGAAGGAACAGCTGCATCTAATATTGAGCTTAGTGATATTCGATAGGTAGAAGAACTGACACATTCTAGTAAATCTGTAGAATTAGACTTGATAAGATCAAACCCAGAGCCCATTGTAGAGGCATCCTTGAGAAGATCTGATAGAGTACCGCATCAACCGAACAGATACTATGATTTTTTGATCCAAAATGGTGATCCTGTTGAACTCGATGAGAACGGTGAGGATCCGATCACCTACATAGATGCCATGCAGAGGTCTGACTCTGATAAATGGCTAGAAGCCATGAAGTCTAAAATGGAGTCCATGAAGGTTAACAGTGTATGGACACTGGTTGATCCACTTAAAGGGATAAAATTCATTGAGTGTAAGTGGATTTTCAAAAAAAAATGAGACACAATGGGAAGGTGGAGACCCATAAAGCTCATTTGGTTGCTAAGTGATATCGTCAGCGTTATGATATTAACTATGATGAGATGTTTTCTCCAGTGGCAATTCTTAAGTCCATTCGGATTATGCTTGCGATAGCAGCATACCTAGACTATGAAATCTGATAAATGAATGTGAAGACGATTTTTCTTAATGGAGAGCTAGATGTAGAGGTATATATGATACATCCTGAGGAATTCACATCCACAGATGAGTCCAAGGTGTGCAAGCTTCAAAGATTCATCTATGGATTAAAGTAGGCATCTCGAAGTTGGAATATACATTTTGATAAGATGATCAGAATGCATGGCTTCGTTAAGAACGGAGAGAAACCCTACGTGTACAAATGGGCTAACGGTTCTATAGTTATATTTCTTGTACTGTATGTGGATGATATTTTCTTAATCAAAAATGATATTCCTGCTCCACAGAAAATAAAGGTTTGTCTATCATCGTAATTCTTCATGAAAGACTTGGAAGAAATATCCTACATCCTAGGAATGAAGATCTATATGGATAGAACTAAAAGGTTGCTTGGATTGTCCTAGTCGACGTACATTAATGCAGTATTAAAGAGATTCAGCATGGAGAATTCCAAGAAGGACTATCTTTCGATAGATCATGAAATTTCTCTCTCAAAAAGAGATTGTCCAATAACTCCTTAAGAGAAAGAGCATATAAATAGAATACCATATGCTTCGGCAATGGATTCTATTATGTACGCCATGATATGTAGAGACCAAATATGACATACTTACTAGAGATAGTGAGCAGATACCAGTCGAATATAGATGAAAATTACTGAAAGATTGTGAAGACAATTGTAAAGCATTTGAGAAATACTAAGAATCAGTGACTCATCTATGGAGATACTGACTTAAAACTTATGGAATATACTAATTTTAATTTTCAGTCAGATCATGATGACAGTAAGAGTACGTCAAGTTATGTGTTTATCCTGAATGAAGGAGCTATCTGCTGAAAGAATTTCAAGTAGTATACTATGGTCGATTCTATATGTGAGATGGAGCCGATTCTGCTTTACTGTGACAACACTAAAGCTATAACTCAAATGAAGGAGCCGAAGGCATATCAGTGCACTAAACACATTCTGCGTCGCTACCATCTTATACGAGAAATCGTAGATCGAGATGACATCGAGCTTTGGAAGATTGATGAAAAAAAACATGATCGATCCATTTACTAAAGCTCTCGAAATCAAAGAGTTTGATAATCACAAATGAAAGATGGGTATTCAATACTATTCTGTGTGACTTTAGTCTAAGTAGAAGTTGTTAAAAAATATATCCTAAAGTCAATCATCTAGATCGTAGATGGTTGAGCTAAATATAATTTATACTTAAATTTTAATTAAATAAAATTATTATTCTAATAATTTTATCATTTTGTGCATCTTTCTGTAATGAACTCTCTATTGTGAAGTCTTTAGAATTATTTAGATTCGACAAAGAAGAATTTATTGTTTAGTTCTTAAACTAATCATGTTTAAATGATTCCTTGTTACCAAGGACAACAATGTTAATCAAGAGTAGGTCGTTGTGTGCTATAAATGTTGGTTGTCCTCTTAACAAAGAAGCATGGTGATGCTGTTATGGCATGCAGGTGAAATGTAGGGGCACATTTTACTAATCATGATCCAACTATGGAGCTCTTTTCTGCCAAGATTGCTCACAAAGAATATGAATATATGTGTCCCTTAGACCTGAGATCACCATGATGACTTGCAAGTAAGTCACTATACTTAGATACCGGACTATCTAAATTTTTAATTCAATAACGGAAGACTATTGGATGTAGGCAAGTACTTGGCTTGTCGGTACGTGAGTTAAGATAGAATTAACCCCTCCAAGTGTTGGAGCAAGTGCATTGCTGTATTTTAATTTAGCAAATCCTCGATTGGGATAGTCCATATGATGGACGTTGAATTTTGAAATATAATATGGATGAATCCTTAGGATTGGTAGTTAATCCTAGATCATCCTATGAGCATCATGATCAAGAGGATGAATTATATGGTAACCATATACCATAGATTCATTGATGTTGCATTATGATTTTTGACCTATCCGAACATCGAGTATCATTGCTAGATGGTTACATCGATTCGTACAAAAAATTAATTTCTGTGCAACCGGCTTAGAATTTGAAACTATGGGATCACATACAATAGAAGTTTCCTACCTGATCTAATGGCTGATCATGATTAGATGTCTTGAGACTCAGTTATTTTTAGAGGATTAATTAGCAATTAGATTACTAATTAGCTTAATTTAATTGAGCGATGAGGATTTATCAAGTTCAATTGAATTTGATTCAATTAGGTTTGATCTGATCAGGTCATAGAATGGCCTAATTGCTAAGGAAGATTCGATCCTGATTTGATCAGGACCTTTATCTAATTACTTTTTAATTTGATTAAGAATTAATTAATTTGGGTTAAGCCTAATTTGATTAGGTTTAATCTAATCTAGTTGGGTCTAGAATTATTGATTTAGTTGAAATCAATTTGACTTGTTTAAAGAAAGTTTGAATTTTGAACTCCCTAAACTTCCTACGCCACCCCACTTTGACCCATTCCTTTTCTCCATGCACATTGGGAATGTGCGTCGAAATTCTCACACCAAGAAGCCTTCTATGCCCCTTCTCTTATCTCCTTTTAACTTGGTCCAAGGGTTGGATCAATTCAAAGCAAGTTGAATTTTGAATTCAACTTGATTTGTTAATATTTGAAACCAATCCTTTCTCTCATCTCATCCTTATCTCCACACCTCCTTTTGTTTTGAGAAACAAAATGTGCGTATGCAGAAAGAGTATCCTTCTGCATGTTAAACACTTGGGAGGAGGCGAGAATAAGGATAAGAGCTCACTTATTTTTTAAAATCAAGTGAATGATTCAAACAATCTAACCTCCAACCCTTATCTCTATTGGTTGTCCATTTTAAAAAGGTTTTGGAGTGGGCGTGCGCATGAGAGTGAGAATTTGGAGAGGTGCGTGGAAGAGTTTCTAAGAGAGAACTCTATGTGAGGAGCATGAGAGGGGGCGTGCGTAGGTTAGAGAGAAAATTTTGAGTGGAAAGCATGAGGTTTTCCAATTAGGATTTCAGGTGAGTGCAGAATTCTAGAGTTGGGACTTTAGGTTTTGGATGGAGAGATTGAGCATTGTGAATGCCAGATCTCCTCCAATTTTTCATTACCATCTCGTCAACCTCCACAGATCATTTTCTAGCCTTCCAAAGCATCCGAGAGATCTAGTAGCAGATCGTCGATCGGATCGATAAAAATTGACTGTCGAAGGCTCCAAAGAAGAGCTAGCACTCTAAAGGAGTTGATTAAGATTAGGAGCTTCGTGTGGACTCACCGTAGAGGTCGGATGTATGTGCAGTTGAAGTATAATGAGAGAGCATCTTTCGGTGGACTGGATTACGGAGTTCATCTATCCACGTATAGGCACTATATTCTGAACATAGATCGATTAGCAAATATGATTTACTGATCGAAAGTATTTTAGTTTTTTAATTTATATTAATATGTCAAAGATTCTGAGTAAGATTTTATGATTAGATCATAGCATGCATAGAATTAATATAGATTAATTTTGCTTCTATTGCTATATATTTCGAAAAAGTTTTGAAAAGCATGCTTAGAATCCTGCTAGGTTTCCTACAATTATACCATCTCAGAGGAGAACGTTGTCGATCTTTTCTTTGAGGGCTTTGAGATCGGTGATTTCTAGAAGGACCCCCATCCCTTTGCCTTCGAGATGGAGACCAAGAACACCAGTGGTAATTCTCCTCCCACTCTAGAGAGCACTCTTTATTTGATCCTGTCGCAACAGGATCGACAGGTGCATCCTTGATGAAAGCTTCCTCCAAGCGAGAGTATCTTTTCGCATGGACAAGCATCTCGATATAATCTTGAAAAAATTTTATTAAGGATCTTTTAAGGTTGTTCTTTAAAAGTCCATCCATCAAGATGGTCATCGCAACTGATTATCCAGATTGCAGACTTACAGGTTGCCATATTGAAGCGGCTCATAAAGGCACGGATTGACTCTCTCTTTTTCTAGCTAATAGTATTGAGGTAGTCTGATCACCTCTACTACTTTCGACTATTGACGAAGTGTAAACCAGCTCAACTCTTCAAAAGAATGGATCGAGATCGGTTTTAAATTGGAATACCACTACCGAGCTTCTTCTTTGAGAGTAGCGGAAAACGCTCGATAGAGGATGGCGTCATATGCTCCTTGAAAGAGCAATGTTGCTTTGAAGATCTCTATATGATCGTTG
Source organism: Cocos nucifera (assembly GCA_006176705.1). NCBI lineage: Eukaryota > Viridiplantae > Streptophyta > Magnoliopsida > Arecales > Arecaceae > Cocos > Cocos nucifera. The sequence continues at coordinate 103,821 of QRFJ01003233.1, forward strand.
TAGGTCTCCAACTAAGGCAACTTAAAATTGGAGGTAACGAACTATCTAAAAAAGACAGTTTAGCAATGGATAAAATCCATTGCTGATCTGTTGCTAATCTGTTGCTAAACGATTTAGCAATGGATTGGCAATGGATTAGTAGTGGATTAGCTTGCATTGTTAAAAACCTCGTAGCTAATTAGCAACGAAATTTATTTCTATTACTATCTCATTGCTAAATTTTTTTAGCAACTGAATAATTTCGTTATCCATTTTTTTAGTAACAAGTTTGTTGACCAAATAATTACCATTACAGTTTTATTTTAAGATCGTTGCTAATCCATTGTTAAATTTTCAAACTTTTATTATTAATCCATTGCTGTGCCGTTGTAAAATCGTTGCTATTATTTTTGCTTTAAGTTATAAATCCATTGCTATTCCATTACTAAAGTTTTACTATTTCATTGTAAGTCTGTGTTTATTTCATTGCTAACATCTTTTGAGTCCGTTACAAATCTGTTTCTATTACATTGCTAAAATTTTTGTATTTTATTATAATTTTATTTCTAATTCATTATATAATTTTCAAATATCTGTTGCTAATGTGTTGTAAATCTGTTTCTAATTCATAATTTTAATTTTTTTATTTCTAATTCATTACTAAATTACTATTTTTTATATTTTTTTAGATATATTTTTTAAACTTTAATATTTATATATATCTACTATATATCCAATAATGATCATCATAGTTTCAATCCATCAAACAATAGATCTCAAACCATCCAATAATAATCCTTTTACACAAAGGAGTTCCGCATTGATATTAGAGCCATTATGAGTATTTATTCCAGACCTAACCTTCACTGCTTTTACCTGCAATGTCAGTGTGTCTAAGTTAGTTGCAATTAAAGGATTAGATGCAGATAAATAGAAAGCCATTAGATAGGGGGAAATCAAAAATACATACAAACAGCAGGAGCATGCTTTTTTTGGGATAGAAACAGTTGGCGCATGCTAATTGCACCCATGCTATAATATGGGCAATAACAATTCCCTGGTATGTTCATGCGTAAGTTTAAATTAAACTAAATTAGTTTGCCTATAACTATCTATTTACTAGAGGTATGCAAAACATATTTTGAGTAATTATGAGGCATTCAGGGCAAAAAAAAAAAAAAAAAAAAAACTATACAACATGGTTGCTCTTAAATGACAACAGCATTTCAGCTAGTTTGAGAAAGATAGTGATTCTCAATATAGTACCATAAACAAAATTTTCCTTCTTACCAAAAAAACATGGCAGTAGATTACCTTGACATACTCCACGTAGGGCAGAGAAAGATGCCCCATTCTCCCACTTCCATTGACCAATGGAAAGTCCAAACTATCATCATCATGCTCAGCTTTTGGTGCAACAACCTGGGAACTCAAACTCTGCACAGTCCTGCCTGAATGGTTGGACATCAAGACGCCAAGAAATCTCCCCTTCTAAACTACCCACTTCTCCTCCAAGTTTGCACACAAATAGAGGTCTGACATATCAATTTTCTCTGGATCTTCTAAAACCTTTCCTTCAGAGTTTGCTGCATCCTTCGTCGTCGGAAGATATTCTAACTCAAAGTGGTACTTGGGTTGGCATAGAATTTAAGAAAACCAGCCACAATGTACCGTAAGGGATCAAAACATTTCTGATATTTCTCAGAGAGTTCTAAAACTATAGCAAACAAGCAAAACAGATCATTTAATATCTCACAAAATCAAAAATAATATCTCAATAAAAAAAAAATTAAAAAAATTTGAATAAATTCTCCATAAAAACTAGCACAATAATTATGATTCAGAAACAGAATGAGATGGAAAATCCATGCCCACTTACCAGTATCTAATGGCCTTGCATCGAGAGCACCTTATGGTGGTGGGGCTATAGCATACGGCACACCGTGGCCCTCTATCGATGGTGGTTGCGGTTGTGATGGGGCGGTAAGCGAGGACCGCCTCCTCCTCCGCCTAGGTGGCCTCCTCCGCAGCAAGGAGCATGAGGCGTATGACCACCTACTACCGCACCACTGTGAACCTCCACCGCCGGCAGAGCAGTAGGGCGAGGAGAGGGCCGAGGAGAAAGGCCACCAAGGCGGCATCGGGAAGCCCTAGATCCCCGCAGTGGGGCATTTATTCGACGGCCTGGGCCGAGCCTAAACTCAGGAGCTCTGCCATTACCGCAGGGAGCATAGATCCTCCATTGTCCATCGTGATTGTGTACTGTGAAGATTTATGGTGCTCCCAAGTCTTGGGAGGCCACGGGCGGAGCCAGGGTGAGGGCTCCGAGGAGGCTAGGATAGGTGTAGTCCTAGGGTTAGGACAGGAGTTGTCCTAAGATGGAGGCGGCATGTAGCTCTTCACAGACTTGACGTTCAGGTATTGAGGGTCTCAAGGGACTTGGTTGGTGCTTCGAAAACCTAGGATATAAGGAGGAGCAAGGAACCAAAGTCGGAGCTTAAAGACTGTAGAAAAAGAATTTTCTGCAGGTTAGCCGGCTCAGTCCAAAATTGGATCCGCTAAGTCTAAGAGTACAGGCAAAATAGAGAGCTGAGCGTTCGGGACTACTGGCACGGCACAGGACTGAGTCGGCTCAGTTTTGGACTGAGCTGACCTAGTGGAACTTAGTCGGCTCAGTGCTGAGACTGAGCCGGCTCAGTGTGCGGGCAGAGTTATGCGAGGGTCTATTTTGAACTAGAATCTGGGTTGATCATAGGGATCTTAAGGTCTGATTTGAGAGGTCTTAAGGGGGCTAATTCATGTGTGGATCGAATCTAGATCCAGAGGATGAGAGTATGGGAGACATGGGTGTATATGGGCTTGATGAGTGCTTTCATGTATTGGGTTAGCCGGGGAGTTTTTTGGTCAGGCCTAATGGCTATGTATAAATACATAGACTGTATTAGAATTTTAGAATGCTGTGGAATATAGACCTTTTCTTTCTCAACTCTTTCTTCTTCTCTTCTCTTTAGAATTGCTGCTCTAGGATTCTTGAAGAAGTCCTAGAGAAGGGGGCGTCTCCCTCAAGCCCAAGGAGGGAGGTATCCCATCATAGATCTAGATGGAGGATCGATGGTATGCTGCCCATAGAGAACGTCATAGATTCCTTTAGATCCATGCTAAAGATCAGGGGTTTCCGTAATATGGTATCGGAGCTTGTGATGCCAAGGATGATTGACGTTCGAGCGATATCATAGAACATCAATTAGTATCAGAGAGAGGTGATGCCAGTTGATGCGCTTACTGAAGGGAAATCCTGATTTCCCGGTCCAGGTTCGTTCAGATCTGATTAGATCAAGAGATATATTTCAAAAATTTTCTCTTGATCTTAATCAGATCTTGATAAATTTCAGATCTGATTCTTATTATTTTAATAAATAAAATAAAATAAGATAAATTAAATCTAATTTAATTTACCTGATTTGGGTAATCCTATTACCCTGTAGATGATCCTGATTGCAGCGGAAGGTTCTGGATCTTAGCCACGTAAGCGCCTGGCCTCTACCGGTATCCACTCGGGTTGGATCTGGAGAACCTCTTCTTCTCTATCACTCCTCCAAAAATCAGATCTGGATCTGATCTGGAGGATCTTCAAAACTCTTTTGAAGATCTGCAGTCGTCCTTTTGCAGCAGCGCAGCCTTCTTGCTTTTGGTCGCCTTTCCTTGATCTGAATCGCACCAAACTAAATCCAAAACCCTTTTGGACGTGGAGAGCAAGGGGAGAAGAGAGTATGGCGTGGAGAAGGAGGGGAGAGGCAGCCTTGGATGTGGGAAATCTCTATTGAATTCACTTTGACTTAGAATTAGGGTTGGGCGCAGGGTCTTATTTATAGACCTCTTGTGATCCAACTCCTCTTCCTCTCAACCAATCACAACCCTTTGTGAAATCAGATCTAAATCTGATTGGTTGGAATAGAGACCCCTGGATTCCTCCTTAGAGGGCACCTAAGACCAGTCAAACTGGATTCTTAGTAGAACTCTGATTGGAATCCAAAAGGGAGATGGAGTCCTTGTCCAACAAGGACTCCTAGGCGCCTCCTACTTGGGCTCACGCCACCCTTGGCGTGCGCCCTTCTCCTTGCCAGGTTCTGGCAGGGGGACAGGCCCCCACCAGCTCTCCAATAGGTGCATGACATGTGGTCAAAAGTCAAAGGGTGAATGGTCAACGTTTGACCAGTCAAAGGTAGACTTTTGACCAAAGTCAAAGAACAAGAAATGGCAGGTGACCAAAAATGGCAGGTAATGTCTTACAAATAAGACAACCTATTCTGACTTGGACAACCTCCAGTCAGACCATATGAAGGCCTCTGATTGAGCACAAACTCCTTTGGCTCAGTCAGGACAACTTATTTATGATAGTAAAAGAAGAACGTTAGGTTCAATCGAGTGCTAGCACGATTTCCTTGAACCTAATTGAATCTCATTCAGATCAATTGAACTAGATCAGTTCAATTGATGATCACCAGATTCAAACCCTTGTTTGTGTGACCCAGTTAGGTTCAGTTCTGTATGGTAATGGGATATGTCATGATCTCTATCATAGACATCATCGAAACTCCTTTCGATGGATCAGAACTCTTCTGATTCGAACAGCTAGAATGATCGATCATCTAAATCATTCTAATTGCTCCCAAAATCCACCAGTGACACCTAGCAGTATATGGTGGCAACCCATCAGAGCTGAATGCGAACCTCTTGGTGCAGCTACCTGTGTGATTCAGTTCTTCTATCTTGAGCCCCGATCAGATTAGGGTTAAGGTGAACTCGTCAAACCCTAGTCTCTGTCATATGATGTAATCATTCGATTCGAGTCCATGTGAAAATCTAAATAGAAACTCTTTCTATTATTTCACTCTGCCATGGCCATGGGCTTCAGGACTTGATTCTCATGATCATCATAGGGCTACTCCTCTACCACCGAGGTAGATAGATCCCATCTTGATGCAATCCAGTTCCTACAATGAACATGTCACAGCCAACATACACCTCAGGGTTCCATATGGCTAGGAGACCGAGTAATGGTGTAGTCAAACTATAACACCCTCAAGGTGAACTGCCGATGCATCTCAGGTCAAAGAACCAGACACACTACTGCAGCATCGAGTCAGTCATTGACGAGAAGGTAGACTTCCTAATGACTACTCGAGGTGGTCACGCTCAGTGCCCTCGTTCTCTAACGAGTACCTGTACTCTCGCTCCGGTGTCTCCACACCGTAGACTCAAGACTCATCTACTAAAGAGAAGCGATTCGTACACCAACCTTCCGGATCAATCACCATCCTCGTGATGATCCTATGGTCGGGAGCTGTTTATGAGTTAATAATGATTATTCATGTCTTAAATTTTCAACTCTTGAAAATATGAATTATCATTACCATTAACTCAAAGGATGTATCACAGACACTAAATACACATGTGTGATAGAAAATAACCCATTTCATTAATTATAGTCAAAATTATAATTTTGCCCCTAGAAGTGTATTACAAGTGTCAGCCAATTCTGGCTTCTAGGGCACATATATCTAACAATCTCCCACTTGTCCTAAAGCCAATTGGCTACAAGTCTAAGTCCCATCTTCTCAAGGTGGGCTTCGATCTTCTGCTGGCCCAACGGCTTTGTAAGTGGGTCTGCCACATTATCTGTGGAGTTGACTCTCTTGACCTCAACGTAACCCTTTCTCAAGGTAATCGCGGATGAGATGGTATCACCATTTGCTTGGAAACTCTTGACAGCACCACCATTGCACAAACAGTCTGCCAGATGTCGACTTTCGATCATCTATATCGGACATGAAGTCCGAGTCTGTGTATCCCTGGAACTTGGAGTTCTCCATTACCAAAGACCAACATCATATCCTTAGTTCTTCTCAAGTACTTAAGGATACATTTCACAGAAGTCCAGTGTTCTTCACCTGGATTTGACTGATATCTGCTTGTGACACTCACAGCATGGGCTATATCAGGTCGTGTACATAGCATGGCATACATGAGGCTCCCTATTGCAGAAGCATAAGGGATCTTGCTCATGCGTTCTATTTCCTCAGGTGTGCTGGGGCACATCTTCTTGGAAAGATGAATACCATGTCTGAAGGGTATTAATCCCCTCTTAGAGTTTTTCATACTAAACCTCTTTAGTACTTCCTCTATGTACATCTTCTGTGAAAGTCCTAGCATCCTATTCGGTCTATCCCTATAGACCTTAATTCCTAGAATAAAGGATGCTTCACCTAGGTCTTTCATGGAGAATTCCTTGGACAACCACATCTTGACTGATGTCAACATGGGAATATCATTCCCAATAAGGAGGATGTCATCCACGTACAATACGAGGAAGACAACAGCGCTCCCACTGACCCTTTTGAAAACACATGGTTCCTCTTCATTTTTGATGAAACCAAACTTTTTGATCACATCATTGAAACGAGTGTTCCAGCTCCGAGATGCTTGCTTAAGTCCATATATGGACCTTTGCAGCTTGCAAACCTTGTGATCAGTATCACTGGATGTGAAACCTAGCGGCTGTTCCATATAGATATCTTCCTCAAGATATCCATTTAGGAATGCCGTTTTCACGTCCATTTGCCATATTTCATAATCGAAATAGGCTGCAACAGCAAGCAATGTGCGGATGGATTTTAGCATAGCCACTGGGAAGAAAAGGTATCCTGATAGTCAATGCCTTCGCGTTGACTATAACCTTTTGCCACCACTAGTCTAGCCTTGAATGTCTCCACATTCCCATCTGCACCAATCTTTCTCTTGAAGATCCATTTACACCCAATAGGTACTATACCTTCTGGTGGATCTACCAAGGTCCAGACTTGGTTTGAGTGCATCGAGTCATTTCTGACTGCATTGCCTCTGATCTCTGCATTGCCTCTCAAGCCATTTCTCGGAGTCGATATCTGATATCGCCTCGTTGTAGGTTTTGGGATCATCACCATGAGCACCATTACCTACGAGGAAATATTTCTCTACTTCCTCTGAAATAATACCTAAGTATCTTTCAGGGGGACGGAAAACTCTTTCCGATCTACGAGGTGGAGGAGGTAGTGTTCTTATTGGCTCAACCTGATTTGGTTCCAACTTGGTCCTTAGCTCGTTCCTACTTGTGAGACTTTCTCATCAAGCTTAATCTGCTTTCCAATGCCACTATCTTGAATAAACTATTTTTCAAGAAAGATGGCATGTCGACTCACAATCACATTGTGGTCTTCTGGAATGTAGAAATAGTATCCTAATGACTCTTTAGGATATCCTATGAATCGAGCTCTAAAGGACCTAAACTCTAACTTGTCCGCTTGTTGTCTTTTGACATGAGCCGGACAACCCCAAATTCTGAGATGACTCAGACTTGGTTTCTTACCGTGCCATATCTCATACGGTGTGGTAGGAACGGTTTTAGAGGGAACCCTATTCAGTAGATAAGATTGAAGTTAACAATGAATGTCCCCAAAGAAAATCAGGGAGGTCTGTGAAGCTCATCATGGATCGAACCATATCCAATAGAGTCCGATTTCTCCGTTCTGAAACCCCGTTGAGTTGAGGTGTTCCTGGTGGAGTCCATTGAGAGACTATGCCATTTTTCCTTAAGATAGTCTAGGAATTCTCGGCTAAGGTATTCACCTCCTCGATCTGATCGAAGAACCTTAATGGGATTTTTCAGTTTGTTTTTCTACTTCATGTCTGAATTCTTTGAACTTTTCAAAAGCTTCAGACTTGTGTCTCATAAGATACACATACCCATACCTAGACAGATCATCGGATAAAGGTAATGAAGTAGACAAAATTGCCTCTAGCCGGCACATCAAATGGGCCGCACACATCAGTATGTACTAGGGCAAGGAGATCTGTGGCCCTTCTCCCCATGTCCAACAAAAGGGAGTTTAGTCATTTTGCCTTGAAGACAAGATTCACAAGTTGGATATGACTCAAAAGTCAATGGACTCAATAGCCCATTTTTCTCCAATTTGTTGATCCTATCTTCTGCTATATGACCTAATCTCAGGTGCCATAGATATCTGTCATTTGGACTATCCCTAGGTCGTTTGGCATTCACGTTTTGCTCGATAGTTAAAATAGGTACATCAATATGTAGCTGATAAAGACCATTAATAAGGAAACCATTTGCAATTTTATTTCTTTCATAAAGAATGTTACAATGGTCCTTAAAGAAGGTGATCACATAACCTTCTTGTGCTAAGCATGAAACAGAAATCAAATTCCTGCTAGCTGCAGGCACATAATAACAGTCTTTTAAAACTAAGTCTAAACCAGATGGTAATCGAAGAGGGTATGTTCCCACGGCTACTGCAGCAACTCTTGCTCCATTACCGATGCGTAGGATCATGTCTCCATCCCTCAGCCTCCTGCTATCCTCAAGACCCTGCATAGAAGTGCACAGATGAGCACTAGAACCAGAGTCAAGCACCCAACTGGATGCAGAAGAAACCGTAAGGTTAGACTCAATAACGAGCATACCTCCAGAAGGACCTTCCTTCTTGTTCTTTAGGGTGGCCAGGTAAGTAGGGCAGTTCCGCTTCCAATGGCCGTCGCTGTTGCAATGGAAACACTTTCCTTTGCCATCGACCTTCTTCTTCGGCTCTGCCTTCTTCTTCTTTGATCCTTCTACCTTTTGCTTTTTCACAGACTTCTTTTTCTTTCCATAAGACTTTCTTTTGGAAGAAGTCCGTTCCATAGCAAGAACTGAGCCTTTAGAACCTTTCATAGAAAGCTCAGCGGTAACCAGCATATTCATTCAATTCGGCCAAGGAATTTTGAAGTTTATGCATGTGGTAATTCATGATGAATTGCCCATATGCATCAGTCAAGGATTGCAGAATAATATCGTTCTGCAAATCCAAGTCCAACTTCACACCGAGCTTCTCAAGCTCTTCCATGTCCTTGATCATTGTCAGACAGTGATCTTGGACTGACTGCCCATCACGCATCTTAGCCTTAAAAAGTCATTTCGTGACTTGATATTTGGCTGCGCGACTCTGTTCACCAAACATCTCCTGTAGGTGAGCCAACATTTGGCGAGCAGTCCCGATATCTTCATGTTGGCGCTGGAGCTCATCAGACATCGAGCCCAACATGTAAGTATCTGGCCTTATTATCTTCGTCAATCCATTTTTTCCAGAGACGCTCTCTGTTCAACAGATGGACGAGCTGGTAAGGTGGGAGGGTCCTGGTCCAAAACATGGTGTTAACTTCTCTGAAAACCCAAAATAATTTTGTAGTTCCTGAGCCAATCTTTATAATTGGGTCCAGTCAGTCTATGTGTGTCAGGATACGTGCCAATGGGTTGGACGCAGACATTTTCCTGTAGAGAGTCAAAGATTCTAGTTAGATACTGTAATTTTGACTTGACCAATTTATTTAGGAATTTTATTTTTAAACAAATTAGCTCCCACTATTTTCTCGGATCCCTACACTCCCTCTGTAGAGATGCGAAAATCTCCGCGATTGATGATTTCTAGTGGGTGGTGCGGTCTCACCAACTGACTCATCACCTCACCTAACAGTTATTGGTGATGGGTTAGCCAATGAGTGAACAACTCTTGTTCAATGATTCTCTAATCATGGTGCACCCAAACTTGGTCTCTAATTCATGAATCTCACCGTATCCGGAATATTGATCCACTCCTTAGTTAAGTCAGACCCACCATTTGCATAGACTGGGTTCCTAATTGAGTCTCTCACCGTATCCGGAATATTGAGCCCAACTCATCCTCCAGCCCATAGCATCCAATGCCTAATAGACATGGTTGCATCTTCCCGGTGCAACTGAGCCACTGTATCCAGCCGAGAACAATCAACCCCGGGAAGGGCCCGCATGTCTACAATGGTGGAAGACCTCAGACTTAATCTTTTCTTAGGGAGAATTGATTCAGGTCTCATTAAACTAGACTTGGCTTAGTCATAACAATTATGACTAACCTAGTGGCATGGGTTAGCTCGGATTATTGACCACCTCAGATCAGAACTGTGTCAACAGATATGGCCAGGTAAGTGAGACCGGTGGAAGGAATATGCCATTAACTCGTACAAGAACGCATTCAGGTCGAGTAGCTTCCAATTAAAAACCAGTCGGTCGTCTGTGCCAAACTTACCTTAGACACCAAATTGTTGAGTCAGAACCAATTGGGTTAGCCTACAATCCAGACTCTAACCTCTGAGCCTAATTAGGTCTTGCTTGATCGTGACTCGATCTTGACCCAGACTTAATCCTATTAGGCTGGTCAATTTAAGCATTGTTGATCCCATCTAACCAACTCTTGATTCGGTTTGATCAACCGCTTAGACCTAATTGAGCTACCCAAGCCCGAACCCAGTATTATGAATATGTCTTAGATCTGAAATTCTTAATTTTAGACCTAATTAATATTCCATAAACTTAATTCTTAATTAAGTTGGGTTCATAAACAAAATATGCACAATAAATCCTAGGGTTTCAGGATCTAGGGTTTTGCAGAAAGTAAGTTTTGGGTTTCTGATTAAGGACGAACACGCAGCACCCCTACACGTCATAAGAACACCCCATCGAATGGGAAGAGAGGGCCTTTAAACCCTTCTTCATTCTTATGACCGGACGGCCAAGAGGAACGCCTTAATCAGGAACATTCAATACTACAAAACAATATCAGATCTATATCATATATCTCATATACAAAGTAGATCTAATCATGGCATATTTTGCATACATCTCATGTATCAAATCATGCATGTTTTCAGATCTAAATTATCTCATAATAATCTAAAAAATTAGATTTAAATTGATCTTAATCAAAATAAATTCTAATCTAGACAATTATGTAGAACTATTCTACAACTAGTCTAGACATGCATCAATCATATCTCATATGATATTTAAAATTAAATAATTTTTATTTACTATTTTATCAGATGTTATTATAACACTTATAATATCAGAAAACAGTAAATAAGATAGATCTAAAATATGATTTAATCAATTAAATTTAAAGACATGCAAAACTATTCTATAGAACTATTCTATTCTAGAACTAGTCATGCATATCTTCATAATCTTAGATCCAAATCATTTAATTTTAATTTTTCTGATTTTAGATCTGATCACATCTCATGTGACATCTGAAATCACATTATTTTTAATTAAAATAAAATTAAAATCAGATCTAAACAATTTTAGAACCATGGCTCTGATACCAGTTGAATGGAAATCCTGATTTTCCGGTCTAGGTTCGTTCAGATCTGATTAGATCAAGAGATATATTTCAAAAAATTTTTCTTGATCTTAATCAGATTTTGATAAATTTTAGATCTGATTCTTATTATTTTAATAAATAAAATAAAATAAGATAAATTAAATCAAATTTAATTTACCTGATTTGGGTAATCCTATTACCCTGTAGATGATCCTGATTGCAGCGGAAGGTTCTGGATCTTAGCCACGCAAGCGCCTGGCCTCTACCGGTATCCACTCAGGTTGGATCTGGAGATCCTCTTCTTCTCTATCACACCTCCAAAAATCAGATCTGGATCTGATCTGGAGGATCTTCAAAACTCTTTTGAAGATCTGCAGTCGTCCTTTTGCAGCAGCGCAGCCTTCTTGCTTTTGATCGCCTTTCCTTGATCTGAATCGCACCAAACTAAATCCAAAACCCTTTTGGACGTGGAGAGCAAGGGGAGAAGAGAGTATGGCGTGGAGAAGGAGGGGAGAGGCAGCCTTGGACGTGGGAAATCTCTATTGAATTCACTTTGACTTAGAATTAGGGTTGGGCGCAGGGTCTTATTTATAGACCTCTTGTGATCCAACTCCTCTTCCTCTCAACCAATCACAACCCTTTGTGAAATCAGATCTAAATCTGATTGGTTGGAATAGAGACCCCTGGATTCCTCCTTAGAGGGCGCCTAAGATCAGTCAAACTGGATTCTTAGTAGAACTCTGATTGGAATCCAAAAGGGAGGATGGAGTCCTTGTCCAACAAGGACTCCTAGGCGCCTCCTACTTGGGCTCACGCCACCCTTGGCGTGCGCCCTTCTCCTTGCCAGGTTCTGGCAGGGGGACAAGCCCCCACCAGCTCTCCAATAGGTGCATGACATGTGGTCAAAAGTCAAAGGGTGAATGGTCAACGTTTGACCAGTCAAAGGTAGACTTTTGACCAAAGTCAAAGAACAAGAAATGGCAGGTGACCAAAAATGGCAGGTAATGTCTTATAAATAAGACAACCTATTCTGACTTGGACAACCTCCAGTCAGACCATATGAAGGCCTCTGATTGAGCACAAACTCCTTTGGCTCAGTCAGGACAACTTATTTATGATAGTAAAAGAAGAACGTTAGGTTCAATCGAGTGCTAGCACGATTTCCTTGAACCTAATTGAATCTCATTCAGATCAATTGAACTAGATCAGTTCAATTGATGATCACCAGATTTCAAACCCTTGTTTGTGTGACCCAGTTAGGTTCAGTTCTGTATGGTAATGGGATATGTCATGATCTCTATCATAGACATCATCGAAACTCCTTTCGATGGATCAGAACTCTTCTGATTCGAACAGCTAGAATGATCGATCATCTAAATCATTCTAATTGCTCCCAAAATCCACCAGTGACACCTAGCAGTATATGGTGGCAACCCATCAGAGCTGAATGCGAACCTCTTGGTGCAGCTACCTATGTGTGATTCAGTTCTTCTATCTTGAGCCCCGATCAGATTAGGGTTAAGGTGAACTCGTCAAACCCTAGTCTCTGTCATATGATGTAATCATTCGATTCGAGTCCATGTGAAAATCTAAATAGAAACTCTTTCTATTATTTCACTCTGCCATGGCCATGGGCTTCAGGACTTGATTCTCATGATCATCATAGGGCTACTCCTCTACCACCGAGGTAGATAGATCCCATCTTGATGCAATCCAGTTCCTACAATGAACATGTCATAGCCAACATACACCTCAGGGTTCCATATGGCTAGGAGATCGAGTAATGGTGTAGTCAAACTATAACACCCTCAAGGTGAACTGTCGATGCATCTCAGGTCAAAGAACCAGACACACTACTGCAGCATCGAGTCAGTCATTGACGAGAAGGTAGACTTCCTAATGACTACTCGAGGTGGTCACGCTCAGTGCCCTCGTTCTCTAACGAGTATCTGTACTCTCGCTCCGGTGTCTCCACACCGTAGACTCAAGACTCATCTACTAAAGAGAAGCGATCGTACACCAACCTTCCGGATCAATCACCATCCTCGTGATGATCCTATGGTCGGGAGCTGTTTATGAGTTAATAATGATTATTCATGTCTTAAATTTTCAACTCTTGAAAATATGAATTATCATTACCATTAACTCAAAGGATGTATCACAGACACTAAATACACATGTGTGATAGAAAATAACCCATTTCATTAATTATAGTCAAAATTATAATTTTGCCCCTAGAAGTGTATAACAAGTGTCAGCCAATTTTGGCTTCTAGGGCACATATATCTAACACTTACATCTAGTATCAAAGCCTGATGGTGCATGAAAGAAAAGGAGAAGTCGTACAAGGTGAAATCAGAAATATGCACAAGGATTCTACGGTATGTCTCAAATCTATCTTTGTTATTGCTATGGTTTGGTCAACTAGAAGCAGCAGATTAAAGATGGAGGTTGAGAGGATTAATGAAATAAAATTTTCTCAGGGTGGAAGGATTTGGTGCATGATTTGTTGATTGGTCTTGGTGGAAAGGCGGAGGTGTATGATAGTTATGTGACAGATAGGAAGTGCTAGAGTGTTGCAGTAGTGCTTTCCTGAAGATGTAGGGCTGAAAGAGGCTCGACGATGCAGCAGTTGACGGAGATATCTTAGCAAAGAGTATCAAGGATCTCTAGAAAGATGGGCAGTGTGGGGCTGTTGAAGAGAGATTTTTCAAGGGGTAATGATCGAAGAAAGAATGAAGAAGCGATTATACATTCTTCGGTGTTAGAAAGGTGGAAAAGTAGTCAGAGATGTATTCAGCGGTTCGATCAGAGCATGGATTTACGAAGCCTTGGGAGTGATGAAGATGATTGATCCATGGAGGTCCAGTAGGTTAGGACTGGGCGATTGTAGAGCGGCATAGAGACGAGTCAGGGAGCACTGAAGTGTTACAGGAGCGCTACCCTGAAGGTATAGGAGCTGAGAGAGGCTCAGTGGTGCAGCAGCCAAGGAGTGTATCTCAGCAGATGGTGTGAGGGGCTTCTCAAGGAGATCAAGAGCAGGTCTCAAGAAGAGCCAGGAGGTCTCAGAAAGCGCTAGGAGGTCTCAGACAGTCGGAAGTATCATGGATCATGTTTCTTTTGTAGGAGCACTAAGGAGAGTCGTGATTCAGATGGAGGATGGTTCTTCGGATGCAACTGAAATGATGGCTGACGTAGGGGCAGAAGAGAATGACTAGGGTAAAATTTCCTAGGGTTCAGTCGCTAGATTCAGAAGAGTTGGATGAGCTCTTGGGTTTTTGAGGTGTCCGTGGATTACGGAGGTATTCAAGACAGCTTTGAAGGGGTCCATGGAGTGCAGAGGGTTCGAAGGGGCAGCAACAGTGTTCGAGGTACGGCGACAAACTCAACAATGCTGCATTGAGTGATTGGCCTTGAGGAACTTAGTGATAGAGTCAGCTTCTGCGGCATCAAATGGACTTTAGATATAGGAGTTTCAGAGAGGTGGCTTCACAATTGGAGAGAAATTTGACATGAGTTCAGAGCAGAGGGGTGCAGGAGGATCGATATCCTAGCACCAGTGCTGGTGATGCACAGTTTCAGGTGGAGCGGCATGTGCGAGAGGTTAGGCATAGTTTTGAGAAGACCATGTCAGGGTTTGCAGTGAGTGTCGGTACAAGAACGTTGAGGGTTCTCCAGGAAAGTTCAGAAAAAGTGATGCAGCTGCTAAGTAGAAAGAATTCTATAATTTCAGGATGGTACAGAGATGCAAGCCAAGATCTTCAGCGGTGGAGGCGGTCATCCCAAAGGTCTTAAGGGTGCATAATAGCTGAAAAGGATTGACGGAGGCGATGATTACATAAGGGGTTATCGAGTGCACAGGGATACTGAGATCGTGTAGGAGGTCATTGTCGAGGGATTTGCCAAGACTTGGGAGCACCAAGATAAAGATTGTGAGAATTTGTAGTACTTCCAAGCCTTGGAAGGCCATGGGTGGAGCCAGGGTGAGGGCTTCGGGGAGGCTAGGATAGGTGTAGTCCTAGGGTTAGGACAAGAGTTGTCCTAGGATGGAGGCGGCATGTAGTTCTTCATGGGCTTGAGATTCAGATATCGAGGGCCTCAAGTGGCTTGGTTGGTGCTTCGGAGATCTGGGATACAAGAAGGAGCAAGAAACCAAAGTCGGAGCTTGAAGACTGCAGAAAAAGAATTTTCTGCAGATTAGTCAGCTCAACCCAAAACTGGATCGGCTAAGTCTCAAAGCATAGGCAAAATAGAGAGCTGAGCGTTCGGAACTGCTGGCACGGTATAAGACTGGGTCGGCTCAGTTTTGGACTGAGCCAACTCAGTGGAACTTAGCCGGCTCAATCTGACTGAGCCGGCTCAGTGCGCGGGACTGAGCTAGCTCAGTGCGCGGGCATAGTTACGCAAAGGTCTGTTTTGAGCTAGGATCTGGGTTGATCCTTGGGATCTTAAGGCCTAGTGTGAGAGGTCTTAAAGGGGCTAATTTATGTATGGATCGGATCTAGATCCAGAGGATGAGAGCATGGAAGACATGGGTGTACATAGGCTCAGTGAGTGCTTTCATATATTGGGTTAGCCAGGGAGTTTTTTGGTCGGGCCTAATGGCTATGTATAAATACATAGGCCATATTAGGATTTCAAAATGCTGTGGAATACAGACATTTTCTCTCTCAACTCTCTCTTCTTCTCTTCTCTCTAGAATTGCTGTCCTAGGGTTCTTGAAGAAGTCCAAGAGAAGGGGGCATCTCCCTCAAGCCCAAGGAGGAAGGCACCCCATCACAATTCCAGGTGGAGGATCGGTGGTGTGCTGCCCATAGAGAATGTCATAGGTTCCTTCAGATCTGTGCTAAAGATCAGGGGCTTCCGTAATATGGTATCGGAGCTTGTGATGCCAAGAATGATTGATGTTCAAACGATATCATGGAACATCAATTGGTATCAGAAAGAGATGATGTCAGTTGGTGCGCTTACATGTACACGGGATCCTTATGGCGCCCCCATGGTGACGACGCCGTCGTATGATGAGATCACGATGCTGATCTATCAAAAAAGCGACCGTAGCCAAGAAAATATGATCCACGGGTAGGCTAGCGGTCAATCTAGATGGCATTAATATGGAGGGAGGGTTTCTTAGGGCGGGCTAAGGTTCGATAGGGTGGGAACCCTAGCCCAAGCCCTCGATCAAGAAGTGAGGAATTCACTCTATTTCTATTAGGATTTCGGATTGGGGGGCCGACGATCGACGGAGGTGAGAGGAGAGAAGAAGAGGCGGCCATGGAGGTGGGGAAGAGAAAGGGAGAGAGTGGAGGCGGGGGTGAGAAAGAGGAGAGGCGGGTTGATTGAGAGAGGAGAGGGAGAGGAGAAAAAAGGCTAGGTAAGAGAGAGAGAGAGAGGGAGAGGAGAAAGAGGGAAAGAGAGGAAGTGAAAACGTAGTTTATAAATTAAAATTAAAAAAATTTTTAGATCATGGATGGATTAAGATTTTATTATAATTTAATTATAAATTTTTATTTTAAACTAGTTTGTTATCTATGCAATACATATGATTTTTTTTAAAAATTTTTTTGGTCTTCAAGTCATTTATCCTCTATCGCTCCCTCTCACCCTCCATAGCCACGATTTTCCATCTACGATCCTTTTTCAAATATAATATTTTTATCAAATATTTTATAATTTAATTTAATTTTTATAAAAATTTTTATTTTATTTTAAATATTATAATTAATTAATTTAAATAAAATAATTAAATAATATTTAAATTAAATTTAATATTTTTATATATATTAAAATTAAAATGTCTATCTTCATTTATAATGTGTCATCAAAATAAATGCCTCTTTGCCTCCATCAAAATAGATATAAATGGATTGAATTAATCCATCACCTAATCCGATCTAATCTATGTAGACTCGATTTGATCCATTTTAAAGGACTCATGGATCAGAATCGGACTCTAAAACTGAATCCATTCTATTTTCGAATCAAGTTTGAATTTACTGAATTTTGATCTAAGCTGATCCGACCTGATCCGTATAGACTCATGGGTTGAATTGGATCTTGATGTAAATAACCCGATCCAATTTGAATCCAATACAAGACCCGAAATGCTTTCCTATTCGGCTGCTCCAAGCCTCCCATCCAATTGATACTCTTGAGGATGGAAAAAAATTAATACATGCTAGGCACAAAATATAATTTTTTAAATTATTTTAATTATTTTTAAAATATATATAATAAATAAATAAAATTAAATATTATTTAAAAAAAATATATCCCATGCATCGTATGGATTTATAAGCTAGTTTATTATTAAAATAGGATTAAAAAAATGAAAGAAGAAAGAGGAAGGGAGAGAGAGAGAGCGTGAGGAGGCAAAATGATAGAAATAAAAAGGAGCAAGGCTTCTTTGTTTAAAATTTACAATAGACTTAAAATCCATTATCTTTACATCGCAAAACTATAATCCTTATATTTTTACTAGCAATGGACTAATACCGTTGTCATCCGATTGCAAAATATTTATATCACACTTAGCAATTGACCATATTCATTATAAATCGATTGCTAATAACAACATATATTAAGTTAGCAATGATCAGATCCATTGTTACTCTGTTGTATTTTTTTTATTTCTAGATTAGCAACGAAGACAATGTCGTTTCAATTCCATTGCAATTTTTTTATTTTCAGATTAGCAACGAGACAACTTCGATTGTAAATCCATTGTAAGCTTATCAAAAAAATATATAATTTTTTTAATGGACCATTAGCAACAAAA
Source organism: Cocos nucifera (assembly GCA_006176705.1). Lineage (NCBI taxonomy): Eukaryota > Viridiplantae > Streptophyta > Magnoliopsida > Arecales > Arecaceae > Cocos > Cocos nucifera. Next base: position 121,806 of record QRFJ01003233.1, read on the forward strand.
ATTTAGTCCATTGTAAATCTATTACAATATTTAGTTGCTAATCTATTGCAATTCCATTACTAATAATATGTGGGAATCTTCTATAAAATTTAGCAATAGTTTTCAGATCTGTTGTTATTTCATTGCAAACTTTTTATTTCTAATCCATTGTAAATTTAGTTTTCTGATATTAGCAATGGAATTGAGCATTCCATTGTAAATCCATTGCTAATTAATAACTAATGAGAAACAGATTCTATTCATTGCAAAATTTTTATTGTTAAATAATATTTTTCTTATAGTAGCAGCTCCTGCATTATTTTTGAATTAAAGGATGATTCGCTGCTGAACCCACCATAGAGTTATGCTAAAGAAGCTTTATTGATGACCTCGATCCACTTGTTGGGCTTTTGAAGCCTCTTCTCAATGACTAGATTCCGAGTGGTGCAGGCCTCAGATTATTGAGGAGATTGGCAACCAAAGGTTGAATCATGCTCTGATTGCAGGCTAGAAGACTGCTAATGATTCTGTCTCCTCCTCAAACTTTGAGGAAGTATCTGAGTAGGCTTGGCTTATTGTTGTGATAGGAAAGCTAGTGCCTAGAGCAGTACTACTGTTTGGGCACCATCGGTATTGCTGAAGGAAGTACAGGTTGCATCATTGAGTGTGGTACAAGGGCAGCTTGACTTAGCTGCGGCACGATGGAGAAAGGCGCAAAAGTAGTTTGGACGATCTAGATGATAGCTATCAGAGTGTGGATCTACTGGAGAAGTAGGTTGAATTGGTTAATCATGACTAATATCGGTTGGGCTGGCGAAGAAGTCTCTATCATTGGTGGCTGAGTATGCTCATCAGCCTGAGTATCCACCTGATAGAATACGGTGGCGTTGGTGTGATGAGACGAAGTTCTCTTTGGCAGCATGTTTAAAGAAAGTTATCCCTTTTTCTATCTATTATTGCTGCGATTTGTCCATGTCGAAAGTCAAGTAACCGATCTTGCATGGGGATGCTAGAGTAACCTGCAAAATAGGTCTAAACTAGAGAATTTTACTTCGACAAGAATTTTTCGATGCTCAAGTTAGCAGAGAACAATAGAGCAATAATGAATTTTTTGAGAGGGATTTTTTATTTATCTAAATCCTCAAGACTTTTGATATTTGTAGAGAGAAAGTATCGTAAATGTTATATTATTCAAAAAATCTTGGACCACTAATCACACCATTATGGCATTATGGCCCTATTTTGCTCTCTTAGAATGAGGAGGCTGTTGTTGCCATGATCTGGATGTGAGGATTTATGATGCTTGTAAGCCTTGGAAGGCCGTGGGAGGAGTCAAGAGGTTGGCTCCGAAGATTTCAGAAGTTTGGTTGGTGCTTTGAAGATCTGGGACACAAGATGAAGCAGGGAACCAAAGTCGGAGAATCAAGACTTTAGGAAGAAAATTTTCTGCAGGTTAGCCGGCTCAGTCCAAAACTGGGTCGGCTAAGTCTCAGAGCACAGACAAAATAGAGAGCTGCGCATTTGGAACTGCTGACATGGTACAGGACTGGACCAGCTCAGTTTCAGACTGAGCTGACCTAGTGAAACTTAGCTGGCTCAGTGCTGAGACTGAGCTGGCATAGTGCTGAGACTGAGCCGGCTCAGTGCGTGTGCAGAGTTACGCGAGGATCTATTTTGGGCTAGGGTCTGGGATGATCCTAGGAGTCTTAAGGTCTGATTTGAGAGGTCTTAAGAGAGCTAATTCATGTATGAATTGGATCTAGATCCAAAGGATGAGAGCATGGGAGACATGGGTATACATGGGCTTAGTGAGTGCTTTCATGTATTGGATTAGTCGGAGAGTTTTTTGGTTGGGCCTAATGGCTATATATATACATAGGTTGTATTAGGATTTCAGAATGCGGTGAATGCTATGGAATATAGATCTTTTCTTTTTCAACTCTCTTCTTCTCTTCTCTCTAGAGTTGCTGTCCTAGGATTCTTGAAGAAGTCCTAGAAAAGGGGGCATCTCCCTCAAGCCCAAGGAGGAAGGCGCCCCATCACAGATCCAAGTGGAGGATCAATGGTGTGCTATCCATAAAGAATGTCAAAGTTTCCTTCATATCCATGCTAAAGATCAGAAGCTTCTGCAACAAGATATCGGGGTGCTTGTGATGTCAAAGATGATTGACGTTCGAGCGATATCATGGGTCTATAATTTGGCATCAGAGCTAGGAGATACCTGGGACGTTGTGGATGATAATTTTGGATGTCTTATTTGTTTCCATGAATTCAGGTAGAGTGGGTAATAATTTGATTAGGATTGAATTATGGCTGGATCGTTGCTTATCCACAGAAGGAATGACCATGTGTGTTAAGAAATTACTTATCTGAAGTAACTAAAAGGACTTAAGCACTGAACAAGCCACTATTGAAGGAAATAGCCTAAAAGTGCACCTCAGTTTGGCTTTTAGGTTAGAGAGCATATGGATAACTTCTTTTCCTCAGAGTGTTGGTGTTTATACTCTTATTCGAGATATCCTTGACATCAGCATGACTAATCCAAGGTATTTAAATTATTACCATAACAGGATGAATTTATCATGTAAGCCAGTTTGAATGATAAAATAGTATTTAACTATTAAGTTATTTTTCTATTCTGTTATTAATATCATATCTAGATGTATTTTTGAGTCTTCAGTTATTATAATGAATTACAATAGTTGTTATTTTTTGAGTTTTATGAAATGACTGATATTTTTACTCATTGCATTAATATTGATCGTATAATTTTTCTTATTCTTAGATAAGTTATAAGTTCGGTCATTTTTATCCTATAATGGACAAAAATTGGATAAATAGACCAAGAAATAGTAAAAAATATTTAGATGGAGTTCATGATTTCATCCAATTTAGCATGGAGAAAAGTAGTTTGAATAGAAAGATTTTATGTCCATATCAAAAATATGTAAATAGTTCTTCTTTAGGTCCATAAATTGTTGAAGAACATTTGGTATGGAATGATTTTTCGAGAGGTTATACCAATTCGCTACTATAAAAAAGAGCTACGGTAATGATTCGTAACCATTATCGTAGCCTAAAAAATTACTGCCACAGGTTATGGCAGTGGTTATTTAACCACTGCTACTACAGCCATCGTCATAGCTTTACGGCAGCGATTATTGTAGTGGTTGTTTGAACCACTACCATAGATAGCCTATTGCAGCGGTTTATAAATCGTTGTAATAGATCGACCTATAGCAGTGGTTATATAATTACTGCCATAGATTATCTATAATAATGGTTAAATAACCGCTGCCATAGGTAATCTATAGTAGTGGTTTCTTAGCCGCTGTCATAGGTCTAATGCAGTGGTTGGCATCGTTTGCATCAGAAATTTATGGCAACGGTTGGTACAGATATGACAGCGATTATAAAATCACTATCATAGATCTTGAATAATTAAAAAAATTAAAATTTTTATTTTTTTATATATTTTATCTGATAAATTTAGATATATAACATAAGAAAAGATAATAAACATAAAAATTATTTTGAAATGCTAAAATTTTATTATCGAATAAAATTTATTATAATATTTTTTTTAAAAAATAAAATATATCAAAAATTTTCTAAATCTACATCATCGTCGTCATCACCGAGAGCCGAAGCTGGAGCCAGAGCCGGAGCTAGAGTCAGAGTTGGAGCTGGTGCTGGAGCCTGAGTCGGAGTTGGAGCTGGAGCTGGAATGTGGGCCAACATTTTCTCAAAGCCCATGACTCCCAAACACGTGCTGAGCATCGATATGATATCTCTCACAATGTCCTTCAGATGAGATGCGCACTCCTCAGCCCGATCTGCCCACATCGCAGCATAATCTGCTCGTGCTAATGCCTCCTCAAGCTCCTCCCAACTGACGATAATGAAAGTCTATGAGAAGATGCTCGCCTCAGACCAATAGCTCGTCGGCATGTGTCTAGGCCTGCATCGGATCCTCCTAGAGTGCTCAGGCCCCAAGATCTGAGATAGACGATCATGGGGCCCAGAGGTATCCAGACCCTCGCTCGCGAGCGTATCTAACTGATCCTATAATTATAAATTAAAATAAAATTTTATAAGAAATACTATAATACTAATTATATATACTAATATATTTAATACTTATGAAAATACGTTCGATCATGGCGTTCATCGGCTTGTCTGTCTTGTCTATGCGGCTGGATCGGAAAGATCTCGCTATAGCTGGGTATCACTCCATTTTTTATCAGCTATAACAAAGAATAAATATATCAGAAAGATGATAAAAATTATGAATTTAATTTATCTAATAAAATTTAGAATTAATTATCTCTCTATGCACACGATCGACCATAGACTCGCGACCTAGAGTGTGCATATACTCTTGGGCTGCACGGTTCTCCTAGCTTTGATGGAAGGTAGCCTAAGAAGTATTCAAATAAATAATAAATATTTAAATAATATTTAAATAAAATTTTAAGCATATTAAAAAATTTAAAAGTTAGAAATTTTACCTCAAACTCCTGGCTCCTCCAGTGTCTAACCATCCTCTCCTACTAACTCAGAGAACAGTCTTGTATCCAGGGAACAAGCTCATCTGGAGTATCTCATCGGTGTTCGAGCCATCCTCTACGAAGCTTGATCTAGTAACCCCGGTATAACTCCTCAATCTTCCTCAGTCGGGCATCTCGAGCCCTCTCATGATCGAGAAAGTCATACATCCTCTACACAAAGTTATCAAAAATTAGTTTCAAAATTATTCTAATCAAACATATATAGTGTAAATATATAAAATATAGAAATATAACTATGATGCACGTACTTACCCATGTCTCCTCTCATATCCGATCTCTGATGGCAGCATCCATCAAATGCCAGTCTCTGGGCTCTACGAGAATGATATTCGACCGTCTCACAAACACTCTAAAAAAGGAATGCATCTTCCGCGCGATCTTTCCTCCGCATCGTAATAGACCATCACCTAATATTGGTGGTTTCACATGTGTGCCATACATGTGGGACCATAAAATATCCGGTTGGATGATGCACCTGCAATGTAAATACGTTATGTAAATATATAAGTATACAAATATTATATAAAAAATAAAATCATGCTAATATAATAAAAATGTACACCCAGATGCCTGCGTAGTAGCATGTGTCTAAGATATGGGCGATGGTAGAGGCTCAACTATCGGTGGAGTAGATGCCATCGGTAGAATAGATGTCGCCAATGGAGTAGATGCCGACGGTGGAGGTCCCTGAGCAGCCGATGTCGAGGTGGATGGAGTATGCTCTGATTGCTCCTCAAATGCTGAACTGTGCATAACCCGATGAGGAAAAGGGGTGAAAGCTAGATGGCATTTTGGTGCCATCATGACCTGCAACGTTAATGAACATTAATCAATATAACATGTTGAACAATAATATTAGTATAGCATCAATAAATAGTCTCTAATATGTACATTAATCAATTGATGGGTCTATCGTTATGCAATGCAATAAACAAAAGCAACAAGATATAAACATTCAGAAAATATTATGCAATAAATTCTACAACATGAATTACATTCATAAAAACATATCATAAAAATTCATTATATCACATCTAAAATTTTTATGATCAAAATTATAGATTATAACGTAACAGGACAATCTCTCCATTATAAGGGATAAATCTTACAGTAGGATAACCTACAGTCCATGCGATCATTGTGTTACACATTAAATCTTTCTAATTTACATATTAAGTATGTCGAGCAATCCTTGCTCTGATACCATCTGTAGGAAATCAAGCAGGATTCTAAGCATACTTTTTAATTTTTTTTTGAAATATATAGCATTGGAAGCAAAATTAATCTACATTAATTCTATGCATGCTATGATCTAATTATAAAATTCTACGTAGAATCTTTGATATATTAATATGAATTAGAAAAATAAAATGCTTTCGATCAGCAAATCATATTTGCTGATCGATCAATATTCAAAACATAGTACCTGTGCATAGATAGATGAACTCCACAATCCAAATCCATCGAAAGACCCTCACCAATCGTGTTGCAGCCGCACATGCATTCGGCCTCTATGGTGAGTCCACACGGAGCTCCTAGTCCTGATCAACTCCTTCGGAGTGCTAGCTCCTCTCCGGAGCCTTCAACAGTCAATTTTCATCGATCCGATTGATGGTCTACTACTAGAACTCTAAGACGCACTAGAAGGTCAGAAAATGATTTATGGAGATTGACAAGATGGTGATGAAAAATTGGTGAAGATTTGGTACTTACAGCGCTCAATCTCTCCATCCAAAACCTAGAGTTCCAACTCTAGGATTCTACACTCATCAAAACCCTGATTGGAAAACCTCATGCTTCCCACTCAGAATTTTCTTCTAACCCACACACGCCCCCTCTCGGGCTCCTCACACAGAGTTCTCTCTCAGAAACTCTTCCACGCGCCTCTCGAAATTCTCTCTTGTGCGTATGCCCACTCCAAAACCTTTTTAAAATGGGCAACCAGTAGAGATAAGGCTTGGAGGTTAGATTGTTTGAATCATTTACTTGATTTCAAAAATTAAGTGAGCTTTTATCCTTATTCTCACCCCCTCTCAAGTGTTTAACATGCAGAAAGATACTCCTTCTGCATGCGCACATTTTGTTTCTCAAAACAAAAGGAGACGTGGAGATAATTAAGGATGAGAGGAAGGGTTGGTTTCAAACACTAACAAATCAAGTTGAATTCAAAATTCAACTCGCTTTGAATTGATCCAATCCTTGGACCAAGTTAAAAGGAGATAAGAGAAGGGGTGTAGAATGCTTCTTGGCATGAGAATTCCCATGCACATTCTCAATCTGCGTGGAGAAAAGAAATGGGTCAAAGTGGGGTGGTGCAGGGAGTTTAGGGAGTTCAAAATTCAAACTTTCTTTGAACAAGTCAAATTGGTTTCAACTAAACCAATAATTCTAGATCCAATTAGATTAGATCAAACCTAATCAAATTTGGCTTAACCCAAACCAATTAATTCCTAATCAAATTAAAAATTAGTTAGGTCTAGGTTCGGATCAAATCAGGATTGAATCTTTCTTAGCGATTATGTCATCCTATAACCTAATCAGATCAAACCTAATTGAATCAAATTCAATTGGACTTGATCAAAATCTCATCGCTCAATCAAATTAAACTAATCAGCAATCTAATTGCTAATTAATCCTCAAAAAATAACTGAGTCCCAATCTATTAGGTTATCCAGTCATGATCAGCCATCAGATCAGATAGGAAACTTCTATTATGTGTGATCCCATAGGTTCAAATTCTAAGCCCATAGCATAGAAATTAATTTTTTATACCAATCTATGTAACCATCTTGCAATGGTACCCAACGTTCGAATAGGTCAAAAATCGTAATGCAACATCGACGAACTTGTGGTATATGATTATCGTATAATTTATCCCCTTGACCATGATGCTCATAGAAAGATCTAGGATTAACTGCTAACCCTAAAGATCCATCCACATTGTATTTCAAAATTCAGCGTCCATCATACATACTACTCCGACTGAGAATTTGCTAAATTGAAATACAACGATGCACTTGCTCCAACACTTGGAGGGGTCAATTCCATCTTGACTCATGCACCGATAAGCCAAGTACTTGATTACACCTAGTAGCCTTCGTTCATTGAATTAGAAATTCAGGTAGTTCAGTACCTAAGTACAGTGAATTACTTGCAAGTCACCATGGTGATCTCAGATCTAAGGGATACATATACCCATATCTTTTGCGAGTAATCTTAGTAGAAGAGAGCTCCATAGTTTGGTCACGATCAGTGAAATATAGCTCTACATTTCACCTACATGCCATAACAGCATCACCATGCTTCTTGGTTAAGAGGACAACTAACACTTATGGCACACAATAACCAACTCTTGTTTAATGTTGTTGTCCTAGATAATAATGAATCATTTGGTCGTGATCAGTTTAAGGACTAAACAATAAATCCTCCTTTGTCGAGTCTAAATAGTCCTAAGAACTTCATCATAGAGAGTTCATTACAAGAAGATGCACAAAATGACGAAATTATTAGAATAATAATTTTATTTAATTAAAATTTAAATATAAATTATATTTAACTCAACTATCTACAATCTAGATGATTGACTTTGTGATATATTTTCCAACAATAATAATTATATCTCTAAATATTTTTTGAAGAGAAGTATTGATGGAGGTTCATATCGAACTATCTCAACCTCTAAGAATGCAGACGAAGCTTGAATGCTGCGATCCCACCAAATACTGCTTCTACCATCGTGACCATGGTCACGACACTGAAGACTGCCGCCAACTCTAAGATGCGATCAAAAGGCTTATCAGGGAGGAAAGGCTGGACCACTTTGTTTAAGAAAGAACTCCTCCACAGCGACCTCCCTTAAGAGCTTGATAGCCACCTCGTTAGCCTCGATAGCTAATGCCAGTATTTGAGGCACAAGAGATGGAGGAATCAATAGTAGTAGAAGAACGACCCCTGAGGGGTGAACTTCACATGATAATTGGGTGTTGTCCGTATTGGTGGTGACAAAAAGGCCAAGATTGGAGGATAAGCCAGAAAATATCATCATTTTCACTGAACAGGATGCAAAAGATGTACAACATGTTGAGAACCATGGTACCGATCTAATACCAATTTTTAAAATCTGATATCGCTCTGATACCATGTTGCGAAAATTCAAGATTTTTAGCATGAACCTGAGAAGACTTTTGACGTTCTTTAAGAATAGTGAACCACCGATCCACCACCTGGATTGGTGATTGGGCGCCTCCCTCCTAGGGCTTGAGGGAGGAGTCCCCCTCTCTAGGTCTCGTAAGAGGAAGGCGCCCCCCCTCTCTAGGTCTTCTTTTTAGGGTTTTATAGAATTGCCATCTCTTTCCTTAGATTCTTATCGTTATTTTCACAATCATCAAGTAGCAAGGATTTTTTTCAATAATTAGTATCAGAGCAATACCAGGTTGCAATACAACAACCATACAATGATGCTGTGATTGTTATTGTAAAAATTGCTGACTATAATGTACATCATGTATTTATTGATAATGGAAGCTTAGTTGATGTTTTGTACTTTTTATCTTTTTTCGAATGAAATTCACCTCGAATCAATTAAGTAGATTTGATACCCCGATCTAGGATTTCCCCAAAAGCTCTATAACTCTAGAAGAAATAATCAAACTGCCTGTCATAGTAGGGAGCAAAGAATATAAAAAAAGATACCAACCCAGTGTGGTTTCGAGCTAACCTCGACTTGATTGAAAAGAGTAGGAAGCGAGCTATTGAGTAAATTATCCTAAGATTTAGTCCACAATAATCCTAAAATGAGGTCCAGAATGATGAATGAAATTTAACAAGATCAAGAACAGTCCAAACAGAATTTAGATGAAAAAATTATGTATGAAGAAAGACTCGAGCAAGGTAGCACAGCCCACAGGCCCGCTAGAGGGGCCCATAGGCTGATGCCAGTCGATAGCAGCATGGCCTAGGTTGGTAGCACACAACGGCATTGGGCCAGCCCAGGCATGCAAGCATGTGCGCAGGCTATGTAGGTGCCCAGCCCAAGCGATGGAGCATGGTCCATCGTGGATCGCTGACTCACAGTGCCCGCATGGACCTTCCTATCATTTTCCAGACCATTTCAAGCTATCCACGATACTATTCTATGGATCGATTGTGATCTAATGGCTATGAATTGAGTCGATCATGATTAGATGATTGGAGCTTGATCTGGTATGATGAACTACTATTTACATGATTCGACGGCCAAGAGAGCTCTCGATCATGATCGAACATCTCAAGAGCAATCCATGCTTAATCAGAAGGTTTTCTGCATAATTTGATGGATTTGGTGCGAGCCGATCGTGATCAAACAATCAGAAACTGATCTCGAATGTGTTAGAGACTAGGATTCCTATTGAAATACTGTTTTTGGATTTATGGAGTTTATATAACTCTGATTGACGAATCGTTTATTGCATCAGAAAGCTGATGATATTCCGAAGGTGCTGAGAGACTTTTTAAAAAGTTTTAGAGAGTTTTTGTATGAATTTTGAGGCTTCTTATTGAAAAATTCTTGTATATGCATGGGTTGTGTGGTAAGGCTTTCTCATATTTATTTGATTTTCTTTCTCATAATGAAGTTTACATATCCCATGATGGTAGACTTTGGTCAAATCGATGTACTTGATTGTATGCTATCTTTTATCTTTTATTCTTCTTTCTTTTTTTTGTGGTATCCACACGTAATTAAGTACAATACAAGTGGTATCAACAAGGTCCTGAGATGATGGTGTTCTAACCAGACTCCACAACAATCGATATCAGTGCGAGCTAATATCCTAACAATTGATATTAGAGCAAGGAGATACCAACACACGTGGTTGCCTAGATCATAACGGTGCTAATTGAGATAAAAAAAGATGGAGAAGACAAGTATAATCAAGATGAAGATGAATCAATTTGATGAAAAGAGTAATTTTTTTTTATGACAAGTGAGAGTAAAGAATATGCTCATCCAATATGGATTGATTGAGACTCTCTTGAATGAAAAAAATCGAACATCATAGAGGAGAGGACCTGAAAGTGGCTACAGATTTAGATGGTGAGTATGATCCTCATGTACCTAGTAGATGAGATGGTGATTCATATACTTGGTGAGACTTTCGACAGTACTATGGTCGAAGCTCGAGGAGTTGTATATGGTGCAGTCCCTAACCAACATCCTCTTTCTTTGAAGGTAGTTCTACCAACTATGGATGATCAAGGAACAAAGCATGTAGAAGCATCTCAGCCATTTTTAGAAGATTCTCACCGATCTTTTCAATATAGATAAGAAGATTGAGGAGAAGGCCAGGGCATTGATCTTACTAGCATTGCTTCTCCCTTTATATAAGTCCTTGGTGACTACTCTTCTAGTGAAAAAAGCACCATTAAGATGGACGAGATCACTACTATGATTTTTTAGAATAAGATTTTTGGGAGAAAGAACCCAGCTTCGAGTTTAGATGGTTGCTGTTCAGCTTTGGTATTTTCAGATGAGCAAATGGCAGCTGACAGAGTAGTAGAGGATCACGAGAAGGACGATCCAGATCCAAGATGAGAGATCATTGCAAGATCAGATACTATCGATGAGATGAGTTGGGACATCATGTCAGAGATTGTCCGTTACTCAGGGATTGAACGAGGGCTTCTATAGCAACAGCTAGTAGCGAGTCAGATGATGATGTCCTGATGATATTTGATGAGATATCTACTTTTTCGCAATACTAGATTTTAGATTCTACATGCATATATAATATTTATTGTAGAGATGAGCAGTTGACTTTCTCGAGAATAATGAGGGTACTATTCATCTGTCAGATGGATCGAGCTATACGATCAAAGGCATCATGACGATCAGCTAAAAGATATATGATGGTATAATAAGAAGATTAGAAAAGGTCTGATACATATCCAATTTTAGGCAGAATCTTATTTTAATGAGCAGATTGGATTCAAATGATTATAGGTGGATAGCTAGTGATGGAATTCTGAAGATCATGCATGATGATAGAATTATTCTAAAGAAAAAAAAGAGAATGAGAGGATATTATTATCTAGTAGAGAGTCCAATGCAAGGTAGAGCTTCAGGAGCCAAAGAAAGTCCAGTATAAGGTGGACCTCTAGGTGGAGGTGGATCGAGCATGAGATGAAAGACTCAAAAAAAATAAAAAATGACATCACATAATGAAGTTTCTATTACTGCAGGAGGCTATCCCAAGCAGATCTCAGGTTATGAAGATTACAGTCATTGATGAATGTAGGATCGAATGGTCTAACTCGACTCACACGTTTGCCCATCCATAAGATAGCAGACGTGCCCTAAGTAGGAATGAAAATAAGTCGGGTGACCTGTCAGGGGCTTGCAGCCTAGCTCACTATCGGTCTAGCTTGGCTTGGCCTATTTATCTAAATAAGTCAGGCACAAACTTTTAAAAAAGCTTGTTTAAATAAATAGGCTAGGCCTAAAATTCTAAAGTCTGGCTTGAAAGCCTGCAGGTCAGCCTATATAAGAGTAGTATGTATTATATTTGATAGATCTTTGGGCCTATGTTGAGGCCTTGAAGGCCTAGACTTGTTGGCCTATTAAAAGGTCTTAATGTTTATATGATTTTAAATAGGCTTTCAAGCTAGGGCAGACTTTTTTATTTTATAAAATAGGCTAGGCCGAACCTCATTTTAAGCCTGAATTAGTCTAACAGGCCAGGCTTAGGCTAGTATTTTATAATACAGAACTGACCTATCTAAGCCAAAGCCTATCCTGGCCTGTTTCCATCCCTAGCTTTAGGATGTGAGGGCGTGACGAATCACAGGCTCTCAAAGATAGATGGAGGCCGAACATCGAGTCGAGATGGAGATTGTTGAGAAAAATATCTCAAGATTCAATTCATAATAAGCCCAGAATAAGATCCAGAATGATGAATGGATCCAACGAGATCAAGAATAGTACAAACGGAGTTCAGACGGAAAAGTCATGCATGAAGGAAGGTCGGAGCGCAGTAGTATGGCCCTTCGATCCATCGTAGGGCCCACAAGCCGACATCGATCGATGACGATGTTGCCCAAGTCGACAGCATGTGATGGCATTAGGCCAACCTAGGTGCACGAGCGTGCACATGGGCGCGCATGGGCCGTGCAGACATCCAACCCAGGTAATGAAGCACGGTCCACCATGGACCACCAGCTCACAACACCCGCATGGACCTTCTAGCTATTTTTCAGACCATTTCATGTGGTCCATGGTACCGTTCCATAGACCGATCATGATCTGATGGCTCTAGTATGAGCCAGTCATGATCGGATGGCTAGAGTTTGATCTAACAAGATGAATTACTATTTTGCATGATTTGATGGTCAGAAGAGCTTCCAATCATGATCAAATGGCCTAGGAGCAATCTGCGCTTAATCAGAAGTTTTTTGCATGATTCGATGGCTTTGGTGTGAGTTGATCATGATCGGACGGTCAGAAACTGATCTCAAATATGTTTGGGATTGGATTTTCTATTAAAATACTTTTTAAAAATTTTTGGAGTCTATATAACTTCGATTGATGAACTATTTATTGCATCAAAAAGCTAATGACACATCGAAGATGTTGAAAGACTTCTTGAGAGATTTTAAAGAATTTTTATAAAATTTTGGAACTTCTTATTAAGAGACTCTTATATAATGGTTGAGTGGTAAATTTCTCTTATACTTATTTAATTTTCTTTCTCTCATAGTAAAATTTGCATACCATGGAGGTAGATCTTAGCTTAATTTACGTACTTGATTATGTGCTATCTCTTATCTTTTATTTTTTTCTTTCTCTTATGGTATCTATACATCGAGTGCAATGCAAGTGGTATCAAGAAGGTCCTTAGATGGTGGTATCTTGGCCAGACTCCACAATAATCGATATCAGAGTGAGCTGATATCCTAACATGAGCTACTATGAGAATGACCACTTATCGCCAAAGGATGGTCAGATATTATAATACTCAGGTCAATGCCAACGAATTCCAAGTTGATGATTTAGTTCTTTGACTAACTGAAGTCTCGTAACCTATAGAACAAGAAAAGCTTTTATTCAATGGGAGGGACCCTACCAAGTTGATAAAGTAATATATCCCGAAACCTACCACCTCAAACAACTCAATGGAACCCCATTTTTTGGGCTATGAAATTTGACTAACTTATGCATATACTATCAATGAACCATGTAATACTGAATAAACAAATCTTCAAATTCATTGGCTTATGCTTACGTGTAAGTTATAGGAAGGAACCTGAAGTTTCTTTGATCAGAACCAAATCCTTTTAAAGTTTCTTTGATTAGTAATTTACGAAGTTCCTTAAATCAGAACATCATCTTAGTAGATTCCTTCGATCGGGATCACTTTCAATAAAATTTCTTTGATCGGAATTAAGCATTTACAAAGTTTCTTAGATTGGAACATCATCATAGTAGATTTCTCCAATCAGAATCACTTTTAGTAAAGTTTCTTTGATCGAAACTAAGCATTTATGAAGTTTCTTAGATAGAAATATCATCTCAGTAGATTTCTTCAATCAGAATCATTTTTAATAAAGTTTCTTTGATTGGAACTAAGTATTTATGAAGTTTCTTGGATCAAAACATCATCTCAGTAGATTTTTCTTGTTGAAATAATTTTTAATAAAGTTTCTTTGATCGAAACTAAGCATTTATGAAGTTTTTTAGATAGAAACATCATCTTAGTAGATTCCTCCAATTGGAATCACTTTCAATAAAATTTTTTTGATCGAAACTAAGCATTTACGAAGTTCCTTAGATAGGAACATCATCATCAAAATTATTTTTAATAAAGTTTCTTTGATCAAAACTAAGTATTTACGAAGTTTCTTAGATCGAAGCACCATCTCAATAGATTCCTCTGATCGGAATCATTTTTAATAAAGTTTCTCTAGTCAGAACTAAACTCTTTAAAGGTCCCTTAAGTTGGAACCGAATTCTCCTAAAGTTCTATAGATTGAAATACTATCTCAGTAAGTTTCTCCGATTGAAACTAAATTTCTTTGATCGAAACTAGATTTTTTTGAAGTTTCTTAGATCGGAACATCCTCTCAATAATTTTTTTTAATCGAAACTAAATTTTAACAAAGTTTCTTTGGTCGGAACACATTTAAAAAGACTTCTTTGATCAAAACTAGCCTTCCTGAAGTTTATATTGACCACGACAAGTAGAAAAGATATAGAGAAATTGAGCATTCATTTATAAAAGAAAACTTTTATAAAAGCAATAACATAAGCATTGCTTTTACAAAGATGATAAAAAGAAAGAAAAATAAAAACAAAAGTTTCACAACGAAGGTTACAACAGATTCTATGGAATCAAGATACAGGTGCACTGCTACCTTCTTTGCTCTGGTATTACATTCTGAAATGAAAATAGCACGATCATGAGCTAACCGGGGCCAGTTCAACGCGGTATTCACTAAGTGCTTATCTCTTTGTAGCCCCAAGCCATAGTCTTGGAAAAAATCACAGCAAAAAGCCATGCCAAAGTTATCCCTAAGGGCCTTGGAATAATTTTGGGAAAGAACTTTTCGAAGAAGTGATCAAGTCCTTAATGGTGAATGATGGTACAATTCCATCCTTTTCCCTTTCAGAAGATTGCACGCTCTAGAAGCACCATAGAAACTCACTAAAGCCATGCCTTTCCAAAGTAAGAGAATAGTGATAAATCTCTCAGGACCAAGGGTATGCATCTTTTTTAGGTGGGACAGTAATGATAAATATTTCAACATCAAGAATACAAATATTCGACAGATGGAATGGCCATCGTAAGCGTCTCCAAACCAACTAGGACCCTTTGCAGCCACCCTTCTTCTTCAAGTAGATGACAATGGTCCCAACAAGAGAAACTAATTCTCGTTTTCTCTAAGAAATCATTCTATCTTGCCATCGCCTTAAAGAAAATCTTGGCTTTAAGACTGGGCAAAGAGAGGAAGTCCCCAATAAAAAGAAGAATGCATCATAATTGCTTCCATTAAGTTGTGCCACGTGTGAAGTTGGGATTCAATGACTTCACCACCTGAGTAGCCGCATGCCAAATCTTTGCATAAGAAGTACGACTATGCTATTTTCTAAGCTGTGCACATTTAATATTATACAGAAAAGCAAGCACATCTCACAAATTATGCACATGCCTCACGAAAATATCAACTCATAGGTTTTCGATCGAAATTGATCTATCCGAGGTTTCTTTGGTCGGAGCCAGAACTTCTCTATTAAAAAGTTCTAAGTTCAATGAAAATTCTCTTATCTGAGGTACCTTCATTCGGAGTCAACTCCTATATAGGAATTATTCTGAGCTTTTCTTAATCAGAATTTATAATCCTCATGATCGAAAATGCTCAGCTTAAAATTTCTTAGATCAACTCCTTAGATCAGAATGGAATGAAAAAGATATGTGAGCAAAAAATTATTAAAAGTTAAAAGAAATTTCATTCATATAATGTTTCTTTTACAATGACCTTGATAGGCCTGAGTACAAGAATAAGAAAGATAAGATAAAAATCTTAGAGGTATTATCCGATATGGAGGCATCTGTCACGTCAACTATAGAAGGTTCCCAAATATTGTCTAAGAAATTTAGATCCAACTCTGCATACCAAGTGGCAACCCTCTCTTGGACCAGATGCTTTCCTTCATCATGAGCATCGATCGCAAACTCGACCTGCTTGCTGCGGTACACCTCTAATATCCAAAAATCCTTGACGACCTTTGAAGCAATAGCCTCGAACCGTGCTTCCATTTCGCTCTGGATCTCAGCTATTTTCTCCTCTATTGCCTTCAGCATAGTCTTAATCTTCTCAACGTCAACCTCAAGCCACTTTGCTTTCACTAACTAAGCTTTAAGCTCCTTTATTTTTGCTGCCTAAGCTTCTTAAGTAGCCAACAATTGAGAGTTCTCTTCTATTGCTCCCCTCAGTGCTCCTTCGGTATCTTTAGCTCTTCTTTCGATAGCATCGGTCCTCATGAAAACTTTCTTAGCCTCCTTTAGTGCCTTATCCCTCATACCCTTGAGCATCTCGGCATCGATCTTGTGTTTTCTTGCTTTGGCCGAAAGCTCAACGGAGTGCTCCATATATCTATTTATGTAATGGATGAGCTGTCAAAATGCTTCAAATTAAATATAATGAGCAGGTACTTCAGAAAAAATAAAAATTAGAGAAATGAAGTAACCTGCTTCAGCTTACCTGGATAAAATAGTCCAGAGTATTTTTTCTTATTATTTTGTGGGATCCTAGCAATAATTTATTTGCATCAATTGAGAAGAGGAATTCGGGAAATGCCTTGTGCACCAGCTTATAATCTTCTGGCACCGAAGCCTTTAGTTTCAATCCTGCTGGTGCAGGTCCAGAAACCCTAGTTGGGGTAATCTTAGAAGTCCCAGCTATCTCAGCTGGCTCGTCCTTCGATAAGAAATAAAAGACATTAGGAGTTGGCAAGCTTAGGATAGCCTCACCAAACATTTGATCTGTCTAACTTCTTCGATTAGGTGGAATTTCATGACCGTGAAGTCATCAGCAACGTGAGATTCAGGCTCGATCGGTGGTGCGAGAAGATGCTCGATTTTGGTGCGAGTAGTTTGGCCATCTGTAGGCTTTGCTGTCCTTTTTCGTTGAGTTTTCGGCTCAAACATCTTCAATAAGTTTGGGTCCATTTTTGCAATCCGAGTTATTTTAGTTAACATAAGATTTTAAGGTCAAATAAATACGACCTTGAGGGAAATAATTCATGTGCACCTTCGATTGAGGCTGACTTGGCTAATGCCCATGTTGAATAGAGTCTACTCAGATGGAAGCTCTTTCAATTTTGGGACCGCAAAGCTATGCATGGTCTCCAAGTCTTGTCTTAGGTGCTAGCCTAACTATGGCTCCCTCAACACAGACTCTTAAGGTTCGTCCCAGTCTACGAAGCCTCACTCCTCTCTCGATATTTGAGAAACAAACAAAAAGCACTCTTTCCAATCTTGATTGGTGGAAGGAGCACCTCAAATTAGTGGACAAGTCGCTTTCTTCTTTCGTAGTGTCACATACCACCATCCGCACGATCCAAGATGCCTCTTAAGAGTAAAGAAATAGCAAAAAAGTATGATGTTAGGCTCGACCCTAGCCAGTATGCATGCCACGATAAAATCGTAAATATACCATCATGAATTTGAAATTACCGAGCACATCGATATTTCAAAAAAGTGAAAAAGAGAAACAAAAAAGGGATGAAGAGAAAATCTCAGCCTAACCCAAAACACTCCTCGTAAAGGCTTATCCAGCCTGGGAGAGGATAGCAAACCCATTTCTTCGCTCTCAGAACCTCCAATTGAAATCTTGGAGAATGTGAAATTAGTTGTAAAGCAACACCACATCTCTCTCTATCATTTTAGATTGAAAAGTCATCAGAGCAAAGTCGGGGTCACCAAAATGAGCCATTTCTTCGTAAGAGAAAAGCGAAAGAGGAGTAGAAAAAGAAAACTTATGGTTAAAGGACCTATGGCAAAAGAAGATGATGAAGTTTCACCTTTTGTTTTGTTCGAGATTTTATATAAATCCAGATTGAAAGAATTTTTTAGTGATTCATTTTCTCAGAATATTAATGAAGAAAAATCCTGATTTTCTGGACCAGGTTCGTTCAGATTTGATTGGATCAAGAGATATATTTCAAAACTTTTTCTCTTTAATTCTAATCAGATCTGAAATATTTCAGATCTGATCCTTATTATTCTAATAATAAAAATAAAATTTAAATAAATTAAATTTAATTTAATTTATCTTGATGTAGGATAATTCTATTATCCGTTGATGATCCTGTAAGTAGCAGAAGATTCTGGATCTAGCCACGCAAGTGCCTGGCCTCTTCCGGTATCCACTCAGGCTGAATTTGGCGATCATCTTCTTCTCTATCACATCTTTAAAAATTAAATCTAAATCTGATCTGGAGGATCTTCAAAACATCTTTTGAAGATCAGCAGTTGTCCAGCGCAGCCTTTTAGCTTTTTGTCACCTTTCTCTCGTCTAGATTGCACCAACTTGGATTCCAAACATCTTTGGGTGTGGTGAGGAGAGGAAGAAGATGGATTTAGCATGGAGGAGGAGGAGGGAGGAAGTCTTGGGGCGTGGAGAACTCTTTTCTCAGATATTTCTTGAGTTGGGCGTAGAGTCTTATTTATAGACTATGCATGATCCAACTCCTCTTCTTCCCTACCAATCACAATCTTTTATGAAATTAGATCTAAATCTGATTGATGAGAATAGAGTTCCTTGGATTCCTCCTTAGATGGCACCTAAGACCAGTCAAACTTGGTTCTTTGGAGAAGTCTAATCAGAATCCAAAAGGAAGATGGAGTCTCTGTCTAATAGGGACTCCTGGATGCCTCCAGCTTGGGCACACGCCAAGGGTGGTGTGCACCCTCCTTCTTGCCAGGTTCTAGCAGGAGGATAGGCCCCCACTAGCTCTCCAATAGGTGCGTGACACATGGACAGAAGTCAAAGTGTCAATAGTCAATATTTGACCAGTCAAAGGTCAACTTTTGACCAAAGTCAAAGGACGAGAAATGGCAGATGATCAAAAATGGCAGGTAATATCTTACAAAATAAGATAATCCTTTTCTGACTTGAACAGACTCTAGTCAAACCAAGTGAAGGCCTCTGATTGAGCACAAACTTCTTTGGCTCAGTAAGGACAACTATTTATGATAGTAAAAGAAGAACGTTAGGTTCAATCGAGTGCTAGCACGATTTTCTTGAACCTAATTGAATCTCATTCAGATCAATTGAACTGGATTAGTTCAATTGATGATCATCAGATTCAAATCTTGATTTGTATGACCCAGTTAGATTTAGTTCTATATGGTAATGGGATATGTCATGATCTCTATCATCGACATCATCGAAACTCCTTTCGATGGATCAGAACTCTTCTGATTCGAACAGCTAGAATGATCGATCATCTAAATCATTCTAATTGCTCCCAAAATCCACCAGTGACACCTAGCAGTATATGGTGGCAACCCATCAGAGCTGAATGCGAACCTCTTGGTGCAGCTACCTGTGTGATTAAGTTCTTCTATCTTGAGCCCCGATCAGATTAGGGTTTAGGTGAACTCGTCAAACCCTAGTCTCTGTCATATGATGTAATCATTCGATTCAAGTCCGATGTGAAAACCTAAATAGAAATTCTTTCTATTATTTCACTCTGCCATGGCCATGGGCTTCTGGACTTGATTCTCATGATCATCATAGGGCTGCTCCTCTACCACCGAGGTAGATAGATTCCTTCTTGATGCAATCCAGTTCCTACAATGAACATGCTATAGCCAACATACACCTCAGGATTCCGTATGGCTAGGAGACCGAGTTATGGTGTAGTCAAACTATAACACCCTCAAGGTGAACTGCCGATGCACCTCAGGTCAAAGAATCAGACACACCACTACAGCATCGAGTCAGTCATTGACGAGAAGGTAGACTTCCTAATGACTACTCGAGGTGGTCACGCTCAGTGCCCTCATTCTCTAACGAGTACCTGTACTCTCGCTCCGGTGTCTCCACACCGTAGACTCAAGACTCATCTACTAAAGAGAAGTGATTGTACACCAATCTTCTGGATCAATCACCATCCTCGTGATGATCCTATGGTCGGGAGCATTTTATGAGTTAATAATGATTATTCATGTCTTAAATTTTCAACTCTTGAAAATATGAATTATCATTACCATTAACTCAAAGGATGTATCACAGACACTAAATACACATATGTGATAGAAAATAACCCATTTTATTGATTTATAGTCAAAATTATAATTTTGCCCCTAGAAGTGTATTACAAGTGTCAGCCAATTCTGGCTTCTAGGGCACATATATCTAACAATCTCCCACTTATCCTAAAGCCAATTGGCTACAAGTCTAAGTCCCATCTTCTCAAGGTGGGCTTCGATCTTCTGCTGGCCCAACGGCTTTGTAAGTGGGTCTGCCACATTATCTGTGGAGTCGACTCTCTTGACCTCGACGTAACCCTTCTCGAGGTAATCGCGGATGAGGTGGTATCGCCGCTCAATGTGCTTGGATTTCTGGTGAGACCTTGGCTCCTTAGCAAGGGCTATGGCGCCATTATTGTCGCAGTATAGAGGAATGGCATCTGATGGCATTACTCCAATTTCTGCAGCAAACTTCTTATACCAGAATGCTTCCTTCGCAGCCTCTGATGCAGCGATATATTCTGCTTCCATGGTGGAATCTGCTATCACGATTTGCTTGGAAACTCTTCCAGCTGACAGCACCACCATTGCACACAAACAGACTCCCAGATGTCGACTTTCGATCATCTACATCGGACATGAAATCCGAGTCTGTGTATCCCTGGACTTGGAGTTCTCCATTACCAAAGACCAACATCATATCCTTAGTTCTTCTTCAAGTACTTAAGGATACATTTCACAGAAGTCCAGTGTTCTTCACCTGGATTTGACTGATATCTGCTTGTGACACTCACAGCATGGGCTATATCAGGTCGTGTACATAGCATGGCATACATGAGGCTCCCTATTGCAGAAGCATAAGGGATCTTGCTCATGCATTCTATTTCCTCAGGTGTGCTAGGGCACATCTTCTTGGAAAGATGAATACCATGTCTGAAGGGTATTAATCCCCTCTTAGAGTTTTTCCATACTAAACCTCTTTAGTACTTTCTCTATGTACATCTTCTGTGAAAGTCCTAGCATCCTATTCGGTCTATCCCTATAGACCTTAATTCCTAGAATAAAGGATGCTTCACCTAGGTCTTTCATGGAGAATTTTCTTGGACAACCATATTTTGACTGTCGTCAACATGGGAATATCATTCTCAATAAGGAGGATGTCATCCACGTACAATACGAGGAAGACAACAGCGCTCCCACTGACCTTTTTGAAAGACACACGGTTCCTCTTCATTTTTGATGAAACCAAACATTTTGATCACATCATTGAAACGAGTGTTCCAGCTCCGAGATGCTTGCTTAAGTCCATATATGGACCTTTGCAGCTTGCAAACCTTGTGATCAGTATCACTGGATGTGAAACCTAGCGGCTGTTCCATATAGATATCTTCCTCAAGATATCCATTTCAAGAATGCCATTTTCACATCCATTTGCCATATTTCATAATCGAAATAGGCTGCAATGGCAAGCAATGTGCGGATGGATTTTAGCATAGCCACTGGAAGAAAAGGTATCCTGATAGTCAATGCCTTCGCGTTGACTATAACCTTTTGCCACTAGTCTAGCCTTGAATGTCTCCACATTTCCATCTGCACCAATCTTTCTCTTGAAGATCCATTTACACCCAATAGGTACTATACCTTCTGGTGGATCTACCAAGGTCCAGACTTGGTTTGAGTGCATCGAGTCAATTTCTGACTGCATTGCCTCTAGCCATTTCTCGGAGTCGATATCTGATATCGCCTCATTGTAGGTTTTGGGATCATCACCATGAGCACCATTACCTATGAGGAACATTTTCTCTACTTTCCTCTGAAATAATACCTAAGTATCTTTCAGGGGGATGGAAAAACTCTTTTCCGATCTACGAGGTGGAGGAGGTAGTGTTCTTATTGGCTCAACCTGATTTGGTTCCAATTGGTCCTTAGCTCGTTGTACTTGTGAGACTTTCTCATCAAGCTTAATCTGCTTTCCAATGCCGCTATCTTGAATAAACTATTTTTCAAGAAAGATGGCATGTCGACTCACAATCACATTGTGGTCTTCTGGAATGTAGAAATAGTATCCTAATGACTCTTTAGGATATCCTATGAATCGAGCTCTAAAGGACCTAAACTCTAACTTGTCCGCTTGTTGTCTTTTGACATGAGCCGGACAACCCCAAATTCTGAGATGACTCAGACTTGATTTCTTACCGTGCCATATCTCATACGGTGTGGTAGGAACGGTTTTAGAGGGAACCCTATTCAGTAGATAAATTGAAGTTAACAATGAGTGTCCCCAAAGAAAATCAGGGAGGTCTGTGAAGCTCATCATGGATCGAACCATATCCAATAGAGTCCGATTTCTCCATTCTGAAACTCCGTTGAGTTGAGGTGTTCCTGGTGGAGTCCATTGAGAGACTATGCCATTTTTCTTGAGATAGTCTAGGAATTTTCGACTAAGGTATTCACCTCCTCGATCTGATCGAAGAACCTTAATGGATTTTTCAGTTTATTTTTCTACTTCTTCATGTCTGAATTCTTTGAACTTTTCAAAAGCTTCAGACTTGTGTCTCATAAGATACACATACCCATACCTAGACAGATCATCGGTAAAGATAATGAAGTAGACAAAATTGCCTCTAGTCGGCACATCAAATGGGCCGCACACATCAGTATGTACTAGGGCAAGGAGATCTGTGGCCCTTTCCCCATGTCCAACAAAAGGGAGTTTAGTCATTTTGCCTTGAAGATAAGATTCACAAGTTGGATATGACTCGAAAGTCAATGGACTCAATAGCCCATTTTTCTCCAATTTGTTGATCCTATCTTCTGCTATATGACCTAATCTCAGGTGCCATAGATATCTATCATTTGGACTATCCCTAGGTCGTTTGGCATTCACGTTTTGCTCGATAGTTAGA
>QRFJ01003233.1:145272-259732 GCA_006176705.1 Cocos nucifera
AGAGATTAAAAAATTAATTTAATCAACTATCAAAATAAACTTTAATCTAGAAACTAGTAGAACTATTCTACACTAGTCTAGCATGCATCAATGATATCTAATATAATATTTAAATTAAATAATTTTATTTACTATTTTTTGATATTATTATAATAATTATATATTAAAAAATAATAAATAAATAGATTAAAATATATTAATAAAATTAATTAAAACATGTAAGACTATTCTATAGAACTATTCTATTTTAGAATTAGTCATGCATATTTTCTAATCTTAGATCCAAATTATTTAATTTTAATTTTTTTAAATTTTAGATCTGATCAACATCTCATATGACATCTAAAATTATTTTATTTTAATTAAAATAATTTAAAATTAATCTAAATATTTTTAGAATCTTGGCTCTGATATCAGTTGAAGAAAAATTCTGATTTCTCGGACCAGATTCATTCAGATTTGATCGGATCAAGAGATATATTTTAAAACTTTTTTTCTTTGATCCTAATCAGATCTGAGATATTTCAGATTTGATTTTTATTATTTTAATAATAAAAATAAAATTTAAATAAATTAAATTTAATTTAATTTACTTGATGTGGGTATCTATTACCCTTAGATGATTTGTAAGCAGTGGAAGTTCTGAATCTAGCCACGTAAGTGCCTAACCTTTACCAATATCCACTCGAGCTGGATCTGAAGATCCTCTTCTTCTCTATTACATCTCCAAAAATTAGATCTGGATCTGATCTGAAGGATCTTCAAAATACCTTTCGAAGATCAGCAGTTGTCCTTTGCAGCAGCGCAGCCTTCTAGCTTTTTATCATCTTTTTCTCATCTGAATTGCACTAACTTGGATCCCAAACACCTTTGGACGTGGAGAGGAGAGGAAGAAGATGGATTTGGCATGGAGGAGGAGGAGGGAGGAAGCCTTGGGGTGTGGAGAACTCTTTTCTCAGATATTCCTTGAGTTGGGTGTAGGGTCTTATTTATAGACTATGCATGATCCAACTCCTCTTCTTTCCAACCAATCATAATTTTTTATAAAATCAGATCTAAATCTAATTGGTGGAAATAGATCGCTTGGATTCCTCCTTAGATGGTGCCTAAGACCAGTCAAACTTGGTTCTTAGGAGAAGTCTAATCGGAATCCAAAAGGGAGATGGAGTCCCTGTCCAACAGGGACTCCTGGGTGCCTCCAGCTTGGGCACACGCGAAGGGTGGCGTGCGCCCTCCTCCTTGCCAGGTTCTGGCAGAGGGACAGGCCCCCACCAACTCTCCAATATGTGCATGATACGTGGACAGAAGTCAAAGTATCAATGGTCAATATTTGATCAATCAAAGGTTAATTTTTGACCAAAGTCAAAGGACGAGAAATGACAGATGACCAAAAATGATGGATATTATCTTACAAAATAAGACAACCATTTTTTGATCTGAATAGACTTCAGTCAGACCAAATGAAAGCCTCTGATTGAGCATAAACTTTTTTGGCTCAGTAAGGACAACTATTTATGATAGTAAAAGAAGAATGTTAGGTTCAATCGAGTGCTAGCACGATTTTCTTGAACCTAATTGAATCTCATTCAGATCAATTGAACTGAATTAGTTCAATTAATGATCACCAGATTCAAACCCTTATTTGTGTGATCCAGTTAGATTCAGTTCTGTATGGTAATGGGATATGTCATGATCTCTATCATCGACATCATCGAAACTTCTTTCGATGGATCAGAACTCTTCTGATTCGAATAGCTAGAATGATCGATCATCTAAATCATTCTAATTGCTCCCAAAATCCACCAGTGACATCTAGTAGTATATGATGGCAATCCATCAGAGCTGAATGCAAACCTCTTGGTGCAGCTACCTGTGTGATTAAGTTCTTCTATCTTGAGCTCCGATCAGATTAGGGTTTAGGTGAACTCGTCAAACCCTAGTCTCTGTCATATGATGTAATCATTCGATTCAAGTCTGATGTGAAAATCTAAATAGAAACTCTTTCTATTATTTCACTCTGCCATGGCCATGGGCTTCTGGACTTGATTCTCATGATCATCATAGGGCTGCTCCTCTACCACCGAGGTAGATAGATTCCTTCTTGATGCAATCCAATTCCTACAATGAACATGCTATAGCCAACATACACCTCAGGATTTCCGTATGGCTAGGAGATCGAGTTATGGTGTAGTCAAACTATAACACCCTCAAGGTGAACTACCGATGCACCTCAGGTCAAAGAACCAGACACACCACTACAGCATCGAGTCAGTCATTGATGAGAAGGTAGACTTCCTAATGACTACTCGAGGTGGTCACGCTCAGTGCCCTCATTCTCTAACGAGTATCTGTACTCTCGCTTCGGTGTCTCCACACCATAGACTCAAGACTCATCTACTAAAGAGAAGCGATTGTACACCAACCTTCCGGATCAATCACCATCCTCGTGATGATCCTATGGTCGGAAGCATTTTATGAGTTAATAATGATTATTCATGTCTTAAATTTTCAACTCTTGAAAATATGAATTATCATTACCATTAACTCAAAGGATGTATCACAGACACTAAATACACATATGTAATAGAAAATAATCCATTTTATTGATTTTAGTCAAAATTATAATTTTGCTCCTAGAAGTGTATTACAAGTGTCAGCCAATTCTTACTTTTAGGGCACATATATCTAACAATTAATTATGGAAGGCATAGATTGATGAATTTCATATGCGTGGCAGTCATTAATTGGATGCAGCCTCTGCCATTGATATGATAATTGATTCGAATGATAGAAATCATGACCTATGCCACTCTTGAAGAAATGTGCGAAGACGTGCAACGATACTTGCCATGCGAAGGTGGTTTCGATCCTTTCAAATATTTTCAAATTCTGTTTGATAAATATTTTCAAAGCAACAAAATATGTTTCGAATCAGAGTTCGAACCACAGCTTAGATTATAATCGAAATTATAATTGGAATGCTCGCATAAGCTCGAAGCTCGGCTAAGAAAGAATAAGCACCTCTAGTGAAGACAAATTTATTTGCTTATACGAAAATTTAGATACAATATTCAGCTTACAATGAAAATGAAAAGAAAATATATTTCTATACCTATTGGTTTAATGGTTGACTGGCTTCAAAATGACCTTTTTCAGCATCGACTTTCTCCATCTAAGTAGCTGAATTAGTTTTGCTCATCTCTGCAAGATGATCGGACGCTCTCATAAACTTTTAAATGTTGTCATCTATCACAACCTTCAAGCTTTCATTAAAAAAATAATTTTTGAAAGCACGATATTGCCTGCTGAAAGGTGCATCCAAGTCATCATTTTGCATCTTTCAAAGCCTGTAGAAAATGCCAACTTGTAGGCCAGACCCATAATTATGATTCCATTCTTAACCAACTGATCAAACCTTTTAAGAGTAGTTGAGGCCAGAAGACTCTAATCATGCTCGCTATTGAGGAGAAGGGTCCAACTTTGTTCACTTAACTTTAATTCCTCCTCAAGATGCTTCACCTTTGCTAAGGCCTTCTGAAGCTCAGTCTGAGGGATAGGAGACTCCCAAATTATCTGCACCTTTTTCAAAGAGGGATCTTCACCTTTTTGATGTACTCTCTCTCTATAATCATCCTTGTTAGAAGTCCTAGTCCTTTTAACCATGCCTCTATCAAAGCCCCTTGAAGAGTGAATCTCAAAAGGAGTACTTCTCTTTTCTTTGAGCATCCTCCTCAAATGTTCGATGTCATCGTGAGCACGATGACAATCCCATTTCAGCTTTAGATCTCCTCCTTTCGAGATCTTCATTCCTTATGTGGGCCTTTCTTATTTCATCATCCCGATGATCGATTATATCTCGAGCTTCGCAAAGGGCTTCCTCAGAGTAGTCAACTTTCTTGACTAATTTAATATGGTGGCTTTCTCCTATTGCAAAAGATACCTCAGCCTGCTAATCTCTTCTCTTGCCTCGGCAAACTCCAAAGCTGAAGCCTCGAAAGTGATCCTTACAAAGTTGACCAGATAATACTCAATCAGGGCCAAGGACCTAAAGTCACCTACGATCTGACACTGAGCACCTTCTCCATCCAAAGCTCGCCTCTCCTCAAATGAGAGATGATCCTCTAAAAACTCCACCGTAGTCTTGAGGGTCTCCGCGGTAGATGGGGAAGGAGGTGCTGGTTGTGAAGACTCTGCTTGAGTTCTGGCTAGAGAAAGACTTGAATCAAGAACGACCTGCTCTAGCAAATCTATGACTTCCATTATCTCAGCCGATTTCGAAGGCTTAATCATCTCTGCGACCTTCACCATCCTTGCAACCTCTACCATCCCCGTGGGGAGAACCTCTATGGAAGCTTCTCCTATCAGGGGCTTCTGTGTAGGAATCTCCTCCAAAGAAATTGACAAAGCTGTCCTAGTGGTGACCTCCATCATCAAATTTGTCAATCTGACTGCCAAGGGAGGATTTTCATCCCCCACATTTGCTAGAACAGGCGTGATGGAAGGAGTAACATCCAAAGTCTTAGTAGCAGTATCTCTAGAAGCCACGGGATGGATAGATAGAGTTTTAGCCTATCTTCTTTAGGCCAACGACAACTCCAACATCCTCCTCAATGTGTTATCCATCTTGTTTCCAAAATTTATGAAGAGGGCTTGAAGTAGAGAGAATAGTAAGCACTATCATCACAATCGCCCCTAAATAAACCTTTCGAACAAATTTAAAAGAGGAAAGATGAAGATAAAAAGCCATTTTTCAAATCAAATTCTTGAAGGGACCAGTAGCCGAGTGGTCCCCCCCAATCATGACCATTTTTTATTATCCACACCACAAGCTGACATCATCGATCTTTAAATGTCAAAAAGCGTAGTCGAAAGTAAAAGTGCACATTATTGGATCTAAGGTATTACTTAGAAATAGTCATTTTGCCTAATTCTCAAACTCAGTACTAGGAGGTAGTGCTACGATAATAACATAAATACCTCGGATCAGTCACATTGACACCTATGATACCTTGAATAAACATATAGATATCAACACTCTAAGAAAAAGAAGTTATCCGTATACTCTCCGACCTAAAAGCCAAACCGACGTATGCTTCTGCACTATTTTCTTCAACAGCGGCTTGTCTAGTGCTTAAGTCTCCCTAGTTGCTTTAGGCAAGCAATTCCTTTGCATACATGGTAACCCTCCTATGGATAAGCGATGATCCAACTATAACTCAATCGTAATCAAGTTGTTACCCACTCCACCTAATTTTATGAAAATAAATAAGGTATCTAGATCATGCCAACAACGGCCTCCTCATTTCGAAAGAGTGAAATAGGGCCATAATGACATAACGATGTGATTAGCGGCCAAGATTTTTGGAACAACATAATATCCATGATACTTTCTCTCTACAAATATCGAAAGCCCTGAGGATCCAGATAAGTAAGAAATTTCTCTTAGAGAACTCGTTGTTGCTCCATTGTTTTCTGCTGACTTTAGTGTTGAAAGATCTTTGTCGAAGTAAAATCTTCTAGCTCGGACTTGTTTTGTAGATTACTCCGGCATCCCTGCACAAGGTCGGTTGCTCAATATCCGACGTAGATAAATTCTAGCAACAACACATCCTATCATCAACTAGTAGATAAAGAAGGTCCTATCCGTTTAGGAAATGCATTAATTCTATAGGTCAATTATAATAATCAAACAATACGCAATAAAAGCTGAAAAAAATTTTGGTAGTATTTTTTTTTAGTTCTCTCGTATAGGAAGAATAAAAAAAAAATACTATCCAAAATTTTTTTGAACCATCAGCATACCGTTTGATTATTATAATAACCTATAGAATTATTTATATTTTTCAAATTATCCATACTGGATAATTAATTGATCAATATACATAATTTTTTCACTCATACAAAAATAACTAAATGTATGGATACAATAGAATATGTACATTAATCAAAAGATGGGTCTATGATTCCATGCAATGTAAATTTTATTAAAATTAATTTATAATTAATGTTGCGCAGCATCTTCCATTGGCTTGAGCATACGAGGGCTGGATGTCTTGGATGCCAGCTAGGACTAAAGGCCCAAGCATGCAGGGCCAAGACCCAAATCCTGTGCATCTAATTAATTAATTAATTAACATGCATAGGTATTTTACAGGGCTTTAATAAGAAATAAGAGTTTTGCTAATTTATCAATTTTGAATACTTAAAACATCATTACATGAGTTGATTAAATAAATCATTTGCATGATAGCAAACTACAAATCTATCTATGCATTTATATTTTGCTAAGCTCAACTGAAGATAATTATAAACAAGGAGCAATGAGTTATTTATAGTGGATAATAATACGAGAAAAGATCAGTAGATATTATTTTCATCAAATACATGCATCCAATAAAAAATATGAAATCTTAATAGTGATGAATATATAGTTTATCTATTTTAATTTATCCAAAATACATTCAAAAAATAGTTTTCAAATAATATATCGATGGCCAGAGAGCGAGGGACGTGGAGGAGCAACGGCAACTATGACGGAGGCGATGGCCCAAAAAATAGTAGATGGGAGCATTGGTGGCTGGAAGGGGGTGGTGCAGTCGGGGAGCGAGGGGCTCGAGGAGCACGGCCCACTAGGAGGGGGATGGGTGCCAGAGGTCGGGGAGCTAGTGAGGCATGGGTGGGGGCCCAAGACCAGGAAGGGAGGAGAGGGGGGGCCATCGGTCGACGGAGGTGTGGGTGCAGCATCGCAGCAGCAAGGGGAGGGTTGAGGGTGTTGAGGGGCGGGGGGGTCTTTTCGGCTCGCGCGGATGGGCGCTGGGAGGGGGGAGAGGAGGGCTGGTGGTGGTTTCGTGGAGATGGGGCGGACGACAAGTGTGGCGTGGATGGCGACGGGTGTGGCGCGAATGGTCACGACAGAGGGCAGGGGTGGAGGATGGCATTCGGGCGGGTGGTGTGTCGAAGGGGGGGTGTGGCGTCGGTGATGGAGAATCAGGATGGGGGCCAGGGGTGGGAAGGGGATTAGGGCACGAAAGGAAGTGGAGGGGCAGTGGTGGATAGGTTAGGACATGGGAGGAAGGGGGATTAAGTGAACCTAATGATGCTAAAAAGCATCAAAGAATTTGAATTATAAGGATGCTTTTCTTAAAAGCATCGGTATTAACTATTGTTATATTTTATGATGCTTTTAAAAGACATCGGCAGGTCCGCGCAATCTATCATACTAAAAATATCGGCAGAAAATAGTCGGCAATAAATATTTTTACTATAGTGTATCCATGTATCATGTATAATCTACATAGTCGATTATATTCTAATTCATTATTATATAATTAAAATTAATATTCATATTTATAGAAAAATAATATCTAACTTATATTTGTATTTTGATAGAAAAATATAAATATTTTCATGTTCATTTAAAACAAACATGTATGCTTAATATCTTATTTATATTTATATCTATTTTGAACAATAATGGATACTAATTTTTGACATCCTTTTGATATTTGCTTCTTATTGATATTTGTTGAAAAGAATATAGAAGTATAGATATATCAATATCTGATTTTTGCTCTGGTGTTAGAACTTTATTAATCATGTGGATTCCTCGTTAGAAGATACAAAGGGCAAGTTGGTGTTAGGGGGGTCAAGTTGGATCATGTCCATGGATGGATCTCTTTTTAAAATGGACGGAGGCAATTTATAACGAGGGTATCACGAGATTGGGCGACGGGGATGCAGGTAATGGAACCAGTTGGGTTTATGAACATGGGGCAGCTTTCTGCCTCAAAGTTCGAGAAGTGGGATCCTTTTAGTATTAATTAGAAAAAAAAAAAAGAAAAAAGAAAAAGAGGAACGGCATCCTAATGCCGGGGAGACGATACCTTTGCGTGGTACGTGACTTCACCATTTAACCCGAACATGCCTCTAACCTAACCCCAAACTTACCCGCTAGTAGGGTGCGGCGCTGGTGAATTATGCCAGTCAGTGCGTCGGGCATTTGATCTCATACCCGTTGTATCAACTGAGATGCTTGCCTCGATTAAGATTCCTGTGGTGGACATCATATGATACATACGCAAAAAATTATTAGATAAATTTATTTTATTATAAAAGAATATTTATAAATTTTAATTAATTTTTTTTCATAAGATCCTCTCAAATTAATATTTAATAAAAATATAATTGATATATAAATTTTTTATTAATTTTATCCCGATAAAATGGTTCTACTTAATAATTTCTTCTGCACTGGATCCCCGCAAGTAAAAACTGAAGGTCAGGCCACGTCATCTTGTCGTGAACGGCAGCTAAACGTTGACGGCGCCTTAGACCACCCTCGCCGAATAAAGATGCCAACCCTAAATAAACCGCCGTCTGCTTTTGACGGTCGTCTATCTTGGAGACGGAATTTGATCCATTTCGGACGCCCTTGCCCCTGTGCCGCCCCGCTTACTTTTCGAGCCGAGGGGCCCGATCCGCACGAGACCTGATCGGACGGTTGAGATCGCATATGTGAGGCCCGATCCCCGTATATAATCCCCCAGTCGCCATCGAGATCTCTCCCAAAGTGGAAAGCGCGGTAGAGCTCCTGTTCCGGTGTCCCTGCGGGGGAGGATTAGGGTTTCGGTGGGACCACCGCGATGGCTGAGCACTCGGAGGAGTCGAGCTCGAAGCCGGAGTCGCTGATGGAGAACATCGTCGACAAGCTCCACGGCCACGACGAGTCCTCCTCCGATTCGGACAACGAGAAATCGGGGCCGTCCGCCTCATCTATCAAGGCGAACATCTACCGCCTCTTCGGGCGGGAGAGGCCTGTCCACAAGGTCCTCGGCGGCGGCAAGCGTATGGATCGCCTCCCTTTCCCATCTCTCCTTCAATCCGCCCACCTTTTTCCACCATCCGTTGCCTTTGATTTCTTCATCTAGGTTAAGCTACGTATAAATTTCTTTCTTTCTTTCTTTCTTTTCATTTTTTTTCTCCTGTTGGAAATGTATAATCGAATCCCATGTGGCTAGGTTTACCGAGTTGCTCCAAATTGCGATCTATGGTGTGATTATTTCCTTATTTTAAATCTATCTCGATCGCCTAAATGGGTACTCGCTTTCTCCTATTGGGAAGACTTCGATTTTTGGGTTTTCGAAACCAATGGAGGAAAACTGTATCATGCCGTTTTAAGTCCTGTTGTTTCTATTGACGTAATATGATTGATGTCGGATCGAGCTGAAGCTGAGAATGAGGTCGTCTCTGATGATCTACGAAATAAAATTTTATTTGGAATCGATGGTGGTGGCTTCGATAAGATTTTTCGACGATCAAATAAGTTCTTCTGACCAACAGAAATAGAGTACTTAGAAAAGTTCAGCAGAATTTTAGAAAGGAGAAGACAGTTTCTAGAGAATTTTTTTTATGAATGGATTGATAGTGACAGCCATACCATTTGATAGTCGGCTACTTGGGGCCGCGTTGAATTTTGTACGGAGAAAAAGAAGTATCGTCTGTAGTAGATGGATAGTGATAACCATAATCGTTCGATAGTGGATCGTTCGAGATTGTATGGGATTTGCTATGGAGAAAGAGATATCGTCAGATTGATAGTGATCGTTCGTCGAGATTTAATACCTATAGTTCGAAAGAAGTAGGCGTTGATTGGTGAAGAACTTTGACATATATCAATTTTAGAGGAGTTCGAATTTTCGAAGGAAATACGTCTAGAGAGAATCATCTGGGAGGAATACTATTTAAAATCTGGAAGTAATTCGCTGGAGGAATTCAGATGAAGTATGGATGAAGGAGAAGTTCGGCTCTTGTAGGAATCTGATTGAAGAAGTCCGGAAGGAGTTCGGCTCCTCTAGAAATTCAATTGAAGGAGAAATTCGGAAGGAGTTCGACTCCCGAAGGAATTCAATGGAAGAAAAAGTCCGGTAGTAGTTTGGCTCCTGAAGAAATTCGACGGAAGAAGAAGTCCAGAAGGAGTTCGGCTCCTGGAGGAATCCGACTGAAGGAGAAGTTCGGAAGAAGTTCGGCCGAAGGTGAAGTCTAAAAGGAGTTTGGCTCCTTGAGGGATCCGACTGAAGGAGAAGTCTGGAAGAAGTTCGGCTTCTGAAGGAATTCGATTGAAGGAGAAGTCCGATGGAGGAATCCGACTGAAGAAGAAGTTCAGAAGGAGTTCGGCTCTTGAAGGAATTCGATCGAAGGAGAAGTTTGTTGGAGGAGTTCGGTTGGGATTTGGCCGCTGGAGAAAGAATTTTCGATCGAAGCTCTTCTGTGATTATCAGTTACATTAGGCTAAACATCATACTGGATTTCGACGAAAGTGGGGTTTATTTCCAACAATAGTCCCTCTACTTTCGAGTTCGAAATTCGAAGGGAGTACAAAAAAGACGATTATCGAAGTTCTTTTCTAGGCTCTGCACCTGTTTAGGTTGAAGCTCGGAGGAGATCTTATCTCCAGCCGAGGTTAAAGGAGATCTTATCTCCTGTTGACGTTGACGTTGACGTTGAAGCTCAGGGGAGATCTTATCTCCAGCCGAGATTGAAGGAGATCTTATCTCCTGTTGAAGGGTTGGAGCTCGGAGGAGATCTTATCTTCAGTCGAGGTTGAAGAAATCCTATCTCCTGTTGACGTTGTCGTTGAAGTTCGGGAAAGATCTTATCTTCAGCCAATGTTGAAGGAGATCTTATCTTCTGTTGAGATTGACATGGAAGTTCGAGGGAGATCTTATCTCCAATCGAGGTTGAAAGAGATTTTATCTCCTGTTGACGTTGACGTTGAAGTTGAAGTTAAAGCTCGGAGGAGATCTTATCTCAAACCGAGGTTAAAGAAGATCTTATTTCTTGTTGACGTTGACGTTGAAGCTCGGGGGAGATCTTATCTCCAGCTGAGGTTGAAGGAAATCTTATTTTCTATTGAAGGATTGGAGTTCGAGGGAGATCTTATCTCCAGCCGAGGTTGAAGGAGATCCTATCTCTTGTTGACATTGTCGTTGAAGTTCGGGGGAGATCTTATCTCCAATCGAGGTTGAAGGAGATCTTATCACCTGTTGACGTTGAGGTTGAAACTCGGAGGAGATCTTATCTTCAGTCAAGATTGAAGGAGATCTTATCTTCCGTTGATGTTGAAGTTGAAGTTGAAGCTCGGAGAGATCTTATCTTCAGCCAAGGTTGAAGAAGATTTTATCTCTTGTTGAGGTTGACGTTGAAGCTCGGAGGAGATTTTATCTCTAGCCGAGGTTGAAGGAGATTTTATCTCTTTTTGACGTTGAAGCTCGGAGGAGATCTTATTTTCAGTCGAGGCGGGGTCTCTCTTCTCACCTCGTCTAAAATGAACGAGGCATTCGACTTTGCTCACGTTAGGACGAGGTTCTCCTCATGTTCCTAGCGGATTGTAGGAACACATAAGGTTCATTATCGGGGCCTCTCCTCTCACCTCGTCTAAAATGAACGAGGTCTTCGATTTTGCTCGCGTTAGGATGAGGTTTTCCTCTTGTTCCTAACGGGTTGTAGGAGCACATAAGGGCCGTTGTCAAGGCTTCTTTCCTCATCTCGTCTAAAATGAATGAGGTCTTCGACTTTGTTCACGTTAAGATGAGGTTCTCTTCATGTTCCTAACGGGCTGTAGGGGCACATAAGGGCCGTTGTCAAGGCCTTTCCTCTCATCTCGTCTAAAATGAACGAGACCTTCGACTTTGCTCATGTTAAGATGAGGTTTTTCTCTTGTTCCTAACATGACAACAGGGGCACAGATGGGCCATTGAATGAGCCTCTCCCCATCCGTCTTAAATAATCGGAAGTCTTCGACTTGCTCATGTTAGGACGAGGTTCTCTTTCTGTTCCTAATATGGCCATTTTTTGTTATTTTTTTCTGTCATCACATAGTTTTTGCACCAAGAAACAATAATGTTGAAATGGATGAGTTTTATTGGAGGAAAATTACTGGTAGCACATTCTCAGATATTTTAAATTCCAAGGTCGTGGGAGCGTTGTTCCTTCGTGCTCTTTCAGGCAATAAGCTTCGGGCTGGATGATCTCTATTTCATATGGGTTTTTTCAATTTGGGGTAAGCTTCCTCTGGCTCTAAGGCTGAGAGATGGCGGCTCGCCGAAGCACTAAGTCCTCCAAAGATAGTGTTGATGATGCTAAGAGACGGTCGATCTTCTTGTTGTTCCTCCCTTCTAGGTAGTTCTGGCTGCGACAGTGCCATCGGTCGATTTTCACTTGCTTCAGACCGGCATCTAAAAAATTGATCCAGCTGGCCTCTCCTGATGAGCTTTTCGATCTCATCTTGGAGCTGAATACATTCTTCAGTATCGTGGTCGTGATCATGATGATACAAATAATATTTACTTCGATTGCGCTTGTTGGGGGAAAATCGTAATTCTTCTTCTGCGAGAAGAATTTCTTCGCGTCCTTCTGTCGGGGCTTCTTTGACGACGAGCTCGAGGAGGAGTTCGGGCTCGTTTGCACTCGGGGGGAGTCCGTGAGCGTGGCCAAACTTCATTCGGCCTTCTGTCAGCTGTGGGTTTATTAGACTTGCTTGCCTGCCGCTCTTCTGTGGCTTCCTCATCTTTCAATTTGAAGGCTTCTTCCGCTCGGACATATCCCTCAATCCGAGCTAGCAAATCGGCAAAGTCTCTGGGGTACTTCTTCTCTAGGAAGAACAGCAAATCGTTCTCCTGAAGGTCGCCCTTAAGTGCGATCATTGTAATAAATTGGTCCAGGTTTCGGACCTCCAATGCAGCAGCATTAAATCGGATGACGTAAGCCCGGATAGATTCTCCCTTCTTCTTGATATTCATTAGGGAATCCGAACTTCGGCGTGGACGTCGACTGCTGACAAAGTGAGCCGTAAACTGATGACTCATCTGATCAAAGGAAAAGATCATACCCAGCTTCAATGTCGAGTACCAGTTTCTTGCTACTTTCTTTAAGGTAGACAGAAAAGTTTTGCATAAAATGGCGTCTGATGCGCCATGGAGCAGCATCATAGTTTGGAAGGCCTCCAGGTGATCGACCGAATCAGAGGTTCCGTTGTAGCTTTCAAATCAGGGGAAGCTTGAAGTTTGGCGGAACGAGCTCTTGCATAATTAGGAGAGAGAAAGGAGAGATCGGTGCGGACGTCGTCATGATGAGCTGGGATGACGTGGCGGAGTTTCTCAATCCGTCGATCCATCCCCTGCAGTTTTTGATCGAGGACGTCATCTCGATCACAGATCTTGGAAGGCTTCTGGCTGTAGATGGGAAAGATTTCTTTTGGAGAAGAATCACGATCCGAACAAGGATCCTCTGCTCTCTGTTTTCTCTTTTCGGGGGCGACGGGTCTGCTAGCCCAAGTGCTCTTTCTTAGGACCGATTTTTGACATTCCGATGGCAGGTTTTTTGGTGGAATCGCTGTTGGAGGCTGCCGCATAGCCTGCACCATCTCGATGAGGCCCTAAATTCGCTGCATCAGCAGGTTAAACTGCTCCGGATCTACCGTGGTCGTCGGTGGAGGAGGAGGTTGAAGTGCCGGCGCTGGAGTCGGAATGGGTGGGTCTGGCTCGGATCTGACGGCAGAAGCGGTAGATCTCCGGATAGTCTTCTTTGGAGGCATTTCTTGGGATTGTGGGAGATGGAGATGGACCTTGGAGAAAAAGATCCACGGGATCGGCTGAGCACTTCTTTAAGAACAAAGGTACCTCAGAAACAGAGGGTTCTTCTAGCGCCAATTCTGTTGGTGCAGAATCTGATTGACGGTAGATTGATATAGAGTTAAGAAAGAGATCTCCGTCGGTGACTTGCAAAATAAAATTCCATCCGGAGTCGGTGGTGGTGGCTCCGGCAGGATCCTCCAACGATCAAATTAGCTCTTCTAGCCAATAGGAATAGAATGCTCAGGAAAGAGTTCAGCAGAGTTTTGGGAAGGAGAAGAGAGCTTAGAAAAAACGTATTTGGAGGGTCCCTTTTTATGGACGGAGCTTGTAGCGGACTGGTAGTGATAGTCATACCGTCCGGTAGTGGGCCACTTGGGACCGCGTGGGGTTTGGTACGGAGAGGAAGAGGTGTCGTCTGTAGCAGATTGATAGTAACAGTCATAACCATCTGGTAATGGACCGCTCGGGGCTGCATGAGATTTGCTACGGAGGGAGGAGTGTCGTCAGACTGATAGTGATTGTTCGTCGAGATTTAATAGCCGTAGTTCTGAGGAAGCAGGCATTGGTTGGTGAAGAATTTTGATATATATCAATTTCAGAAGAGTTCGGACTCCTGAAGAAAATACGTCTAGAGGGGATCATCTAGGAGGAATACTACTTGAAATCTAAAAGTAATCCACTGAAGAAATTCAGATAAAGTTTGGTTGAAGGAGAAGTCTGGAAGGAATTCGCTTCATGTAGGAATCCGACTGAAGGAAAGATCCGAAAGGAGTTCGGCTTCTGTAGGAATCCGACTGAAGGAGACTGAAGAGAGGCTCCTGGAGGTCCTGAAGGAGAAGTTCGGAGGAGTTCGGCTCACGAAGGAATCCAACTGAAATAGAAGTCCAGTAGAAGTTCGGCTTCTGAAGGAATTCGACTAAAGGAGAAGTCCGGAAGGAGTTCGGCTCTTGGAGGAATCCGACTAAAGGAGAAGTCGGTCGGATTCCTTCAGAAGTTCGGCTCCTGAAGGAATCCGATGGAAGGAGAAGTCCGGAAGGAGTTCGGCTCTTGGAGGAATCCGACGGAAAGAGAAGTCCGATCGAAGGAGAAGTCCGGTCGAAGGAGTTTGGCTCCTGGAGGGATCCGACTGAAGGAAAAGTTTGGAAGGAGTTCGGCTCCTGAAGGGATCCGACTGAAGGAGAAGTCCGGTGGAGAAATCCAACTGAAGGAGTAGTCCGGAAGGAGTTAGGCTTCTGGAGGATCCGCTGGAGGAGTTTGGCTGGGGTCCGACTGTTAGAGGAAAAATTTTCGATCGAAGCTCTTTCGTGATTACCAGTTGCATTAGGCTAAGCATCATACTGGACTTCGACGGGAGTGAGGTTTATCCACAACAACTTTCATCAATTATTGTGGATTTAAATTTATAAACCTTAGTCTAGTTTGGATGCCACTTGTTCTTTATTAAAATGTTTTATCTCGATAGTTTTGCATTCGTCTTTATCACGGTTTTTTTTTTTTTTTTTTTCTGAAATCTCGAATTTTTTCCCTTAAAATCATTATTGGTCGATGTACCACTATTGCAGCTGCCGATGTGTTCCTGTGGAGGAACAAGAAGATCTCCGCCGGAGTGCTTGGTGGGGCCACCGCCGTCTGGGTTCCGTTCGAGCTGCTCGAGTACCATCTACTCCCTCTGGTCTGCCACTGCCTCATTCTCTCGTTGGCCATCCTCTTCCTCTGGTCCAATACAAGCACGTTTATCAACAAGTGAGTTCTTTCTTTTAAAATACAAAATTTGGATTCTTTATGTCCAAGATTACATCTTTAACTTATTTTCCATCTGTTTTCAGGGCTCCACCACGCATACCAGAGGTGAGCATTCCCAAAGACCTGGCCGTGAATGTTGCGCTCTCTTTGAGGTATGAGATTAACAGGGCCATTGCTGTTCTAAGGGACATCGCATCAGGACGGGACCTGAAGAAGTTCCTTGCTGTATGTTGATTCTACTTGTGCCTCCCTTTGATATTAAATAAGATTTTGGAAGCCTCGGTTTATGTTGTACTAAATGATACACATTGTTTCTTAGGTGATTGCTGGACTCTGGGTTCTTTCGGTCCTTGGGAGCTGCTGCAATTTCTTGACCTTGTTCTACATCAGTAATGATATCTTTCAATTTCTCAGTCTTTCTGTGTTAAATTCTGTACTAGTTTTGGTTTTTGATGCATTAAAGTTCTAAACTTTTTTTGGGATCTTTTGTGAATGAAATAAAACAGTGCTTGTGACGTTGCATACTGTGCCGGTTCTGTATGAGAAGTATGAGGACAAGGTCGACTCATTTGCGGAGAAGGTAATGGCAGAAATCAAGAAGCAGTATAAGGTGTTTGATGCCAAGGTTCTAAGTAAGATTCCCAGGGGGCCATTGAAGGATAAGAAGCACTGAAAGGAAGAAGACCTGAGGTTGCAGTAGGTTTGCTCTCTGCAGTCAATTAGATGTGGTTATCTGGTCAATGTTGTGACTGTTTATCCTTTGCCGGTTTCAGCATTTCCTTACACATCTTATTTTACAAAGTGTTTGGGTTCTCAATTTGGATAAATCAAGCTTGTCTAAATGGTACTGATTCTGAGGTTTCATGATATGGATTGTTGTTATGTATGCATGTAGTGTGTTCACTTGCCTGCATGCCTCTTTTGTTGACAATTATGTGTATGATACAAATTTCTTTCACCGTTGTCATAGTTTAAGTACGCTGCCATGTTAATGTTTTGAAATCTACTTTCAGACATCGACATTGTAACAATATATGGGTTTTAGCAAGCATGACACGGGTAATTTTGTGTTCATGAGCCAATTTTGCATTTGTCTCTGAATTCATATATATCAACCAAAGCTTTGCTTGACTCTAGACTATCGAAATATGTGTTAAAAATACCAAGAGTGTTGCAAGTATATGCATATGTCATAGACAAGGGGTGTTATTTCACCCTACTTTTAAGTAAGCCGAAGACAAAGGCATGGGGGTAGTAAACTGTGTGCACGAAGTGTTTGTATTTTATACGGAATGCTTCTTTAAAGCATGGTTTGATTTAAATTCTGTCCAATTTATGCGTGCATGTACCTAATTCATATATGACTTTAAGCCCAAAACAGCTACCGTTTGATCTTGTTCAATTAATCATACTTTTTTTGTTTTGCTATGATGCATGAAAAATTGAGTTGATGTAGAATTAATTTGACTTTTTAGAGAAACATCAAAAGGTTTAATAGCATACAATAGAATGAATGGACTTCTCAGTGATATCATTGAGAATTTTGCATCAAACTATGAGTTTGTTTGGCTAAGCTTTTGAAAAAAAAAAAAAAAAAATTTAAAAAATATTTATTTTAAAAAAATAGGATGTTTGGTCAGGTTTAATTTAAAAAATAATCTACTTTTGAGTGGTAGCAGAAGTAGTTTCTTTTGCTGTAGAGAGAAAGTAGAAAATTGGATCTTTTCTCTTTAGAAGTAGAAGTAGAAAATTATTTTTTTTAAGACAAAGATATCATTATTCAAAATCATTATTTATCATAATTATTTCTATTTATTTTTATCTAATCCTTTCATTATTTAGTGAATAATGTATTTTGATATATTTTGATACATGTATATTATTATATAAAAATTATATAAAATATTTAATATATATTATTTTTTATTTAATTACATTTATATTGATTAAAATTTTAATATTTTTTATTATTTTAATATTTTTATTTTAATTAAATAAAAAATAAAAAAATAAATTAAAATTAATTATAATAAATATTTAAAATTATTTATTTATTTAAATAATATTATTTATAAAGTAAATTTATACATGCTTTTTTTTTCATAATTTGATAGTTAAAAATATTTTTTTAAAAAATTTATCAAATATAAATTATTTTTTTATTAAATGATTTTGTCAAACATAAACTATTTTTTTCTCACGAATTTTTTCAGAAATTTTATTTTTAAAAAAATAATTTTAAAATAAGTTGATTTTCACTGTTTGGTCAAAAAGTCTTTATCTGTTGTCCCATTTCTCCTTTTTCTTATACCTTTCCCCTTGAGAGTTCAACTCTTAAGCATCGGGGATTCCAGCCTTCATCCGCATTATATCTTCTCTTTGGATCTGGAAACAACAGCAAATCTATTCCAGAAATTAGGTTGAAATTAGGTTGCAATCTAGGTCCATGGTCGTCAATTAAACTTGTGGTTTAGTCCATAAATTAACTTTTGAAATAGATGTTTGGTTTCTGGCAAGATTGCTTGTTCATGGTACTGGACTTTATGAACTATATAGCTGTTATGTGGTGGAGAGATGAGTTACGGGTTCAGTTGATTTATGCAACAGTTAGTTGTTGATTGATGTCAT
This sequence comes from Cocos nucifera, assembly GCA_006176705.1. Lineage (NCBI taxonomy): Eukaryota > Viridiplantae > Streptophyta > Magnoliopsida > Arecales > Arecaceae > Cocos > Cocos nucifera. The sequence goes on from QRFJ01003233.1 coordinate 163,275, forward strand.
TCTTGGCAAGGCCATCACTTCCAGGGAAGTATTAAGTTTTCATTAAAAAAGAAATTATCACTTTATAGAAATAAATGTTTGTGCTAGTGATGTTGGACTAAAGCTGGATTATTTGGATCTGAACCATTCCTTGGTACGAAAATTTATTTCATTCTCTTTTTTGGTTATGTGAAGGGTTGTTCTTTGCTTGTAATTGGACCTCCGTGTTTATGTTCATCGGAGTGCCTTTTCAATTGTCACTAAGAAAACAAAAATTGTTAAGTAATTTTATTTGTTATAAATTGGATAATGTTATCTTGCTTGCTGTCTGCTGATGGATGGTACATGGAGGGACTGTATGCTGTCTTAAAATCTTCACTCAAATATGGCCAGATTTATATTAGACAATATGGATCTTATATTGATGATAAGAATAGTTTATATAAATAAAAAAATAATTTAGAAATTTTTAGTCTGTGCATCGGATGATCAAAAAATAATAATAATTTGCTGTTATTTATATTATTTAATTTTTTAATTATTTAATATATAAATTAAAAATTTTTAAATTATATAATTTTTTGTATATAAATAGTTTAGAGATAGTAGGTTAGATTTAACGTCTCATATCATCGATATGAGATCTACTTGAGTATGGTTAAGTTTAAATATATATATATATATATATATATATATATATATATATATATATATTTGTAAGTATATATTTGTGTTTATGTATGTATAATAAGTTAATAATGTCAGAAAATTTTTGATAATAAAAATAATATAGATAAATATAGTAGATACACAAAGATGATAAAGAATTTCAACTGCACACATAATTATCACATATATTTTTGCCTCTTGCGCACGCAAGCATCGTTTGGTTAATATTACATTGGTTTTCCTATTCTTTCATGTTGAGAGTAGTTTCATCAAGTCCAACTCTAGTAGTTGCCACTCAAGTGCATCAACATAGCTTTTGCCCGTGAGAGATGGCTCTTTTCTAATATTTATGAACAAGAACAATGATCATGTGTAATGAAATATCTTGACCCTCCATATCTTCATCTTATCTTGCATTGCCATATCTATCTTAGTACCTCAATTTGCTTTATGACTTTGAAAATTCTAGCATCTTAAGATGTTCGGCCTTATAATTTTGCATGCAGCCAGAGTCCCTCAGTGTTTATGAATATTTTTCACCCTGGACTTCTTTTTTGGGAAACAAGCTTCGTAGATCTTCATCTTTTTTTTTTTTTTTTTGTTAAAATAAAGGAGTGAAGGGAGGGGGGGCTTCTGGTATGGATGCGCAATTCTTTAGTTATTCAACATCTAGCACATTATCTACGTAACATGCTCTTCACCATGAGCCTTTTTGGTTGGTGAGCCTCCACTACGAGTCTTTAACACTCAACACAAACCAGACCTTTTTATTTTTCTTAGCCTTAATATTCTAATCGGTAGGCAACCATGCCTCAGCAATCTATTGCATGAAAGCGCAATAATCCATCTAGATACTGCCTGCCCAATTCATTAAAATAGTACAGCAAATGAATGAAAAATCTGACAATGGAAGCTGCTTTGTGCACTGGATATTCAGAAGAATTTGAATGTGTAGTCCTTTCATTTTTCAAAAAAGATTGTTGTATGGTTGGACTAAGAAAGCTTCAGAAATGGTAGCTATTGGACGGTGACACGTGGACCGCTTAGATACATCCGGATTTGGACCATAACTCCCACGGAATGAAGTCAAAATCTTTCGTTAGCTGTCTCCCCCTCAAACCCTGACTACCACGGTAAAATGAAACTTGAATCAAAAGTACAAGTATCACCCTATCACTGGTCAGGCTTTTTCTTGAAGTATGTCACGCGAGACGGCGAGAGAAACGTCGTTGGAGTCCCTCATGATTCCATTCCTTGATTCCATCCGGTCTACTCCCGTGGAACGGTACATAACCAAAAAGCAATTTGAAAAAAATCCAATTTGTCCAGCAGTGGCAACAGATAGGGTGGGGTCTCTTGAAGTTTAGTTCAGAATCGTAATGGATTAAAGCAAGATCCAACAGCCAAGCTATACTTCAGAAAACGGATCTGTACGGGTTAGCGGGTATGGGTAAAAAATTGCTAACCCTATCAGCATCTGAAGCCAGTTTTATGCGGTCAGCAACTCACGTGTCGATATCGCTGGCCCCCCCACTTTTGTTTAATTGTCGTTGGAGTCGAGTCGTCGTTTCAGGGACGGAGATTATTTAACTCGTCCGCTGTTCGCAATCACTCGCTACCATCTGATCTCCCTTCCCGGGATCAAATCTCCAGATCGCCACCGTCTTCCACTCTTTTCCGGTCCACCTCGAAACTGTTACCTTTTTAGCGAAGGACGGGAGGCGATTTGGTGGCCGAGCGATGGAAGAGCGTGCTTCTAGATCTATTCATCTGGTCCGGAGCTTCTTTTAAGCGTTCCGCTCTCTCTTTAATCGTACCGCTTGATAGCTTTCTTGGGGAAATGGAGGCGCGCTTCTGGCTTGCACTTCTTTTGGCATTCGGGTGCCTCTTCGAGGCTCTCGACGCCAGCCCCGGTGACTTGGATCCGCTCTACAGGTACTCTTTCTTCTTGTCGAGAGCCTCCTTTATCATCCAGAAATTCTTGGAAATCCTAGTTTGTATCAATCTTTAAACCGTGAACCGTTTTCTCTATGATGTCGACGAGGACTTTTAACTTGATTTCTCCTTTGAATGATGAGTTCTTGATTGATTTGACTTGAGATTGACTTTTCTACTCTTGGTTTGTTGAAAGATTGATGAAAGTTATGATTTTGCTTCTTTTTCTTTTTTTGTCTTTTCTGAAAGAAAAAGAAACCAAGTGAAAGAAATGTAATTGGATCTTTTTCTGTGTTCGGATCGATCTTGTATTTTTTCTCACTTGTTCTTGAAGGTACTCTAGACCCAGTTGTCATTTTGTTTGGTATCATGCCACCTGATCATCAACACTAAATTTGACCCTGAAGCATCACGGCACGTCTCTTCTGTTTATTGTTTGGTGATATAATATTGTTTCGTGTTTTGCCGAAGCGTGGGGAGGATCCGATCATTGCCTTTAGACGAAGTTTTCTCGAAATGTATTTGGGTTTTCTTAGCAGATCCAGTTGCTGTATTTGATGCTTCATACTTTTGTTCCCTCATTTCCTGAGACAGAGGGAGCAAGAGCGCATCTTGAGGTTGAATAGGATAAGAAATATAGCAATTTTTATTAGGACGTTTGTATCAATAAAAGCACAACCAGGTTGGAAGCTACTACAACAAACCTATGATATGTTCTGTCGAGATTTATCAAGGATTTCTCATCTTTTTCGAAGAGTCCGATAACATTGGAAGACTCGTTGGGAATTCTCAGCTGCTAAGGGAACTAGAAAATTTCAGTGATAGGCCCCGTCCCTCGTTCTTTTGGGATTCATGGGGCTGCCTTCTCGTGCGCTGTTATTTTGCTGAACAGAACGTGCTTGACTGTTCCCTCCAGCAAAGCAGTTCCTTTTTACTTATGTTTCGTGATTCCTAGGTAGATTCTTGGCGATGTCATACTATTCCATTTGAAGCTTTTGTTACAAGGACTAGACGTTACAATGTGTGTTTGGCTTGTTATAGTTAAGGAGAGAACATGCATGACTTTGTATCATGCCTTTTTCTTGACAATTGAAAGTAAAATGATGTCACAGATCTGTCTTGGTTGTTATGGTAGTTACATCGTTTTATGCTTAAACATTCGTTCTTTTGACACACGAATTATGTGAAATTCTTTTTTTTTCTAGATGCTGTCACTTTACATAGATGTTTAATATTTCAGTAAATTGGTGGATGTATTTGACTCATTGAACTGATCTACATACTTTTAGGTTTGTGATATACAACCCATGAAGAAAGAATGGTGAAAATTCTAGTCATGCTTTGTGTATTACACTATAAACTTTGTCTTTTGCTTCCTTTTTTTTTTCCTCCAGTCATGAAGGAAAAAATAACTTGCGCATCTATTAGGTCTTTGTAGGCACATCCACAAGAGAAAGATGAACTGAATCAAGATTTTTTTTTTTTAAAAAAAAAAAATGAAACATGAATAATCTTATACATTACTACAGCACTGTATCCTTGTTTACAAGTGGAAAAATAGTTTCTGGTGCACAATGCAAACCTTTGTCACATCTATCTCATTGCCTATGTTATCCAGCAGTTTCCCTTAGGCTTTTAGTTATGGGCTTGTGGAAGTTTACGTTTTGGTTAATATGTGTCAATTGCCCTCTTCTGTTGTTTCTTCTTTTTATGTGATTTGTAGTGAGGGTGCAGCTTTAAAACTCTGTTTTGTTCCTCTCGAGTAGAGTTTCAATCTAGGCGGTTTCGATGGTTTCACTTCAACTTTCGGTGAAAAAGCTTAGAACAAAATAAGAAATAGGAAAAAACTAAGGGTAATAGAAAGATATCAAGGCAAGCCATTTCACATTGTTTTACAGTATTTTGAGTTATTTAGAAGCATAATTTCTGTGGCTTGGCTTGTCTAGGCTGAAACTAACTGTTTTGATTATAGAAGCTAGATGCATTAGATATATCAAGGGCAGTCCTATCAGATTCATCAGATATATCCATATATTGATTGGGCAAAAAAGAAGGATAAGCAGATCTAAAATGAAAATATCTGATGTCAAGAATAGGCTAATTTAGATAAGAAATTCAATTTTCAAAAATAAATGCTTGTAATAAATTGAGTCAATTTTTGTACTCAAACTAGGAAAAAAGGCCTTTGCATCGAAAATAGGCTGGCTAGGTTAAGAGTTGTAATATTGTATAATGGTCAAATTGCAATAATTTATAACTTATTTTTTCTGGTGAAAAATGATGTTGATTTAGATGTTGAATTCTAACTGAAAACTCGCTACTCATTAATATATCCATAAGATGATACAAAAAAAATAAATAAAATAAATAAAAAGGATCAAGCAAACTGTATTTATCCTTTTTTTCGTTTTTCTTTTTTCTTTTTTTTTTTGGTTTTTTTTAGGAGATTCAAACTATAATATCAAGACAAAACTTAGATAGATATACAATCAAATCCAACTGACTCCAAAGAGCAAATCGGACATCCACATGCATCTCTAGATATTTCAAGGCTATGCATAACTAAAAGAACTATCATGAAGGTTTAGAGGCATGCATGCCCACATTCCATGCTGAGATCGTAGTTATTAAAAGCACATCAAATGAATGCATTTATGGACAAATTGTACTCACCTGTTGTACGAATGAGGACAGCAGGAACGATAATTTAATCATCTCAGGTAAAGATTCCAGGTCTATATGTATCATTCATACACATATGAATATAATACCGCAGATAAATGTGTAACTGAATAGTATCAGGAAACTTCATAAAACATCAAAGACACATGCTTGTTAACAAAACACCTCACGTCAAGTTTGACTTAAACTGCTGAAACCAACAAAAAATTGACTGAAACCAAAATTTTTGGTCAATTTTGACTGAAACTGCAGAAACCAGCTGAAGCTAACCAAAAGAACAAAAAAAAACCTGAGTGAAACCAAAGATTTCAGTCAATTTTGGATTGCAGCAACTGATCCATTTCAGCCGAAAAAGGGTCAGTCTTGGCTGAAACTTGTGTAGAGGAGCAAGTTTTTCTTTAATGATGTACTACTGTTTGTATTGGATAGAGGTGAGTTCCTCGCAATTCCTTGTTAGTTTATTCCTCTTTTAGTTTCTATACTTGAATGAGTTTTATTTTTCATTTTTCATTATGATTTTCTAATAATCAGGCATGGATCTTTTCTTATTCCAAACAAAATTTTAGTGCATAACAAGAAATAAATATTCTAATGGTGAAACTACATTGAAGTACCAAGTTTGGTATGATCAGCTACTTGTATTGGTGCTAACTTGTTTCTTTCTATTGTTTATTTTTGAGCTGTTGTGATATTATGTCATGCCTGCTAGGGGCAATAATAATTTTGAAGTTGGCAATCATGGACAAAATTTAATATTATAAAGAAAAATTATGCAGAAGAATGTATAGATTTCTAGGGGGATTTAAGAAAGGTTAAACCATACCATTTGGGAGGGCGGGGGGACAAGCCACATGATTTAGGTATTGACTTTGTTACAGTTGACCTTAAAAGGAAACCTGTTTAGATATTGATCTTGTTGAGAAAAAGTCAACATTAAAAGGGATATTCTTATGTGGTAAACGACCTGGATCCCCAATATTGTCATGGAACAATGATTATCATTTGAATGATTTTCGGTGTCAAAAACCTTGAGGGATCGACGGTTAATAGTCTTCCTAAAGAACCTATGTGATAGGAATCAGGGATTATGCACGTATTCCAGAAGAAAGCATCGCTAAATCCTAACCCTAATTTTTATGGGCTTAATTTTTGTGGGTTAATTTAGATTATTTTATTTTATTTTATTAAAAATCTTAATTTTATTAGAACTCTGTAAAAAAAGTTCTGTTAGGGTTCAAGTCAGCCGCTAGAATCCTATTAGGTTATGTTTTTGTTTCTCTATTTAAAGGCTTCACCTGTGTGGAGAACCTTAGACTTGAACTATTGATTGAAAAATTGAGCAAATTAAATTCTTGAGTTTTGATTCCTTTTTTTAATTTTTTTTCTTCTTTTTTTCTTTTGGTTTTGCATCAATTTGGTATCAGACCTTCACGGTCTCAAATCCCTATTTTTTCTTCACGATTTCATCTTTCTTCCTTCCTGAGTCGCATCCTTTCCTCTCTCCGTGTCTTTCTCTTCTTCGCTATTCCCGTCACCTTCCATGTAGATCAAAAAAAGAAAGTTTTTTCGACCATTGGGTTCTTTCTCACCACTGTTGCTACCTTGCTGGGCCTCCCCGCTGCCCCGATTAGCTGCCCTCGTCGTTCCGCCACCTCTCGCCATCATCTGCCGTCCCGATCGTCTGCGCTCGCGCCATCGCCTTCTCCGTCTTCCTGTCGCTTCGATCGATCGAGTTTTGGATGCTATCGACCTATCCTTCTCCGTCGACCGCACACCTGCGTCCTCCTTCGATCTCCCTATCTCTTTCGGTCTGCCCTAACCGGCAAATTCGTCGTCCTTGCCATTGTCGCCGTCAACATCGCTCCCGTCGCAGCTCGACGTCGATCCTTTGTTCCAATCCTTTCTCGAGGAGCTATCGCCTTCATCGCTGCCGACCGTCGCCGCTGTGTCACTAGCCCTTTCCACCGCCCCGGTCAGCCACCGCTCATCGTGGACTCCATGTTTGCCGCCAACCGACTACGAGCGCCCATCACTTCTCCCCTCTTCCCGTCCGTTGCTGCGATCTCCGCCGTTAGCCGCCGCTGGACCCTTCTCCTTCCCAGCCATCGCCGACACCCCTCATCGTCGCCGATTTCGTAACCCCTTCCGATTTTCCATAGGAGTTGTAGTCGGATGGGAGGCTCCGTCCTCCCCTCCTTTTCCATCACCTCGCCGGAGGCTTGGAGGCCTTCTACCCATACGTCATCGGTCGTCACTCACCACCATCACCATTTCGTCCCACCATCGATCGGTTGAAGGCCGCTGCCCCTTCCCTGCCCTTGTTGGTCGAGGGAGTCCAAGAAGACATCAAAAAAAAAAAAAGAGAAAAGCGGTTCACGCGGTCCACAGACCGTGTAAACAGCGGTCTATAGATTGCTCAGTCTATAAACTGGATCTACAGATCTGAAAAAAAAATAGGAAACTTATCTTTTCTCTTCAATTTGCACGCGCTACGAGGTGAAAGGTATAACTTCTCTATTAAAATTAATTTTTTTTAAATTTTTAAGTAATTTAAAATTGCTTAGGCTTTGATTTTCTTTTCTATATATTTATTATTGCACACATCAAATACCCACATATCTTGCTATTATACGAACCAGAAATATAGACAATAAGTTAGACCCTACAATTTTTACTGTGAGCATCATATTTAAAACTTTAAGTACATATAGTATTTAATTTATATTAATTTTTTTTTATTATGGCTATTGGTAATCTAAAAGATGCACAAACTGCAATAAAAAATAAACTTAAATCTATCAAAAATATTCAAACAGCCTTTCAAGAAACTTTAAACCAAATTTATCAGTCATTAGACCGAATTCGTATTGAGATTAAGAAGCTTCGTATTGATCACATAAATAGCCATAAAGACATAATAAATCTCATAGATCAGCAGATAGAACACCAATTATCCCTAAGAGAGTCAAGAATAGGCAAACAACCTCTAGAAGATGAATTTTCTAGTAATCAACCTAGTGATCAATCTTTTTCAAGGAATTTTAAATCTATTGATGGCCAGAGTCATTTCATGTACGCTAGCTAGGCATCCTCGATCTATATAATAGTTTCTCCGATTATCCACCACTCTACGAATAATTTTGAAGGTTCTCATTATCGTAGGAAAGAAGAGTATGATAAAAAATATGAAGAATCAGAAGGTTGTGTTAATGTTATGCGAGGTATGGTCACTGCTCCTTCAGACTCTGAAAATCCATCAGTATTTTTTACACATACGCATAATGTGGGAAAAAGGTATGTAAACTTGTCATTAATGACGATAGTTTTATGAATGTAGTATCTAAGTTTGCTGTTAATCGACTAAAGCTGAAACCTCAATCTTATCCTCATCCTTATAGGGTTGCCTAGGTAGATAAAACGTCTTTCCCAATTAGTGAATGTTATCTAGTCCCAATTCAAATGAAAACTTATTCTGCTGAGATTATGTGCAATGTCGTACCCATGAAGATCGCTAGCGTCTTACTAGGTCGATCTTGGATTTATGATGTGGATGCTCATTATTTTAGAAAAGAAAATATCTATGTATTTACGTATAATGATAAGAAAATCATATTAAATCCTACTAAGCCTAGCATGCCCTAACCTACCAAAAAGAATAAGAATTCTCTTTAACCTCCTAATCCGAAAAGCTGTCATACTTTATCACATAAGGAATTTGAAACAGAAAGTGGAGAATCTGAGATAATATTAGTTGTCCTTCTTAGGAATGAGATTCAACTAATCTCAGACTTTCAAGATAATCCACCTTCTGAAATTGAGCCATTAAAAGAGATGTTTAAGGACATAACCCCTAAAGATATACTCGATGACCTACCTCTCATGCGTGATATCCAACATGACATTGAACTAGTCTCAGGGTTACAGATATCTAATCTTTCACATTATAGGTTAAATCTTAAGAAGCATGAAGAAACGAGAAAATAAGTAGTAAAGAAGACTATAGCTCTAGTTGATGATCGATTAGCACATTTTATTTTTTGTTAAAAGAATTCTGATATTTCTTTTATTACAAAGTTATTTTTTAACGAAGTCGTTCGACTTCATGATTTACCTTCTTCCATAGTATTCGACCATAATATCAAATTTATGGATTATTTCTAGAAAATCTTTTGGAAACTATTTGGAACAAATTTAAATTTTTTTTCCTTTCATCTATAGATTAATGGTCAAACAGAGGTTTTAAAAGTAATCATAGTAAATTACTTAGGTATCTAGTTCATAATAAACTGGGGACATGAAAATTATCATTGCCTACTACAGAATTTGTCTATAATAATTCAGTAAATAGGTCTACTGATAAAAGTCCTTTTGAAATTATTTATGGCTTCAATCCCTATCAACCTATTGATCTTGTTTTCTTACCTTTGAATAACCGTACTTCTAAGTCTGTCACTTTTTTTTGTTAAATACATTCATTACATTTATACGAATATTAGACAAAAGATTGCTATGAGTAATGAAAAATATAAACTTATTGATAATACTTACCATAGAATAATGGAGTTTAACGAAGGTGACTATATGAAGGTTCGTATTCATCACAAACATTATCTTCTAAATTCATTTAAAAAGTTACATGCCTAAGCTACTAATCTATTTCGTATTCTTTATAAACTTAGGCCTAATACATATTTTATAGAGTTATCTTTTGATTTAAAATTTACTCCAATTTTCAATGTTGAAGACTTGTACATTCGAGTCTCCTACTATGCATGCAGATGATAGCAGGGATTACACTCCATTTTCTTCAGTGCCAGTTCCAGTTCTTCCATCACTTCTACCATCTTCATCAAATCAAATTGAACGTATTAGCACAGACAAGATTGTTTCTACTGCTGATGGTGGATTTCGTTGATTTTTGATTAAATGGCACGACCGACCAGACTCAGATGCTACTTGGATTCTTGAGAAAGAACTACGACATATTGATCCAGACATTTTAAAAGATTGCATCAATTCCTCGTCAGAGTCGAGTTCTTTCCAGCCAGAAGAAAATGATAGGAATCAAAGATTGCACACGTATTCCAGAAGAAAGCGTCACTAAACCCTAACCCTAATTTTTGTCGGTTAATTTAGGTTATTTTATTTATTTTGTTGGAAATTTTAATTTTGTTAGAACTCTGTAAAAAAAGTTCTGTTATGGAGTCAGCTGTTAGAATTCTATTAGGTTATATTTTTGTTTCTCTATTTAAAAGCTCCACCTATGTGGAGAACCTTAGACCTGAACTATTGATTGAAAAATTGAGCAAATTAAATTCTTAGAGTTTTGATTTTTTTTAAATTTTTTCTTCTTTTTTTTCTTTTGGTTTTGCATCACTGTGGATACTCAATTTGTATATGATAAGGAAAATCACTTGTAGGATTACATGGTGTATGATGGAGTCGAGTTGGAACACTTCATTATTGATGAGATTTCAACAAAGACATTATGACAGAGGTGTCTTCGAATTTCATTCCAAGAATGTCAGTTCTTTTGGCACATGAATATGTCTTCAAAAGACACATGTGGGTTGTTATAAATAGATTTGAAGAAGCTTATCATGGTTATATAATTGAAAAGGTTTGAATAATAAGACAGCTTGTAGCATTAGTTTCTAATTTTCGGCTTCTATTGAAGTGGGAATAGTCAAGCTGCATCACTGGATTGTCAGAAGTACAGAATTTTGAATTGATCCATTGTGCCTAGATGCACTGCATAACTAACCATATGATTATTGTACTTGGTGATTTTGAAATCTGTGCAATAATCAATCATATGCTCGATATCAATAATCAAAAATGTAAACTGCAACGATTGCAGGATAATGTTATGTGCTTATATAGGGACATGCATGCATGCATGCATGCATGCATATATATATATATATATATATATATATATATATATAGAGTTAGGTTAGAATCAGATCGACCAGATTTGGACTTATATCTAGTTAGGTCAAAACTTTTTAATAGGGATCCTACATCAATGATCTAAGCTGTCGAATTTGATCTACTACCTTAAAACTACTTGCGCACAAAAAATCATATGATTTGGAAACCTCTAGCCTATGCATCAAGTAGTCAAAAATTGAACAGCCTAAATAAAATTGAATTAGATGTATTTTTTTATCACTTGATGCATAGGCAAGGAATTTTCAAATCATATGATTTTTGGTATACAAGTAGTTTTGAGGTAGTAGATTATGTCCAACGGCTTCGATCATCGATGTAGGATCTCCATTGTTCAGTTTTGATCTGACCGGATATAAGCCCAAATCAGGTCGACCTTATCCAAGTCTTACCTTATATATATATATATAATCTGATTTTCTTTACCTTCCATGACTTAGAAAGACATGAGATTCAGTATGATTCCCACATAATGGAGAACTGATGTAGACATAATCTGTCCGCAAGAAACAATGTGGTTTAGGTTCATGGTCTGAGGTTGCAACAAACATCTCAAGTCTATTTTCGGGACAGAATATTGCCTTTTGGGGGCATAATTTGCTGTCTCCATATCTATTGTGGAATTGGTCTTATCCTTTTGGTATCTATTTCACACATTTAGTCAAAAATCTATTGATCTATGAAATATGGTAATTCAGTGTTTGGTCCATATTTATGAGTTAATGATACAAAGTTCGGAAGAATATCTAGTGTACATTTTTGTGTCAGAACAAGTCTTCTTTATCTCTGGTTTAGTGTGCACGGGATTGTTTTGACATTGACTTGGTCTCCCATGACATCAGTTATGTTGAATGAAAATTTAACAATCAGGTTCATAGATACTGGCTTAAGTTTTGCTGATATGCATGATAAAATTCTATCATCTTTAGTTATATTAGTAGTATGTATATGTTGGGTCATTTTTAGACTGTTTGGGATTTATGGAGTCATTTTTCAGGAAAGTATATTGGCAGATACTTATGGTAATCAGAGATTTGAGACTGCCAAATTGTACATTCAGTTCTAGCTAACATTGAGCAAAATTAGTTCTGATTCTTCTGAATTTGTTTCCTTGCATTCATTTTATTTCACATTTCATTTCATTTTTTCATTTTGTTTTCATTTGTGGGTTCCAGCACCTCCTCCTTATAAATCATCTTTTGACAGTTCAACCCTAGCTACTTCCTGAAAATTATTTTTGCATTCGTTCTTCACAAATTTGGATTCTTATGTGTTTCGGTTTAATTGCCCTCTGCATATTGTGGTGGGACCTCATAGAAGAAGGTATGAAAAATGATCCATCAATATGTCAATCCATCCATCCATCTATTTGGGAAGCTCATAGGAGAGTTTGATGTGACAACCTTTACAAACCTAACAAGAACAAACATCCATACTTATACATTTATATAAATATATGCGAACAAATATAGCATATATTTATCCATCCATCCATCCATCCACCAATCTACCTATCTATCGATCTATCTACCTATTTGTCAAGATCCATCCTAGGAGAGTTTGACATGACACCATTAGAAACCTAAAAGATCAAACTTCGATACTTTATAAATTTATATAAAAATAAATATGGATATATATAGCATATAAATAGCTGTAGCTGCTACCTAATAGCTTGATAACTTTGGAGATATTATGAATTCCTTTTGATATGCGTGCAAGCACAAGATGGGACAGATTTTAGCTTTCCACAATTATAAGGGGGCAGGATGCAGGATTTTTTTCCCCATTTTGTGTGTCAGTGTGGAGTCGTGTGGTGTCTCAGGTTATCAGAACTTCAGGAAATCCAAATTCTAGAGCCTGCAAATAAGATCAGCTGAAGACATAGTGACTGTAACTTGGTCAATTTGTTATAGGTGCTGGGTTTTGCCCATATTCTACTATGGCATTATCTTTTGAAATTACTTTTATGTGAATCATAGAAAATTATATGCAAATCATAGGTTATTAAAGGGGGGATATTTTAGTAACATTTATTATCCTGCAACTAGTCTTTCCGGAAATACCGAACTGTCTCTTTTCTTTCAGAGCTTCCTGGCAATCATTTTAAGCCATGAATAGTTGTAACCAGCTATAAGCTCATTCTGTGTTTTTGGTGTTTGACACTGAATTAAGTATTGAATTGGGTATGTTTGAGCAAATGACCCTGTTTTAATGTTTCATCTTATGCTGTTAAGCGATAAAGGTATTTGGTTGTGCAAGAATTAAGCATCTTGAACTGCCTCTTGTTTCTAATCAATGTTGGCAGATATAACTTTCTGTGTCCTTGATTTTTTTCTTAGGGTGATTTTTGGATTTTTATGAACTGGGTTAAATTTAAAATGCAATGTTCCACGTTAAAGACTTACCAAAACATGTTTGTTTTTCCTTGCTGATATTACAAACTCGACTCATTTTTAGGACCCAGAGTGAGTTTGTTCGCTTAATGACATTTCTTTGAATGGCAGAACTTGTGTCAAGCAATGTGAAGAGACTGGAATCAGTGGTGATGGCTCAATCCAGCATTGCCGGTTCCCATACAGTGACATACCTGTCGACAGTCCATGGTATATGCAAGAACCACTTTACCTGCAGTGGAAGCAAGTGAATTGCAAGAGTGACTGTCGGTACAATTGTATGATGCAAAGAGAGAAAGAAAGGGGAAAGCTTGGTCTCAATCCTGTCAAGTACCATGGGAAATGGCCTTTCAAACGTGTCTTTGTGTTTCAGGTTGGTTATCATCACTGTTTTCTAAGGCTACTTTTTTGGTCTTATTATTCTTACCTTGATATACTGCGTATGCTTGTATTCTCACAATGATACTACTTTTATTCAGGAGCCTCTTTCTGCTGTCCTCTCTGCACTCAATCTGTTAATGCATTTCACTGGCTGGCTATCTTTCTTCCTCTTGGTAAATTATAAGTTGCCTCTTAGGCCTCAGAGTAGGAGGACATACTATGAATATACTGGTTTATGGCATATTTATGCAGTCCTATCAATGAATACCTGGTTCTGGAGTGCTATATTTCACACTCGGTAAGCTGTTTGACTGCCCTTGTAGATGACCATGGTAGAAGTTAGTAAAGAGTAATGCGATTTTTTTCACCCTCTAATGATGATGCTTTTTTACTTTCTCCAGAGATTTTGACTTGACAGAGAAGTTGGATTATTCGTCGGCTGTGGCTTCACTTGGTTTTTCCTTCATTCTCTGCTTACTAAGGACCTTTAATGTGAAGGATGAGGCTTCCAGGGTCATGTTAGCAGCACCAATTTTGGCCTTTGTGACAACACATATCTTGTACCTCAACTTCTATCAACTTGACTATGGTGAGCTTTGGAGTCTAGAACTTCATTCTATGATTTAATGTACATTTAAAGAAAATGTGACAGATCTCTAGTTGAATGCTAATAATAATGTTAGAGGATGTTTGGTTGGAAGAAGTTGGGCTCGAGAATAGGAATGGAAATGAGTGGCTCTTATTCCGGCTATTTGGTTGGAAAGAGTTCTATTCCCATTCCGATTTCAGAGGGGAATAGAAATACCCCAATTCCTCAAAATCCACACCTGGCTCTCCCTAGTATTCAAATCCCAGATTTTGATTTTGATGCTAGCCATGAACCAAACACATGGAGGAATATGGCCATTCCAATTCCGATTCCAGTCGCAAATCAAATGCACCCCTAGAGGCATGGCCCCTATATCATGTTTATGAGCCCGTTGGCAGCTATGCTTAAAATACCAGCTCTTCCTGTATATAGTGGAGAGTGAAAGTCTTAATTACATCTATTTATCTATTGCTGATTTCACTCTCTACAGATACAGTTTTGTCCATCTTATCGGGCTTGTTGGTTTGTGTTATCTCCTTATCTAGAACTGAGTTGTATTGAGGTGATTAAATTCATGGTTTTATATTATTATTTTACTGTTAAGTTTATAATTACTATCAGAATGGTTATATCGGTGCCCACCTTTCAGGCAGCTCCAGGCAGATTATAAGTTTGAGTCACCAAGCTAAGCCTTCCTGTTTTTTATCCCTAGAAAAGTTTGTTGGATAAAGTCTTTATCTACAATCATTGGACTGCTATAATTTGTCTAAATTTCATTCATGGAATGCTTCTAAAAACTAAATCTAGCTCAGACTCCATTTTCTGTCGGCGTATGGTTTTTTCCAGGTGCACATAGCTTCCTTTCCTATTAGCTAGTCTGATTACCTTTCATGCTGTCAGGTTGGAACATGAAAGTCTGTGTCACGATGGGTGTTGCTACACTTCTGGTTTGGGCGATCTGGGCTGGTATAACTGGTCATCCTTCACGCATCAAGCTGTGGGTAAATGTATTTGGTGTTGGTCTTGCTTTGCTTTTGGAGATCTATGATTTCCCTCCTTATATGGGATATGCTGACGCCCATGCTCTTTGGCATGCCGCCACCATTCCGCTCACGTATCTCTGGTGGAGCTTTATCAATGATGATGCGGTATTCCGGACCTCGGTTCTCATTAAGAAGGTGAATTAATTAATCGATTGTTGGAGGTTCACCAAGGTGATGTGGGACCTCACTTCTGATTGACTAGGTGAAGGAGAAGCAGTTCCCCATGTTGCACTGTACTAACAATTGTAATATAAATTTTTTAACTTTCCTGACTTGACCCTCATTCTGTTGTTTATTAACTTTCCTGTTGTTCATTACCACATCTCTTGTAGGGTTTTGGTATTCGAAACTGCCAGATTCCATTGTCCCCAGCATCTGAATTTTATTTTTCTTGTTTGTGAATTTTGTACTTATGTGGGCAAGAAACTCATTATTTTCATGCAAATCAGTTGTTTTGTTGAGCTGAAAATAAGTTGTTCACCATCCATTCCTGACATTTTGGGATGGAACAAAGTATTTGGAAACTTTTCCTCTCTCTGGGGATTTTTTTTTTTTCATGTAGATCATCCAAAATGTGGATCTTTTTTACATAAAAGGAAAGAGGCTCTGGCCTTCAGGCAGCCCAAAAGGGGTGAGTTGGCATTCCCTCAGGGAGCTTTAAGGATGCAGAGCAGTAACAAAATTCGACCGATTGAAGAATGGACTTAAACAGGAGTTAGCTTGCAGTCAAATTTTTAGCTTATTCTTAGGTTTGGATCTTGCCAAAAGCTGATCCAAAGTGACCAGCCGGTAGCCTTCTCAGAAGCATTCCTGATGTTTGTAAGAGACAAGGGACTTAAAAAGGCAATATGGATATTTTGAACGATTCAGTATGCCAAGAAAAGATAGCATGCCATATCATTTGATTTTGTTCGGGAACATTGTTCATTACGGTGAAAGCAATCTAAATTCCATACACGTTTTTGCATTGAGTCCTCAAGTGATCTCAAAGGTAATGTTCAGCATCCTCATCTTTGCAGGTGGTCAGCTATCCTGCTTTTCTAGGTTTTTTCTCCATATTTTCAGTACCGAAGGCCCTGTCATGCCATCCTTCGTTTTTGCAACAGGACATCTAAACAGAACATCATCTGGAGCGAGGTTTAAAATACTGGCCACCATGTTAATTGTTTTGAGTCCTTCCAGTTCATTTACATCTAATAATTAAATCAAAAACTTGACATGGATGGCAAAGATGGAATTATTGATTTGTTGCTTCTTACGGTGGCTTTAAATGGATGTTAGATCAGTATGGGCATAAACAGGACTTCAAACCTCAAACTGGAGCTGAGGTTAAGTGAGAATGATTAAAGCTTAAATTAAGCACGGTTTGATTTGAGCTGGTTGGAAAAATACTCATAGTTTGTTTAACTCACAAGTGGAGTTGATCCAACTCAAATTTTAGAATAAACAAATTAAGCTTGATGTAGGAATTTAGGCGTGAAATCAGTTACAAGTCGGGCTTGATCAAACCCAAGCTCTAGTAATGGTAGCAATGGGTCTGAGAGCCCGATAACTCAAACCGAGATTGAATAGAAATGCAGAGATCAGGTTTCAAGTACTAGGCTATTAACCTATATTTGGTTATTGAAACCAAATGTAGAACCAATATTTCATTGGTTCTGAATGAATGGAGCCCCTATCAGGTTTGAAGTACTAGGCTATTAAGTTAGACTTGGCTCTTGAAACCAAATGTAGAATGATGTTGAATTGGTTTTCGATGAACGGAACCCGACGGACACATAATCTCTTCACTAGAATGTAAACCGCGCTTCATGACCAAGTTTAAGTGAAATAAATAAATATATAAATATATATATCAACCAAAATGACTAACTTTATTTATATCAATTTTTGGTTATTTTTAAGATCATATATAATAAATTTAAATATTTAAATATTTCTATACATTTTAATATAGAATTTTAAGTTTAATTTATTATTTTTTTAGATCAATTAGGGTCATCCACTTCATCCAATCTATTTTATTTTTTAATTTTCCAAGAGTCCTGTGAACTCTTTTTTAATGTAGCATATTATAGATGTTGTAATGTGTATTTCTCTTTAATATATTTTTTTGATATAAATTTTTTTTAACATAAATAAGATAGTAAGTTATGCTCACGATAAAATAGGAATGACAATTTTATCCGAGCTACTGGGTATCCGATCCAATCTGATCCGAATGGAATGAAATTTATCTGATCCGATTGAAATTTGGGATAGGCATGGATTTAAAAAAAAATATCTAAAGCAGATTTAGATTGAATACGAATAGTATATTTCGATCTGAATCTAATTCGATATAATTTTAATATATATATATATAAAATTTAAAATTATGATAATTTTATATTATTTATATATATTTGATTTAATTTGATTTAATTAATTTTTTTTATATATTAGAATATAAATTTTTTACGTGCAAGTGAATATAGATATGGGCTGATTCATGTCCGACCCGTTGCCATCCTACCAAACACCGGACAGAATACCAGAGGATCGACGGTGAGTTCCATCGGACGTCTCTCCAAAAACTAAAAAGAATCAAAAGCCTTGCGTTCGAGCGGCTTCCGTCTTCTCATCCTGTCCGTCGCCACCCCTAGGCTTGATCGGGCTCGGTTCAATAAATTGTCTCTTCGCTTGCGTAATTGGTTTTCTTTGAAGGCGAATCCTGGTAAAATTATTTTGGTCCTCTTTGGCGTTTCTTCCTCTCATTCCTTACACTTTACATCAAACAAGTTAATTACAGTCCTTGTTAGTTTACCTTCGAAGTATACATAAAGTTTGTTGGTTTTAGCAAATCGAAAAAAGATTTGTTTTCCCATGAATGGCTTCGCTTATTGCCCTACCTGTGACCGGTGGCTTGATTGGGTTTTAGGACTTCTTTTATAGGTGAGATGTGAATTCTTTATTTTATTCCTTTATTAGGCTTGCCTAATCTTTTTTTATGGTTATATCTCGTAGCGGATACGTCTGTTGTGTGTTGTTATTTATCTATAGTCCATGCCATCCATGTGTTCGTTGAAATGCTGCTATTTTGTTATGTTGTGTCAGGAACGTCTTCTCTGTGTACATGATAATATTTTTTTGGGTCCCGCGGCTTTATCCTAATGTTTTGCAAAAACAATTTCTTTTATACTACCTGACATATTACTACTCTGTGTTTTTTTTTTTTGCTCGGCAACTCTAAATTTGAAGATATGAACTTTGATAGTCACTGCAGTATCAGCTACAACGGATTTTAACACTGATAAGATTTTTAGCTATTGCTATTAGGATCAATTATCAAGTGAAGTTCTATTGTATTTTGAGCTAAGCCATTTTTACACTCCTCTGATTTCAAATTGGGTTGCAGAGAAGGTAAATATGGCAGAACCGTTGGCTTGAAAAAAGGAAGCCAAGGGATTCTATCTCTTTTCACTTATATTTTCCTTGTTTGCAATTGAAACTTCTGCCTGATTAATATATCAGTAGACTTCCTTGTCTCAAAGTGTCATTTTTTAAGTCATTGTTGGGAAATTAGGTATTTTGCAAAGTCCTTGTAAAAAACTTATCATATTCCATGCATTTATTATGATAATTATCAATAGCCTTTGTGTCAATTATTAATAGTATTTTGATCACCCTTTTTCTTCAGCCTTGCTTTTGTCATTTGGATTTATACTATTGATGAATCCAACACACGCACATATTTATTAGAGATCCTGGTCTTTTTTTTTTTTTTCCCCTTCACATGATGGATAACAAGCTGTCATCATTGCCTGGGCAGAGTGACTTGCCCTAAGCTTTCCTCATGTTATGCCTTCCAGGCCTTGATCTTATCAAGCCCATAGATTTTTTCTTCACCATATACTGTGCCTATTATTAAACAGAATTGTAGCATTTTTAAATCTTGTAAATTGTTCTTGTACATTTATGTCTAACACGCAAGCCAGCTAACTAGTGGTACGCAAAAGTGCTTGTTCCTTCCAATTTTTTCATGTTGTTAACATGTCTTAACGAGGAAATTAGGGTTGCACCAATTTTAGTTTAATTTTATTTATTTTCCCGTTCTGTTCTCCTCTTTCCATTTCAACCACAAGACCATATGGTAGCACCATGGCCAAGATGGGTGCTTCTCTTTTTTTCCTGTACTCCTTAGAATGAGAAAGTACTGCAGATTCTTCCTTCTCCACATATGGTCTGAGTGGTCATACAGTTTGCACAGATCAACTATACAGGGTTCTATTTTGCAAACTTGGTTGAGTCAATATTTCATTGATGACTAGAATGATACTCATGTGGTGCATTTTCTTTGGATAATGGAATTTATTTATCTTTTCTTCATTTTAACTGTGGATTTGTTTGCAAGATTTGATTTTTTGATTTGTGTAGGTATTTAAGACATTATTTACCACTGGTGATGAGGTAGTACCTCCTCTTTTTTAAAACTGTCAGAGCTGGGGGTTTGCCCCGCGAGCAACTAGTCATATAATGGCCTGAACCTTGTGATGGGTAGCATATTCCTAACCCCAAAGAAATTGTAATTAGAAACCTCATGGTGCTATGATAAATGGAGCAGCAAAAAGGATTGTCTATATATTTCCATTTTTCATGAGAACTTTTTGGCTATGTTCTTCCACCATTTTGTCTAAAACTGTTAAGGTTAGGAATTTTTCCTGAATAACTTACAATATAATGGCTTGTATTTTGTGAGTGAGGCTAGATGCTAGAGTTTGATATAAGAGAAAGAAGGATTGGGCCTTTCTTGCTTTGGCATAACAAGCCTCCCAGCCAGTGGCTGACACATCCAGCAAAAGTGGACTGTGAATCAGCTTGACTACTGAAATCCTTTCATCGAAGAAGCTCTTTTTACATTCACTGAAAGTGATAATGTAGGGGTTCAGGTATACTGTAACCAGTCCTTACTCAAATGTAGTTAGAGATCTGGTGTCCACTTGATTGCTAGTTATAAATGTGTCATCGATCCAGTCAAGGGACTTGATTTATATGCATGTGTCTGTTGTATGTGTCGTCCATCTTTCCATGTGCGGATGTGCATGTATATTGCTGTGAAATTGGTGCGTTTTGAGAGAACCATCTTGAGAAGGCCTGTGTGATTGGAATGGATGATGATACATGTTTGATGAATGTTGACAAGACAGAATGGCCAAGATACATTGTGTATGACATGATTGCAAACAAACAAAGCTTGTAAAGACTTTTCAAGCATAATTGGCTATCTAACATTACACATGCTTCCTTCTTTCTTGTGTTCCATCTATGTCTGTTATTTGCTATGTGAATATATGATAATTTCATATTTGTTAAATTGCTAAATTTAATCAAAGCAGCTGCAAGTTATTTGTGTTGTTTACAAATGAGAATTGCGTCCCATGCAGTTGCTTCTTTCTCCTGCATTTGCACTATGATTCCAGCATCATTATCATCTGCACCACCTCCTCAGTTTCTAGCATGGCAACCTCTTCAATCTGCTGGAAGTTCTTTCTGGCAACCTGAACACGTGCATGAGCATCTTAGAAAGTTAAGAGAAACTATTGATCTGATGAAAGCGGTGTATGTTTCTCATTTCTAAATGTTTTGATTATTTTTCATTTATTTAACCTCATTCTTATGATCAAGATTGTCTTGGACAGGCAGAAAGAACTAGAGGAAATTCATTGTATTAGAAGTTCCAGTCAAGATAATGCTGATGGTGATGACTTCTTATCCTATGATCACCTATCGGGAAGAAAAATCTTGCAATCTTCAAATGACACCATTGCCCCAGACACCTTTCAGCATGTTGAGAATGACATTCTTCTGCAATGCTCTGAGACAGTTAAAGCAAAGAGGATCGGTTTAAATGCTCAAGAGTCTCTTGCAATGGAAGCTGCATGCTCTATATTTTCTACTCTTAAAAATCAACTAATACCTTTCTGTGTAATTACAAATCAAGCAAGTCCATGGGAAGAAAGGTCGGTGGTGGTAAAATTAGCTCAGAAGTTGCAAAAGTCTAGGAGGAACAAATGTTGGAAGAAAAGAAAGAGAAAACGTGTTGCAGAACTAATCAACAAGGTTGTTCATTTTTTGTTTGTCAAATCAGAGCACCTTTGTTCATCACTAGATGAATATTGATAAGCATGCTAAAGTTATTGAGCTGTCTGTTATCACAAGCCGTCGTGCTGCTTTGTATTTGTAAACTGATGGTACTTTATGGGGTATTTAATGTTCCACAGGAGTGTGAAGATTTTGAAAAAGCTGATCAGGAAGCTGATGAATGGAGGATGAGGGAGATTGCCAAGGACATTGCAAGGCGCAAGGTACCATGTTGTCTGCTCAGTTTGATGTTTTGCTAGCTTATACTCATGTGTTGTTGTACATCAAAAGCTCCATAGACAAGTACTTTAGGATGCACTTAGGTTGAAATTTGGGTGAAATAGAGTGGGGGGTGATTTCTTGAAGTGTAGGGTTGGTTAGGTTATTTTCCATATGCAACCCACTATGTGATTTGGTTGTAGTAACAAATGAGCAATGGCTGGTTAGGTCATTGTCCATAAATGATCAATTACAATGTTACCTAGTTGGAGTGAGAAATGGACAAAGGTTGCTTTGGCCGTTGCCCATGAGCGACCTGCTGCAATGTAACCTTGTTGTAGCGATAAATGAGTAAGAGTTATTTAAGATTTTGGGTGTTCTAGTGGTAATCTAGTACAAATAGTTGGCAAATGAGGATCCATAAAGCTGACCACAAATAGTTGGGAAAAGGCTGGATGGTTGTGGTTATGATTTAAAGAGGCATAACTAGCATACAGATATGGATGTGGGAGACTGCTTATTTGGAAGAGTAAGCTGCTCTCTTGCAAATTTAGGGTTGATTTTGTGAACGCTATCTTGTGCAATTCATGTTATGTACTATATGATGAGTCAAAGGGCAAAAAGTACTTGGCAATATTATAGTGGTATAGCAGCAGTTTTTGGTACATTCCTCACCTGCACCATGTCTTGGTTTCTTGTTCCCTGTTTTGAATACTTTTTTCACACATGTTTCTTGCTTTTGTTTCGGATATCATTTTGTGCATCCATTTGTTAGAGTGGTGAATACGATTCAATATACTGATTTATCACTTTTGGAATTTCATTACTCCTGCATGTTAGTGGAAGAAATCTATGGGAGACAGGAGAGCATTTCCCGCAATTAGGATACTTCATTTGATGAATTAGGACCCAAGTTTCATGTCTAGGAATCAAGGATTTTTCATGTTAGAAGGTTGATGAATATGTGTAAGGCCTTGTTATTTGAGACTGGGTGTGGAGACTCGGTAATGCATGGGAAGGATTTTAATGGTCTTTTGAGTAAGGGTTGAGAGGTGAGTAGAATGTCTAGATAAGTAGGATCTACAGGACATGTCAAAGTGAAAGACCATTTCATGGTGGGATTGGGTTGGTAATGGGACATAGGCCGACTGAAGTTCTGCCTTATCAGATCATATTAATAATCCAACAAAGTAATAGCCGATAGGGTGTGAATTGTGTTGTCATCAATATTTTATTCTAGTTGCAGCATTGAGCAGTGCAAGGAGAGAATGGTATGTTTTGGACGGAAGTAGTATCTAGTCTTTTTTAAAACATCTCAAGCAAGGTTTTACATCCCGATAGGACGGGCGGCATCCCGGCCATCACATTCCATTATTGTGAGAAAACAAGATCGGGACAGGCTTAGGACTTTGAAACCCCATCCACATAAGGAGAGAAGAAGAAAGAGAAAAAAAGGAAAGAAAGGAAAGATGAAGAAAAGAAAAAAAATGAAAGGAAAGAAGAAAAATGAAAACAAGAAAGGAAGAGAGAAGAAAGGAACGAAAAAGGAAAGGAAAGAAAGGAAGGTAGAGGAAAAGAAAGAAAAGAAAGAAGAAAGAAAAAAAGAAAAAAGAAAGAAAGGAAAGAAGGGGAGAAAGATGGAGGATATCCATCAGAATGCGTGACTGGGATTGCTGTCGAGATGGAATGGGATAGCAGGGCGTCCTGTTCCATAGATAAAC
The DNA here is from genome assembly GCA_006176705.1 of Cocos nucifera. Taxonomy (NCBI): domain Eukaryota; kingdom Viridiplantae; phylum Streptophyta; class Magnoliopsida; order Arecales; family Arecaceae; genus Cocos; species Cocos nucifera. The sequence continues at coordinate 186,961 of QRFJ01003233.1, forward strand.
TAGGACACCTTTATCCCATCGGATTTAGAACCTTGATCTCAAGCATTAATTAGTATTAGCTAGACTGCCATATGATCTTACCTTTATTTAGTTAAGACCATTTGTGGATTTCATCTTCTGCTAAGGCTAATGTAACCATGGGTGTTGCAGGTAGAAAAAATGAAGGAAATTGCAAAACTCAAAGCTAACGAGGAGAAAAGAAGACTAGAATCCGAGGTGAGACTTTCTTAATGTGTATACCGCATGGATGCTTTGAATGCAATCTTGGAATGTATTTATGATCAAGCATTTATTAATCAGTTAACTTGTTTTTTTCTATTCAACAGTTAACAGTTGACTTCTGTTATGTTATACTTGAAAAGCATGTTATTTTCCTGTGCTTAATGTTTTAGAGACATTGCAGGCGTAGGATGAGTGGACCATGATTACCAATATATTTGTGTTCCTTATTCAGGATGATACCCTTTTTACATGCATGAGCCTGTATCTGATGGCTGTCTTATTATGTAACTAAGTACCTTTTATCCTAGCTAGTGCTCAAGCCAGAAAGTTCCTTTAACATTCATCTCATACCAGTGCATGATCTTAATTCACTTGTTTGTGTTCAACAATATATTGAGGCTAAAGCATGAAAACATTGAATTCAAATTCTTGGGCATGATCTTATTCTTTGAGAAAATCTCAGGTTCAATCTTAAATTAACTGCAGAGCTTCATTTGCTTACGACATCTTCTGAATTTTCACTTCACTTTTCTGGTAATATGAGTGTAAACTCTACCATGCCCAATATCTCTTTTTATTTGCAGTTACTGTCCTTTACTTGGTGGTATATATTTTTAGTTTAATTCCTTATAATGACTTGGCTACTTTCTAACTGTATTGAATAAACGATGGTTGTATCTTCTTGCTAATCATTGCTGGCACTTTCCTTTGCATCTTTTCATTTAAATTTAGTTTTCTTTCGTGTAGAATAAATTTATATGTAATGGGGAAAAAAACCGACTGTTTTCCCGTAGATGTTTGGTTGGAGGGTATTTTATAAATACAATTGGCATTGGTAAATTTTGTTTTCTCAACCGATAATTTTTTTAATTCCAGCTTGAGCTTGTATTAATTGTGGAGAAGTTGCAAGAGCTTCGCTCCATCAGAATTCAAAAATTGAAGAAACAAGGCATGTTCCCTCTTCCTGCATCGCATATATATTTGTATTCTTGGTTTTGTATTTATTTATTTTTGGAATATTTTATCTTGGATCTTATATGGTTCAGCTGTGCTGAAAAATCGATTTGCTCATATTATTTGAGTGCATACATTGCTAACTTTATTTAAAAAGCTCATTTCTTCTTGACTTGAATATGTATTGTTTGATAACTTCATACATTGAGATGGACAATCAATTTGGTTGACAACTGTACTCCTTGTAATTAGATGCATGTGATGAGCATTAATTCATTCATCACACAAGGCAGGACTGGATTTTATTTCCACCTGTGATGCTGACAAAAATTGCTGTCTTTCTGATTCCAAAAATTAGCAGGGATTTGTGTATATTTGTTTGCATCAGTGCTGGTGGCATCTTGAGACCTTCACACCTTTATGGTTCTGAGAATAAGAATTGTTGAATCTAGTATAATGCATGTTAGCCAAATGAAACAACAGTTTCTGTTGTAGAAAAGACCTATCAGTTGATCATCAAAGAGATCAAATGGGTTGCGGGTAATCTGGAGGGTCCATTAATATAAGATCAATAGAAGGGTCCAGTAATAGAAGATTAATTCTCTTGAATTTTATGTAAGCTTTTACTTGTACAGGTCATTTTCTCCCTGAAGAGGATGATAAGTTTCTTGAGCGAGTGCAAGCTGCTGTTGAAGAAGAGGAGCGCCAAGCTGCAGCTGCTGCTGACACAAATGCTGCTAAGGATGCTATTGCGACAGCTGAGGAATCTAGAAAAGCTATCCACAGTGGAAGCAGTGAAGCAAATGATGTAAATCATGATAAAGGTGAGGTGATAGTGAACCAAGACAAGGTAGGTGGAATTGAAGGTGAAAGAAGTTCAGATCTAGATGCAAACCTGAAATCTGAACAACAAAAAGTTGAAGGTCAAAGTTGTGGTGGAGGCTATGATTTCGTTGCCAATTTACCATTTGAGTTCTACCACTATTATCATGGAAGCAGCAATGATATGGGAACACTAATTGAGGTGATTTGATGAAATATATGTGCAACTTTAACTTTTGAGTGTACTAATTACCTGTTATTTATATGATTTGAGCCGCTTATTTTGTGAGGATACTAGGTCAATTTGCAGTTAACTTTCTAAGCATGATCAGATTGCTGAGATGTCGGTAATAGATGCCACAAAATTCTCAATGCATCTCTATGATGTTAAATAATGCATTTCCTAAGAATTAAATTTATCAGTTTTGGCAAATCAGTTATGTTGCTTCTGACTACAGAGAGTAACACCTTGTGAAACATTTATATTTTTCATGCAGAAATTCCAGATCATTGAGGAGGAATAAAAAATGGTCGTTTTCCTATGCATGCATGTGCCGTTGGTTACATTTCTTTTCTTCTTGATATTATTAAAAAAACTAAAGGTGCTCACCTTCTTGTACAAATACTCATGCATACTGTTGACAATTTTAGATACGCGCTTTAGGCATGCAGACTTTGGTGCAACTGCTCGATGTCCTTTTACAGTGCCAAGAAAATTTTGAACATACAGTTTAAATCTCTCAGGATCTACCTTTATAACTCAAGAAGGTGCAGACATGACCTTTTGGATTTATCAAATTTGCTCAACCATGCAATTTGTGTTTCTCTTGACTTTTTTGCTTTCTTTAATATCTTTTTAAACTTAATTCTCTCTCTCTCTCTCTCTCTCTCTCTCTCTCTCTCTCTCTCTTCAAACTAGTTGGGTATTGTTACAGTGTAGTGTGAGAGCACAAGTGATTTAATATATATTTGATGATTTCTTTAATGGTACAATAGGCGATGCCGAAGGTGCTATCTTGAATGCCAGAGACTGTTTGATCAGGTGTTCCATCAATGTCACTGATAGGGTGCTGTTAAGGCATGAATTTAGTTTGTAAAATAAATGCCTTATAAGGTATCTTAAAAGTTTGATGCCCTTGTAATCTAGTTCTTCTATTTCTGAAACTCTGCATTATTTTGTTTGCTTCTCTACCTTACTGAAGTACTGGTAGTCCAAAGCATATGATTTCTGCAGTTTTGTGAATATGTGATTTGATGGATATCATCATCATCATCATGCAAATACTTATTCTATTCTATCTCATTTTCAGGTCAGAAAAATGTGGGATGCTTACATTAGACCTGGAGGAAGGTGTGTATGCTACAACTTCCTCATTAACTCGTGTGAGCTATGCTAGAAATAGGAAGTAATGATACGTTTCCTTTTGATCTTCGAAATATATCCCCCCAGCATTCAATACTCAATTTGATAAAGAATATGGTATCATGAATGTCCTTTCTGAACTCTCTCATAGGTCGCTCATAACTCTTACAATATTGTCAAAAACTGATTAAAGCTAAATATTTTATAAAATTTCTGATTTGCATTCTCTTTGTGTGATAATTTGATGCTCTGAATTTTGGTTCATCGTGTTACTTTCTCAAGAAATATTTGAGACATACTGTCCTTGTAAGGGCTCAGAAATGCGTATGCAATGAACTTTTAAGTATCAATTATTTTTAATTATGGAAAATGAGGAATGACGAGATAACAATTTCAAATTCAATTCTATAGTTCTTGTATATTGCTATCTGATTAATTCTGCAGGGACAACCATGTATTCACTCAACAGTTTGTTCTACTCTGAAGCAAAAATGGCTTTTATCTGCTAGTGCTCCTTAAAATATTGCAGTGCTGTGTATTACTCTTTATTATTCTTTCACCAAATCTCCCATCATTTTACATGAAGAATGAAGTGAAAAAAAGGTTCATAACATTTGATTTTCTCTAACTAATAGCTCTTGTTGGTGAAAAATTGGGTGCAGCCGGATACCTGGGCACTGGATTCAGCCACCACCGCCGGCTGATGGAGTCTGGGCATCCTATCTTGTTCACAAGAAGTAATGACTTGCTAAAGCGATCGTTGAAGCTGTCTTTCCGTGGCTTGCATCGTAGCTTTACATGAGATGGCCATCTTGGAAAGTTCGGACAGTTGCACAAGTTGAGTTAGATTTTGAGATGGTTCGGTTTTTAATACATTACTTTCTGCTGCTGTAGGGATGCCATTGAAATGTGTTATTGTAGCCTGATTGACACAAGTTTTGTTCCTTTTTTCCATTAATGATGTGATCTCCTTAAAGAAAAGCAGAATAAATTCAGCAGAGCCTGCTAGGTGATGGGTGTAATATTATTGTGCATTACGTGCAATATTTTGAATTAGTGAGCCAGCGCAATATTTTGCAGGAAGATTTTGCTAACATCTGATTAAAAATATTGCTTTATACCTGTTAGTCCATGTCAGCTGTGCACTATGGGAACCTAAACTGCTTGTGAATGTCTTTGGTCTACTTGCAAGTTATAATGTGATAGAAGTTCAGTCAGTGTAACCCGACCGAGCTACTGGAAGTTAAAATAAGGTGTCATGGTTTGGCAATCGGATTTGTTTTGTACAAATGATTTGCATTCCAGCAGCTGATTAACTTGCTAATATGAGTTTATATGTGTAGTTTGCATTCCGACGGTTGATCAATTGGCTAGTGCGAGCGACCATATAGCTAAACAATGTTTGTGTTTTTGAAATCGTTGTCGACATTATGACTTTCGGTAAGTTAATATCTTTTTTTTTATATGGAAAATTAAGTATATTACATGGTCCAGAGAAAGGCATGGTCGGGTGAACCTTTAATCTATTTGTGTCGGATAACGCGCGCCTTCTTCTGCCAGTTTCATGCCATCATTCAGATCCACCAGTTCCGTGCTCTGGTTTTACGGGACTCATTTGACTCGCGATAAAAGTTTTTCTTCACTGAATATTTTTCTTGAGAAGTTGATGCTGGGAAAAGGGATGTTGCATATTTGGTTGATCATAGGATTATGTTATATTGTAGAATAATTTATATTTAGTTGACTATCCTTTTTTTTTTTTTTTTTTTTTTGGAAAAGTTGTATCGAATATTTTGTTGTTTTTAATAAAGAAAAAGCTCTTGTCCCATTTGAAGGCATTTTTTTGAAAAAAATATATATTCTAATTCTAAATCGACGGGGTACCACGTTGGTTTTTTTCTATGAAATGTGAGAATTTTATTTTTATAGGAAAGCTACTTTTCTATAAGGGGCAAGCATCTTGGACTGCCCTGATTTAGACATGAAATCTGGAGTTGTAGGTCTGATGATATTTTGTGAATTAAGATAGATATCAGACATCAGTGCGAGAAAACTGAAGCTTGGCTTTATATCCAAACAAAAGTTTAGTTCAAATGCTGGGCTTAATCCATAATATCCATCCAAACCTGTGAATGATTAAATTCAATCAAACCTGATCAGAACTAATTGACATGCAACTCAATGTAATATGTAATTTTAAGCTGCATGCATCCAAACAGCAGACTGAACCACACCTGGAACTTGGGTTTTATGCAGCTTTACTTACACGAGTCTAAACAGCCCTATAGTGTTTCTCTCACCACCATCTAACGCGTTCGAGCATTGGGTCAGGTCCAATCTCATTTGTGTTTGACCCACCACCCACCCTCCATGAATGGCAATTTTAGACCTAACCCATCAACTAATCAAATCCAATCTGACTCGTTTTCCACCTAACCTAAATTGTGCTGATCTCGGATTGTGTCTAGAAACCACTTCATAGCAAGCAAATATTTCTTATAAACATGAGAAAAATTAAATTGGTGGCCCTATGTTTGTTTGGGCTGTCATGCAACTATTCCAGCTGGCGATATTCTCACCAAGAAGGGCTGCTGGTTCTGCCCTCCATAAATGCTAAAAGGAAAGGCTTTGCGGATGGTAAAGAAAGCCCTCAATCACGCCACAATCCGACGGCCCGAGCAGGAGGCACGATAGATAGACGGCTACATATATTTAGAATTTGATCCGAACATGCGAGGCTTGTCCTTTCATTTACATCATTTTAAACTCAAATAATAATAAAATATCTTAATACATTAATTTTAAAAATAATTTATAATTATTTGTAATGAGCTTTATGAGCCTAATAAATTATCAAAATCTCTAGTTTAATTAAATATTTTATATATAATAATAAATTTTTATATTACATGATTTTTTATAAAAATATTTTGATGAGTATGAAAGCATGCCATAATAATAGAATCAAAATATGTATTTACTTAAAATAAAATTTTTAAATAATCAAGAGTTGACCTTCTACTTTCACTCTCCTAGTTTCTCTAATTATGGCCATTATCGGTAAATAGCTAGCTCCGAAAGAGATTAGATCCTTATTACAATATGCCATTCAGTCATGTGTCTAAAAAAAAAACTAGCTCTAATATCATATAGAAAAATATTCTCTCAATAGTATCTACTAGCGATCAACCATGCTTAGCTATGTCCAAAAAAAAAACTATCTCTTGACTACAACACATCGTCAGCCGACATACGCTAGTGATCATCTTATTGTAAATCCGGAACGAGACTAGATCCTAACTCCGTATGATCATAGTTGAATTAGAGAATAGTGAAACCAATACATAGTATATTTTTGATGCAACATAATACAATTCATATCCAAATACATCACATATATATATTCGTTACATATTTTATAAACTAATTTTATGTAGATCACATAACATGTTCAATTTAAATAAACTATTATAGTAATAAGTAGATTTTCAAATCAAATCATGCATATGATAAAGCATACTAGAGGTAGAAATAACTTATAGCCAATCGAATCCAAAAGTCATAGCCTTCGACTCGTAGGTTGGTCCTTAAATCTGTGCTCCTCTTAATCTAAAATAAAATCTTGAATCAGATTTAATTTATTAATCAAAAAAAATTAAACTAAATAGGCTCAATTTAGACTAATTAACAGAGATACTAAGAGAAAAGTGACTCAATTTGGATTCAATCAAGGCCAATAAGGAAAGAAGAGAGAGAGAGACTCGATCTAGACCAATTGAAATTTTTTAGAGGATTGGATCTACTTAATTTAGGTTCAATCAAAAGCCCAACATATTCGGATTGGATCGACCAATAGAAGCTTTGGTCTAGATAGCTTGAATTAGCCATCAAGAGATCAATTTAAATATAATCGAATGGTATCTTAATTAGGATTTCTTCTTCTATTATTACTATAACTACAATTACTATTATTATTATATATTTTTTCTTTTTTTCTCTCTCTCTTCCTCTCATTCTTTCTCTCTCTATCTCATGCCGAAATAGAGCATTCTCATGGCTCTTTGAAGGAACGAGAAATTCTTTGCACATGGTGATTAGATCATGCGCGGAGGGGTGGGCATCGGGGACACGCTGGAAGGAATAAAAAAAGGAAGGTGGAGGGCCTTCATGCGCGCCAATCACCGTATGCAGTGCACCAAGTATTTCTCTAAAAAAACATGGAGAGAAGAGGAGAGGAGGTGGGGTTTGGCTATGGCAAGTGATAGTGGAGCGGCCAGAGTGGCCCGGGTGATAGAGGTACGGTCGGTGGCTAAGTTGCACATAGGGAAGCTAAGAGTGAGAGAGAGAGAGGAAAGGGCTGTTGTCCTTTGTTGTAATGGCGGCGCCCCTTCTCCAAAAAAACGGGGGGGGGGGGGGGGGGGGGGTTAGGGAGAGACTCACCGAAGATGATAGCAACAGCAAGTCATGGAGATAATGAAAAATTTTGATGAGGAAGAGCCAATCAATCTTAAAATAGAGAGGAAAAAAATAGGAGAATCGATAGCTTTTGAAAAGCATTAAGGTTTTAGGGGTGGCAGTGCTTGGCTATGGCTGCTCGATGTCCGCCAGAGGTGAGAAAGAAGGAAGAACAAGAGGGCTTTGGTGGTGGATTGATTGAAAGAGGAGTAGGGGTTTAAATAGAGAGGGGTTTGGGTGGGATAAGGCTAGCCTAATGCCGATCATTTATTGGTTGTAGCTAGCCTTAACGCCGTCGGTCATTTTACTTCGGAAATTTTAAATTGAAGCCGGCAAAGCTTGCCGACTTCAGTCCAAAATAGGCCCAATTGGGTTGGGCTTAACACTCTCAGGGCTTTGTTGTGTCCGTTTGGGTTTGGGTTTCTTCACTGGAACCGGCTGTTTGAGCTGGATTTCCATTGCATTTCTAAGAAGAGGCTTACAAGCCATTCCACTTGTGTTGTTCATCCGAGAAGGAAATTGGTGAGTATTTGTTGAGTGATTATCATATCCCATGGCAGTTCTGGTCTTGAAATCACCATCTTTTTATTTCCAACCGTGAGGCATGTCTTATCACAAAAAAAAAAAAAAGTGTTGTTTTTTTTTTTTATGATCATATCTTGTGTCTTTATCTGCTATCTTCCTGTTGGTATGTGGATTAGCATTCTCCTCTTCCGTCGTCCCCTTTTTAGTGTTCTGGAAACCGGAAAGTTCATAATTTTTGAACACGTAATGCGATGCTTAATGCTTTAGTGGTATAGGCGTGCTATATTCAGATAATCCAGGCAAAGTGGTCCTGTTAACTTTTTCGTTTTCTATTTGCCATTTTTTAGACAATTTGACTATTTTAGAGTTCCAAAAGAATGACTACTTCAGTGGGACGAAGAACGTGACCGCTGTGGAAGATGCGAGCTGTGTCTGTATGCTAGAATTTGAAGGAGAGATTAGACAAAATTACATTAAGAAGGAAGTTTTGTTTGCTTCAAAATCGAAAGAGAGACCCCGAGATAGAGATGATGGATTAAGGTTACTTCCGACTGGAAGAACAAAACACGGTCAGCTTTGCATAGCGTTCCAAATACTCCAAAACTATACCATCTCTTGAAATCGTCATTGCACTTTATGATCGTTAAGTTTGATCAGCGTCACCCAAAAGATCCACTGAAAGGAACCGAGCACGATTTGGGCTAAACTTTCTGCTGAATTTGTGGATTGAGAAGTCTGTTGCAGTATAACTTATACCGGTCCTTAATCCAAATCATCTTTTTTTTTTCTAGAGTAATTCTTTGTGCACTTCATGCATGTGGTGTAAAAAAAAATATACCGCTCCATATATTTGGATCATGTAGCTACCATTTTTTAATAGGCATTTAATGTCTATAGTTTTATTTTTTTGATTTAAAATTTTAAATAATAAAAATATTTTATTTTTTAAAAAAATTGTGATATCCTATTTTTTTGATTAAAAACTTTTATAAATTTTTAATTAAAAAAATATTCCTCTCTTTTTATAATTTTTAAAAAAAAATTAATAATATTTTATATACAAAAAAATTATAATATGATCATAAGATATCATAATTATTTAGGAGAGGAGGAATATTTTTATCATTAAAATTTTAAACCAAAAAATGAAACTTTTAGTATTAAATAAACTTAAAAAAACCACAACTATATAGTCCAATCACATGAAATAATATTTTTTTTCTATACCGCATGTTGTGTATAAAATATTTTTCTTATATTATAAGCCAATACAAGTTGATGGATTGGCCCAACTCTTGTTGGATATTTTCATAATAGTGTACCAATCTATCCATAACAATTATGAAAGTCGTATCTCGTTACTCCAAATTGATCAATAATTCATCATTATCACTATCTTTTATTATCATCATTGTCGATATAGTTCATGTAGAGAAATTATTGACTAAAATAATTCGACCGTATATGTCCTGGAGTATCTAATAGTAAATTAAAAAATATTTTTTTTATTTAAAAAATAAAATTTATCAAATAGCAAACAATAGTTGGCAATAATTTTTTTAAAATTTTTAATTAAATTTAAATAATAATTTTTTTTTTTTATTAACAGATAATATGCTGGTTTGCGGGGGTGGTGCAATCAATAATTTCTCATCTGGATTCCCTAAATTTCTGCCAGGCGTCTCGTTCATGAGCAGTGCCACGTCCCCTCCTAATTTCCCTCGCAAATCGGATTTGCCGTGGTTACAATGTAGGTTTCCGGGAAGTCAAGTTCCAACAGTTCCGGGAAGCGGTCGGGAACGGGCGAGCGGCGCGAAATCCGTGAGAGCGTCCGGATTTAGAAAATGACGAATAAAGTAAGCATCGACGATGGAAGGAAAATAGCATCCAAGTGGTGGTGGTGGGAGAGGTTTGGTCTTGGGGGTTGGGAAAATAGCGTCCAAAGAAAAAGGCGCAATGGCGATGGCAATGGCTTCGGACCCCGGCGAAGAAGCTTCTCTAAAAGCAAGGGCTCCTCCCGAGCTCAAGGGCTTCCCTGCCCGTCGCTATGGAACCGAGGCTGTGAGGATTTTGTCCCCATTGCTGTCCGTCGGTGCACGTAGCGAAGGGTGCGAGTCCCCTGCTGTGTTTGGGCGACCTGAGGGAAAAAAGAGAACATAGATTTGCCCTCTACTTTCAGGTATCTTGGGTTCTTTTGCTCCGTTTTGATCTTCTTTCTTTTTCCATCTTGGTGGAAAGTTTAGATCTTGATTTAATGGAATATGGTGGTCATAAGCAGGAGGGCACCATTAGTCTCGTATCGGTTGTGAGTCAAAGGGTACTCTGGCTTATAAGGAAGGGACTACGTGAGGTGCCTTTTGAAGAAAAAATTTCTGTGAGAACCCTTCCATCCGTATACAGATTCTCTTTCTCCCGGGCCAGAGCGGATAGACAATACCTTACGTGCCAAGCTATCGAGCCCTTGGCCGCAACAGAAAACAATCTTATTGGTGTTTTATAAGAGAAACTTGATGCAATTTGTTTGGTTTTCTTAAAAGCAATGATCCTCTATTTTTTGGCCCTCAATAACTCCACATTTTTTGTTTTCATTGACTAGCAGTATATTTAGCTACAAAATGATATTTGGATGTTATTTCATTACAAAGATTGGTTTTCTTGGTGTTTATCTGAGGATAAGGTAACATGAGATGATGGAGATGAAATATTTATGAGCAAAGAAGTCTTGGAGATGGATTGCTTGGATGCTAATCGTGAGAGATTATTTACACAAGCTAGAATCACACAACATGGGTGGTACAATTTATTATACGTGCACTGGAAAATGCTTGTAGCCAGTTTAATTATTGATGTTGATTTGCTTCCTATTTTAGCAATACCCTGTAATGAATTATAAAAATTAATTGTAGTTTTACAGAATTTTGATCTTAGTAGATGTAAAATAAGGAAGCTTCCGTGGTTACTGCGTGATGCATTTGTGGTGGTTGAGATTTCTGATATGTTTGTATATAATGGTTGAGGTTTGTCCTTAGTGGGAAAACGTTTATTTGTGTATTCATTGGTGTTTCCACCATCCTTTATTAAAGTGAATTTAGGAATCTATCTTGTCCAACTCTGGAGATTGGAAGCACATGCTCTTCTCTTTAGTTTATTCTTCCTATTCCACTAGACTGAAGACATTTAGCTTTTTGTTTGTAACTTTCATTACCAAGATGGACCAGTGGAGATTTCATTTATGAGTTTTGAGAGAGGCTCCTTAATGTAAGGAATCTTCTCCAAACCAAATGATTGAAAGCACATGCTATTTTCGGGTTTGTATTGCCTCCTATATCACTAGCGTGGAGGCATGTGTATCATTGTGTTTATAACCCCAATTTGCCAAGATGTATCAGTGTAGCTTTTGTCTGTGCAGGGGTTGAGGGAGACTCCATTGAGCTCAAATGCCCTGAGTTGCTTTCTGTAGTTTAGGCTGAAGGGGTGCATCATAGCTGATATTGCTTGTTATTGGTATCTATCTTCGGAGATAACAGCTTGAAAATTTCCTCAATTAAGTTTATTTTTTTTCATATTGTATGAGTGGTTTTTCCTTCGAATATTTTGTGGATATTACACTGCAATTTCTATGGTCAATCTGACAGGGATTTCATGGTAAATATTAATGCTTATATCTGATTTTCCAAATTCTTGTAGCTTTATCATGCCATAATGGACAACAAGGACAGCGTTGGCTCAGCAATTCAAGGTGGCCCTGAAGAACTTCCATCTATTTTCAGATACATCCAATCCAATGAAGTTCCTGGATTTGATACCACTCCCAGCCCTCGAGGATATCCTGCAGCCTCTAAAGTAAGCTATATCTTTCATAGCATTTCCATGATCAGTTTTTAGTTCTAAGAGGCACCAAAATGGCCAACATAATCATCAACTTCTTAAAGTTTAAATCAACACTATATTTTTTAAATATTCCAAGTTTATTCTTGAAATGAACTTCCTAATTTAGCATGTCTTTGTTTAATATTCTTGAAAGTTAGTTATTGAATATGTCATTGCATATAATTTGGATGAAAAATGCTATCGAGCTCCACTCTATTCCTTGTTCCAATGTGGTGCCTGGTGAATTGCCCAACCCCTACATGACCCTCCCTACTGCAGCAATTCCCAATTGCCATATAGGACAGGGAACTGAGTTATGATCAGAGCAGGGATCATTAGCAGTGGACTCATATGAAGAAAGAACCACACTATTGCGATTTCGAACATCATTATAAGATAAATCAAAATCGGAATTGACTAGTTCTAGTACCTTTTCTAAATTTCATGGAATTCAGACCGCTTTCCTGTATATGTTTTTTCTAATAATGCTGAGTTAGTTCTATAATTTTTTGTTACCTTTTATTTATGGAAGGTAATAACAAACTATCTTCTTATGTTTCATTTCAGGGAGCAGAACCTACAAATTTTCTTACTGGTAGTGTGTCTGCCACACATTCACCAAAGTCACCCATTCACAGGATAAGACTACCCTATCATTCACATTCTGTGTCCATCAGCATGCCAACATCTCCTTCGGTTCTTGCAGAACAAGCTAAAAGAGCCAGTGGAATTAATCAAGCTGCAACGAATTCTGCTAACATGAAGCCAAATCTAGTTATTAAATCTCCTGTTGTCAACTTGCAAGTACCAAAGCAGGCAAAGTTTCATTCCCAACCCATGACAACAGAAACATCTCAAGCCAAGGGAACTCCAGACAGGAAGGGTCTTGATTCTTCAGGGAGTCAGCAGAGATTACCAAGGAATAGTCGGCTTAAGGACCACCGCTACAATTCTTTCAAGACATGGTCTGGTGCCCTTGAAAGACAGATATCGGTCTTTCGTGGAAAGGCAGCAGAACCACAGGAGGTTGGTGATTCAAAAAGACAACCTGAGCCAGTACCAGCCCCACATCGCTACTTTGATGCCTTAGAAGGGCCTGAACTAGACACCCTCAGGGTATGCATTCTCTTGGACATTCAATAACATGATTCTTACTATTTATTCATTATTATTTATTATTGATTCCACCAGTAAGCTTTCCATTTATGTAAAATTGAGAAAACATCTACTGATGTATGGTGTCTGTATGATAATAGGATATTTATTATCGTAAGATCAAAGGTTTAGGGTGTTATATTAGAGTTGGGCATAAAACTCTTAATTATAAAAGTGCATGCAGCCTAATATCAAATCCAGACAATGCTATAGTCTTTTTTGTGGTTTCATAGTGTAATTAGTCTAGCAATTAATCATTCCTTAAATCTCCTTGAACACCAATAAGAGAATTCAACAATTTGTAGTAAGATCTTCCTGAAGGCAATAAGAGCATTCCACTTTTTACATTTATCAACTTCCTGTTTCATCATGATTCATTTTCTCACTAGTTTCATTTTTCTCAGGCATCAGAGGAGTTGGTCCTTCCTGAAGACAAGTTGTGGCCTTTCCTTCTTCGATTCCCAGTATCATCCTTTGGTATTTGCCTTGGTGTTAGCAGCCAAGCAATCTTGTGGAAAACGTTAGCTACATCTCCATCTATGAGCTTTCTGCATGTAAGTCCGGTAATCAACCTCGTGCTCTGGTGTATATCACTTGCATTGACAGGCATTGTAGCCTTCATCTACTCTCTAAAGATCATATTTTACTTCGAAGCGGTCCGCCGAGAGTACTATCATCCCATCCGTGTCAACTTTTTCTTTGCTCCATGGATAAACTGCCTCTTCTTGACACTTGGGTTGCCACCAGTGGTGGCAGTAAACCTGCGTGGTGCTCTATGGTATGTGCTTATGGCTCCAATCTTGTTCCTCGAACTCAAGATCTATGGCCAGTGGATGTCTGGCGGGCAACGCAGGCTTTCAAAAGTAGCCAATCCATCAAACCATTTATCTATCGTAGGCAATTTTGTGGGTGCATTGCTGGGAGCGTCAATGGGGCTTAAAGAAGGGCCCATATTCTTCTTTGCAGTTGGGATAGCTCACTACTCAGTGTTGTTTGTGACTTTGTACCAGAGGCTTCCAACAAATGAGACACTCCCAAAGGAGCTTCATCCAGTCTTCTTTTTATTTGTGGCCGCACCCAGTGTTGCTAGCATGGCATGGGCAAATATCACTGGGGAATTTGGCTATGGCTCAAGGATTGCATACTTCATCGCTCTTTTCCTCTATTTTTCTCTGGTATGTGGATCACTTCACTGTTCAGTTGTTTATGCTGTGTTTTCTGAAGTAGATATAAGTTCAAATAAACAATTATATGACTAGCAAATTCCCATATTACTTTTCTACCACTGCTTACTAAAATAGCGAGAGTTGTAAGTCACATAATAAAACCACAGAGAAGGAAATATGGTAATAGCTTGTTTTCCATTCGAACTTTGCACAAAATATAGATATACATGAAAGAATGGTTTATCATGTAGCAAACTGTGGTTCCTGATGAGTTAAATCATGGTCCATTTAGTGATCATTGCTTGTTCAATGAAAGATTAATTGGAATGGTATGTAGTGTCTGAAATACGGCCCATGGTTTTGCTATCCATTTATTGTGATGAATCTTGCTTGCATGGAAAACCAACAGATCCGAACACATTTCCAGACTAGGTATTTACCTTCGTTTTCTTTAAATTGGTGTCAGATCATTATTTGCATTTTTCTGTTTATTTGCAGGCTGTTCGAATTAACTTTTTCCGGGGATTCAGGTACTCAATTGTTTAAAATCACTTTGTTTATCACCTGGCTACTCACTTCCCTGTCATCCTGTTATTATTTGGCGCATTCAAAAATCTTTTGTTAATCCAATAGGTTCTCACTAGCATGGTGGGCATATACATTTCCAATGACGGGTGCTTCTATTGCAACCCTTAGATATTCTGCTGAAGTGGAGAATATTTTTACTCAGTCACTTTCTCTTGCACTCCCCGGCATATCTACCTTGGCAGTGATAGCTCTGCTTGCATCCACAATTGTTCATGCATTTGTGCTCAATGACCTCTTTCCAAATGACATCGCCATTGCCATCAGTAACAGGAGACCAAAAAAGGGAACCAAGAGACGCAGTCATATGACTGCAGATTTAAACGATATTGGAGCTACCCATATAGGAAATGCAGTCTCAGATGTACGAGAAAATGGAGCTGCTGTGTGAATAGATGATCGAGGACACTAGTTATCTCTGAGCCTACTGGATTATTTTGGGATGACTACATTACCACAAGTCTATCGGCAATGTTGTCGTCACGTTGATGCATAATGATAAGATTGGATCCTCCTCTCACAAAGCTGTGGAACTAATTGGATCAGATGTGGTCTCAAGTTGGCAATTTTGTTGGTTGAAACAATTTGGATGTGAAGATTGCAACATAATGAGATGCCTTTGTACCAAATAAAATGCAGTGAAGGTAGTGAATTATTTCATTTTTAGCGACACTTGTTGATTTGGTTATGATGATTGGTGAGAAAATATTGTGTGGCAAAGACTCTTGTTGAATATGGATTTCAGACCCAACCAAACTTAAATTCCCATGAGATCCAACTTGATTAGGAATACAATGAGCCAACCAATTTGTGTTTCACTGTTTTACCTAAAAATATTGTTGGCTTCTAGTCTGTGAAATGAAATTGGATGGTGGCGTGCTCTGGAGTTATGTTAATCTCGTTCGACGTTTTTTAGACGTTTTTCAGCCCATAAACGAAATAACCCAATCAAACTGTAGGGCAACATGACCGACAATATCAGAACCCCAAATTTCTTCCAGTTACTCTTCCTCAAATTCTTATGTATAACTATTGCTAGAGCTTCGTCTGGTTATCTACAAAAAAAAGTTCTTACTAAGATGTTCTCCGGTGAAATTCTCTAATGCTCAAGTTAGAAGATTGGAGAACAACGAGAGGAGAAAGCATTGAATTGAGCATGTACCTGAAGGATTTCAAAGCTCCAGAGAGAAATTGAAGACATATTCGTTTTGAATTCTAACGATCTTCCAAATTTATCGCATCAGATTGATTCAAAGAATATTTTTTCTTTTCTGGAAGATGGGATCGTGAGGGACTTCTTTATCCAGATTTTTTCAATTTGGAGAGGAGAGAAAAGCAAGTAGATCATTAAGAAACGACCTATAATAGGTCGGCAAAGGCCGACCTATAATTGATCGTCCGAATCCAACCTTCAGGGCCCGGCAAGCATCCAATATTGGCCAGTCACATACGACCTATAGTAAGTTGTCTGAGATTGGTCGGCAATATATGAGCTATAGTAGGTAAGTCGGTCGGTTGTGAATAGTTTCTCATCAGTCAATTTGAAGAAGGCCATCTTAAGAGATAGCTCGTCCAATGGCGAGCCACAATAGACTTACAATAATTGAGCTATAACAAAATCGTTCTCAAAGATTGATCGATCGGATAAGACCTATGACAAATCATTAGTGTGCAGGTAGCTTGTTGTAAAAGGAGGGTTGGTCAGGGGTGGATAGGCAGCGGTCGATCATCCACGGAAGGCTTATTGCAATAGATTAGCTAAGGCCGGTGAATCATTGATCGAAGATGAACTATAACTAACCCACAGTAATAACTAAATAGACTTTTGTTCCTACCTTCTCAACAGGACAATGTCACGTTAGAATCCAACATAGGCCTGCAATCATGTCGAGGCAAAACTTAACTAACCTCTCTATGTCTTCCAACTCCCAACCCGACCTAGTCTTGGGTTGGGTTATCTCTAACCAAATCCAAAATAACTCCATCTTAAGCTATGTTTGGATTGGGTTGGTGTTAGGCAGCGCTAGTCAAGTTGCATTACATTAATTGAGTTAGACGAACTAAACTAAAATTTAGAGAAAACAGAAAGTTTGAAATATTTTTGTTAAATCAATATTTGTTAGTATGAGACATTAAACATTCATTAATTTCAATGATACACTTAAACATAATTTAATAAAATTAAATTTGTAATTATATAGATATATTAGAAAGCTATATGAAATATGAATATTATTTATTTATTTTGTTGGTTTGGATCTAGTTAAGTCAGATTGACTCAGATCAACTTAGGTTTGACATAAGTTAGGGCCGGGTTGGGGTTCAAATTGGGTTGGAAATCGACCCTAACCCAACCCTCAACTTCATGTTCATCCTCTTCCTCGTCTCCGTCTCCGAAGTCCTCTTCTCTACCATCACCTTCGTCCATCTCACCAGCGGCTTGCTCATGGGCTTCTCTGGATCCAGTCCGGCTTCCTTGGCCACGACTCCGGCCACTACAACGTCATGACCACCCCCGGCTTCAACCGGCTGATGCAGATCCTCTCCGGCAACTGCCTCACCGGGATAAGCATCGGCTGGTGGAAGAGGAACCACAATTCCCACGGCATCGCCTGCAATAGCCTGGATTTCGACCCCGACGTCCAGCACATCCCTCTCTTTGCCGTGTCCTCCAAGTTCTTCACCTCCTTGACCTCCCACTTCTACGAATAGCCTGGATTTCGACCCCGACGTCCAGCACATCCCTCTCTTTGCCGTGTCCTCCAAGTTCTTCACCTCCTTGACCTCCCACTTCTACGAGAGGAAGCTCGCGTTCAATTCCCTCACTTCTACGAGAGGAAGCTCGCGTTCAATTCCCTCGCCGGACCTCCCACTTCTACGAGAGGAAGCTCGCGTTCAATTCCCTCACTTCACTTCTACGAGAGGAAGCTCGCGTTCAATTCCCTCGCCGGTTCTTAGGGAGCTATCAGCACTGGACCTTCTACCCGGTGCGTCGCCAGGGTCGATCTCTTCGCGCAGTCGACGATCCTCCTGTTTCCAACAAGGAGGTGCCTGGCTGATGGCAGGAGACTGTGGGGTACATCGTTTTCTGGATTTGGTATCCTCTACTCGTCTCCATGCTGCCCGACTGGACCGAGAGGGCGATATTTGTCGCGGCGAACTTTGCAGTCACTGGAATCCAGCACGTTCAGTTTTGTTTGAACTCACTTCTCGTCGAGCGTCTACGTCGGGCCGCCTCGTGGTCGTGGGAATGACTGGTTCAAGAAGCAGACGATGGGGGCGCTCCACATCTTGTGTCCTCCATGCATGGATTGGTTCCATGGGGGCTTGCAGTTCCAGGTGGAGCACCACCCGTTCCCCCGCCTGCCTAGGTGCCAGTGCCACCTCCTGAGGATCTCACCGTACGTGAAGGAGCTCTGCAAGAAGCATGGCTTGCCATATACGGCTGCATCGTTCTGGGATGCGAAATGTGAGGACGATTGGGACTCTTGAGGACCGCGGCATCGCACGCTTGGGACCTGGCGAACCAGGTGCCGAGGAATTTGGTGTGGGAGGCTGTGAACACCCATGGCTGAGGCTTCGAAGGGTTAATTCTTCGGACGCGGTTCGACTTGGTGTTTGAGAGGCCATTCTTTCCCACCGTTACGAAAAAGAAAAGCAACCAAAGGGCTCTGCCAATATGGGTAGGATTTGTTGTATGAGCTCAAGATTTTATAGGGCTGGGAAAGTGAAATACTGCTGCATTTACCTCTGCTTTTGTCATTTTTGGTAGCAGTGCAAAATTATGTTCTCGCATCACAAAACAAGACTAACGAGTGATTGAAAAGGACAATTTTGCAGATCCATGGCTCTGTATGTTCTCACTTCTCTTTCAAGTATGTGTCAACCGCTTGTTCTGTGGATCAGTATCGATGCTTCTCTCTGCTCGATGTTCTTCTTTTATTGGTCCCTTTCATGCTGAAATAAATACTTTTATCTAGATGGATCGTTCTTCTTGCCGCAAAGCATGCTAACTCCGAACTCCATAAAGCATCTCCCAGTGCCTTTGAGCATATTTTGTTCTTTTTTCCTAAAAGATTATAATTGCTGGAAGGTTTGATTCTTTGAATTTGAAATTTCCCCTTCAATCTTATTAATCTGCAATCCCGGGAACATGCAGGACAATCTTATTAACCTAATAGACTAGGTTGATTAATTTTTTCTAGTCTCTCTCCCATAGGCAACGGAAGCCATAATTTCGTAGTTTAGCATGAAAAATTGCAAAATTATGAACTGAGCTGACTCCAAAAGTGCATGCACATTTTTTTTCATATTTTGTAAGTGAAAAGAAAAACAAGCATGCAAAAATGTTCAACTGCATTGGGGTGATTGAACACAGCATATGGTCCAACGAAAGGTGCCAATTATGAACTCTACCATTTTCTACTTGATGTCAATACATCATCTGAAAGATCTAAACATTATGGACAACTAAGATTTCAGGCAGGATAATGGTTAGCTACATCAGTAAGACAGCAGTATCCAAACGCCAACTTATGCATTCTACTGCTATATTTTCCCTCCAGAAAAGATTTTGAAAAAAAAAGTACCAAAGGAACTAATAACCAGCAGCCGGCATCTGACGCAAAATAGATATGGTTCCCTTTGCCAAGAGTACTCGTCATCAAATTCTTGGAGCTGCATGGAACATCCAACATTAACCTTGAGTAAAAAAAAAGGGTACTTTGCATTGATTTTTTTTTTTTTTAATTTGGTAGAGATGATGCAGAATATCAGATGAGGCGTGAAAATGATCTTTCCAAGGAAAAGAAAATATATAATAAAAATTATAAACATTAACTTAACAAGGAAAAAAAATAAAAAGCCTACCTCCACCAATAGTTGCTTCTGGCAGCCGCTCAATTGAATATTTATGCTGTGTGATGTACATAATAGGCACTCCAGGAATCTGCCCAACACATGTCATGTTCATTCCATTGGTACAATTAGAAGAGCCTTGGATGATAAATACAGATCACCCAACCACACATACCTTGCGTATCCTTCTTTTCAAGTCTCTATCACAGGTAGCAACAATGTAACACTTGTGCTGTTTGAGAAAAGAAAGCACTTCTTAATGATAAGAGATAGGTAAAATACAGAACAAAATATATGGCATTCTCGAAAGCATGTCATACATTAAAAAATGCAACTAATGCTTCAGTAATGGGAAGAAAAACAATTACAAAGCCTATAAGAAAACGAGGGTAATTAGTTTGCAAGCTTGTAGGGATATGGTAAGCAACACTGAGTAGAATAAAAGGGCATATTGCTGCCACGATTCAAAGCTCGAACAATAATACAGTTGCAGTCTCGGTACCAGACACCATATCTGTACCCAACCAATACACCCCGTAGGGGAGAGAAAGAGACCACATAATTCTTCTAATCAGTGTGATTCTGACTCTATTTACTAGAGTGAACATTTGCTTTGGCAAGATGACAGTGCTATCTTAATAAGTGGCTGCTCCTCTTAGTATACTTAGGTGGTAATAAGCTTTTATAGAAAAATTGCCTTTAACAATTGGCCATGATTGGTGCAACCAAATAAATGTTATTATTTTAGTAAAACACCCATGGGTAATGTACATTAATCTATATACACTCTAAAAGAAATACATAACCAGAATCCTCACATAATTCTCTCCAAGTTAAAACAATTTTTTCCTTTCTTAGTACTTCTGTAGCATTCACTTGACAATATTAATTTTTTTGGTAGTTCTTTTAGTTTGAATCTATGTTTGAATTGTATTTTCACTATATTTTCCCCTGGTCTAATATATTTTTTTAACATTATTAACACTCTGAACCTCACAACACATGCAAGCATGTGCACACATTCACACATATCTGGAGTTCCAGGTATTATGGCATACCATGGAATAAACAATAATATGAAAAAATATTTAGAAGATACATCTCACACTCTTTCAGAATAAAGGTGGTTGTGTATAATTAAGTAAATCAAAATCCTAAGATAAATTATCACTTCTTCTCAAAAAGTAAGATCGATAAAATACCTTAAAGGAGAGCACTGCCAGATTATCATTTTGATAAAAGATAGCAAGTTTTGATGCAAACAAAAGTAGATATGCAATCAATATTACCTGAGTGACCCTTTCAACAATGCAATCATCAGCGTAAGTTCCTTTATGCGTGCAGGGTAGTCTCTCAAACCTAGGGTCCTTGGCAATCCTGTCACGAAAACAGAGATGGCACAATGCTTACAGGAAATCAAATTGCTGCAAAGGTTATTAGGGATTTGCATGTGCAAAGAAACATGCAATCTTACAGTTTGCAATCAAGATAGGCAATAAGAACAAATTATTTAAGCCCACATGTAACAAGAAAATGACCATGCTTGTCAGACCAAAGAGGAAGAACTATTCTTACCTTAGAGCTACACGATACTTTTGTCCAAGTTTTTCAAGCTCAGCCATAACACAGTCTGTGATACAAGGAGTACCTTGACAACCCAATAACAAAAGATGCAATAAATCAAAACAAAAACCCCAAGTTTTTATACTAAGCAGAACATACGAGATGAAAAAATTAATTAAATGAAACAAACTGCTAGGATCTTGTGTCAACTCACATTTTGCATAGAGGCAGTCCATCATTCCCTTCTCCAAATCCAACTGCATGAGAACACAAGCATCATTTATAATGCAAACATCAAGACAGTAAATTAGCATAATAACATAAGACAATCTTTTTAGTAGGTCTCATATGATAGTTTGTGCTTCAAAGACAACAATTGTTAGCTATACCAAATAATATTTTTTCCCTCTACTAGAATCCAGACTCTTACCAAATCTCATGGAATCCTAGATAGTTGTTTCAGTAGTTTTATGGTAAACCAACATTCTCACCAACTACATCAGGCTGATAACTAGTCACAGGAAGTTCTCAAATATCAATGAATCATAATTTGATACACATAACTAAGACCGCCTAGATGAAATATTTGCCATTTGATAAGGTTACTAAGGTATATGCAACCATATAGCAAACAATCAATAAATTCTACCATTAATCCAGAAAAGAACATGCCAATCCACCATCACCATTTTGGCCCTACCATCAAAACAATTCTCGATCATTTATAACTTCTTCAAACATTCTTATGCTACTTCCCATTATTTTTCATGACTCCCCTTTCTTTTTCCAACCTTTACAATAGAATCCAGAACCATCAAAGCCTTTTCTATTCTTCGTGGCACAAACAACAAAGTTTGCTAGCCAGCACTTTTACCATCCATAATGAGAGGTCACTGCTTCTTTGATTCACTCATTTTTAATTTATTTATTTTCCTTGCTTCCAGCATGCTTCAAGTAGCAGAAATATTTGTTATCAAGGAATAGCATCTTTGGCAACCTTAAAACATATGGCAAGTACCTAAATATTCAGACATGATGCTTTTATCAAGCTTCATCAAAATTTAACTGGATGGTGTCTGAAACAAAAAATATACAAACAGGTAAAGATAAAGAATGAAGAGCATACACATGCCCCATGAAACTTCCAAAGACCCAAGATCCCATTATATGCTTGTTCTGAAAGCTAAATTAGCATTAAAACCAGCTACTGCAAAGAGTTAACATCAACCAATGATATAGTTTCACTCATGTCTATTGTTTTGAATCAAGATTTGCCATGTAGGTATTGGACCCCATACTAGTACCATTCTTGTTGGTAAGTTTGATATGCCAGTTTGGCATACCGTGTACCAGCATACCCCTCAATACCGGTATAATATGGTACGGTCAATATGCATCAATAACGAGCAATATGGCAAACATTATCTTGAATGGTATAGAAGTCACTGACATTGATTCAGTCAACAGTTGGACCCAACCCATTTATGATGACCATTACACTGGACAGCTACATATTCACATGGGTGATCCCTTGCAAAAGATATTGTCACAAATGAACACTTGCCACATTTGCAAGACCTATGAATCCAACTGGAGCTTTGGAGGGCAGACGTGTTTTCCTTTTGAAAAATCAACTATACATCATGAATACCACCACCAATAATAGGGGCTGTATGGTCAGAATTCAACATCACCTCAAAAGATAAGACTCTTATTTGGTCTCAGGGAATCGTGGGTGGCTCCCAATGTCGCAAAATAGATGGTGCAGTTAACATAATTAATATCCAATCTTTGAACGTCCATTAAATCCTAAGCTTTGGTACCTGCCACCTCATGATTATAATTTTTTTTTTTAAACAAACTGGTCATAACCTTTAAATGAACAGTGATTCTTTTAATAATTTAGTTAATTTAGGGTCTTGGCAGGATAATATCCAATGAACAAAAGAAAGAAGTCTCCTGAAGTCAACAAGATATTTTTGTGGTTCTAAAAGATTGTTTAAATTGGAAAGTTCTGTATGTCATATATCATGACAATTAATTTATTATAGTCACTCAGATAGGCCCTCGGGAGTGAGGGATGAGTGTAAAAACATCTTGATGTAATCTTTGACATATTTATAGGGTGCAGAGGAGGCCAAGAATCAAAAAAGAATGTAAGACCACCCCTAAATGTTTATCAAATGGAAATTGCAAGTGGTAGTACCTGGCTACAATGGTGAAGTGTTGGATATGACCACCTTAGCATGAAGCTCTACTCTTATTGATAAACAAGACAGTTGACAGTGGTGAGAGAAATTTCTTCAAAAGAAGCTTCTTCCATTTGCCATTTGGTGGCTTCAATTGAAAAAGAAGCAAGTCTACTAGATGGAGGATGATAGGTTGGATATCATGCTGGTTTATGCTAAAGGCTGCTTCAGCTTTAGTACCAACACCTCTGATATAATTAAGGACACAACTGAATAAACTTTAGACTTGGCGAGCTATCCTTGTATTGTTTGTGCAGAGAGACATATTCAACTTTGCTTGAGCCACTTTAGACTAAAAAGCTCTTCTTCCACACCTTATCTAAAAAAAAAAGAAAATATCTCAAGGAATTTGCACATTAAGATTTTTTTATATAACTTTTCTTATCACTTCTTAACCTGCCTTTATATCCATGAACAAGAGGAAACCCTATTTGAACACCCAATAAGTGTACGAACAAATTCCTTAATAAGTTACGTCATCATAAAACAAACCTTTTTATGTCTAACATTGTCCTATTTAAAATCTGTAGAAATAGACATAGTAAATCAAGAAAGTAGCAAAATTGTAGGACAAAGCTTACCTTATTCTGTATAGAGAAGTTGATAAAGTTAGTATCCACGATGACCCTGTAAGGCGGGCCAAGTGCAGTATTATACTTGAAGAACAGAGCTGAAGAAACGGCCGGCTTATCAAACACCAATCAACATAAGATAAAGAAGATGAATTCCAGGAGGAAGTAGAGAAAACGGCAATTGCTTACACATTCCGGGGAAGCTTGTCCTTCTCGAGATCTTTCTTCTTCGGGTTTAGAACCTCTTCCTTATATCTGAGAAAATTAGGGGTTTGAGAAGCTAATCTAGAGAAAAGAGAACTGAAGGGAAGATTAGGAGAGGAATTTCTCACTTTCGAAGGGTTTTGGAGCTCACGAGCCTCTTCACAACGGCGAATTTGCGGCCTTTCTTCGCCTTCCCCATCGCTGCAAAACCCTAGAAAAAAGTTCCCCTCGCTATACTCCCAGGAAAAAGGCCAACGACGCACCGCCCAATTAAAGAGGCCGCCGACGAGAGCTGCCGCCTTAAATAAGCAAAAAACCAGGACCCAGGAGAAGAAGGAGCGGCTTCGGTCTTGAGAACTTGAACCCGTCCAATCTGGCTACGTTTCTCACGCATCGCGGGACATGGTCAATGGTGTGATCACCATGTAGTTCCAGGCGGCCATCTAAAAGAGTCTGATGAACGGTTGACTGGACGCTTACGTGGTTCCCGAATCACGAAGCACCTGAGCGTTTTAAACGGACCCTCCATCCAGTCCCATGTAGCGTGGGCTGCAGTCCAGAACTGGTGCTGGGGATTTTATACCGAGACGCGTCGCATCCCACACCATGTTGATCCACCGGAAAACAAGTTAGGATTTCACACACACACACACACACACACACACATATATATATATATATATTTGAGAAAGCTTTTATAAATTCACTTTTTAGTGTGAAATCCATTGATACGTACACCACGTTAGTTGCTAGGACGATTTTAGTTACCAGGCAATCAGATTGTATATTTTGCATTTCCATTCTAAAGATTTATATGTACACAAAAATGCTAGTTGAACTTAAAGCTAATGATGGACCAGACCTCGAGTCTAAACTATAGTCAATTTAAATTAGGCTTCAAACCAGATGTATTTCAAATTGATATTTTTTAGGTTCAAATCTGGTCCATGTTTTGGTTGAACCCATGAGACCAATGCATGAGCCAACTTATTGGGAAAGATGATATGGCTATGAAATAAATGCTTGCTTGGAAAGATGAAAGGGAAGCATAAAAATTTCAGTCATGCTAAAATATTGTTTTACATCATTTTTATAATTAAAAAAAATAATTTTTATCTTTAATTTTTTTTTTAAAGTTATAGATATATGATATAATTAATTATTTTAAAAAATAAATATGATGATGATGATGGCGATAATGTAGTGAAAGTAGTGCAGTAGCCAATGGCGGTTCTGGTGGCAGTGGCGACATTGATAAAAGTATCTATAATATTACACAAGAGCAGGGGAGATTAGAGGTTGAAGGTAACTATGTAACATGGAGCATTTTGGGATCTAGAATCGGCAAAATTGATAGAAGGGAGTAAGAAGAGGAATTTATGTAACCGTAGCTGTATGACCTGATGATCCTTGAATATAGAAACTAAAGTAGAGATAACCCAAAATGAGGTATATGAACCATGCATAGTTGAGCAGTTACAGAAGATGTCCCAAAACTTAGACAGTCAGTCCTAGACAATTGACTTGACGTAGATCTGTAGGATTCTGAATAAGTGTAGTATAGCTGTTTATGCTGTAAAACATGATAAAATAAGCAGCGCATTTGATGGAGTTGTGCCCATAGAGGTATTCCTATAAGCTGTTGATGACAATGGTTGCACTGAAACGATAAGATGTTCGAATAATAGAGTTCTATGGAGCTGCACCATCTGAGGTTATCGAGTCCAGTAGCCTGGCATTGCAGGAGATAACCGAGCAGAATGAGAGAGGTAGCAGAACTATGTGTAAGCTGTTGGCAACATGTTCTTTTATAACAGGAAGACGGAACCATAAACCAGGGATATACAAGATTAGCATGCAGGGTCAGGTGAGGCAGAATTAACCAACATGAACTTTGCACAGACAAAGACATCAGTATGAAATGTCTGCTGGGTCCACGATTAGCAATCAATGTACCTGCAGCCATAAAGGAGACCCCAATTTGCGAGGAGTATAAACTCCAGTCAAGAGCGCGCGTCATGAAGCAAGGAGGCCTGTCCAAACTGAATTTTTTGATCTCCCAAACTCCACTGATGTGTTACAGGCCCCAGTATTCCCACCCTAAATCTATTACTGCCATCCAAGCTATAAGATTCCATATAATTCTCAAGGCAAACATATTGGGCCATGCAACTGGTATGCCTTACATATGTATTATGACCAACCTGTAAATATTGGGTTAATGGCTGATAAGTATGTCTTTGTATGGTACATAAGGTGAGGAACATGTGGAGGAATTAAGCCATGGAAAGGTAAGCTGTGCAGGACATGCATGGTATGCTTGAGGGGGAGAGAAGGATGGAAATAGAGAAGGAGAAGAGAAAGGAAGTCTGGCAATGTGTTATTTATTGTTCTTTTATTTTTCTTCTCCATGAGTTATACAGTTAACGCATACACACAGAGACAGAGAGAGGTGGTTTCTCTATTTGCATGCTTATTTTTTCAGACTTGAATCTTCTTTTAGATTGAAATTGAAGCCCGATCATCAAAACAAGAATCTTGTTGGAAGCAAGGCAAGCAATTTGAGTGCTTTTTCCCTCACAAAACCGGGCACACACGGTAGACCCCCTTTTTTTTTTTTCTTTTGGTGTGCAGCAACCATTCCCATAGTAGTATTCGTAACGGTAGACCCCTTTTTTTTTCTTTTGGTGTGCAGCAATCATTCCCATAGTAGTATTCGTAAAGAAAGGTAGTACTACCAAAACACTACAGGAACAGTGATTATCCCGCCAAGTTTAAACACAAAAGGAACAAAAATCCCAGAACCCATAGATATGATATATATATATATATATATAGTGCTGACTCTAGTTGTGGACGTCAAAGCCGAGACCTGTAGCCCATCTAACCATACCTGTAACATACCATCGTAATATTACAGCGAGGACCCCGGATAACTAGATGGTTAGGGGAAGCAGGTTGAGAACATAGAGTATGTAAACTATAATTATGATATTTTAGATTAAGAATATCAAATTAAATTTAGGATCATAAAGAAATTTTCATGATCTTCATATCTGATGCGGAAGAATTTGTTGCAGAAGGAAAAGACATCTTTACTATCTGAAAATCAGTTTCTCTTCCTTCTCCCATTCCTTATGGTGGAATTTCTACGTCTTTCTCATGGATGGGGATAGAACCTCTATTTATAGACTTTTATTGGTACTTCCATCAAGTAACCGGATGAGATTTGAATTCTATTTGAATTCAAGTTGATCATTATTAGAATTCAAATTCTAGAGTCCATGATAAATCGACCACTTAATCGGAACATTTTCTAATATTTTCCCACTTGGCCCGATTGTAACATTATACATGAACCTTAAGTATTCATAATGAAACAAATCTCTTTCTTAATATTCATCATAATTATCTTAGTATGATAAATTACTAAATGCGAGTTATGACGGTCACACACCATTTAATTAGCATACTCTCTTTCATATACCATAACACTTGTAATTTAACATACCAAATCTGTAGGATAGATATATATGCATATATCTTTTCATTATGGTCCACAATAATGTCTCATAGAGACTTTCCTGTTATAATTAAACATAATGTAATTTATGTGTACACCATCATAAGAAATAGAAAATTTATTAATGTAAATCAGAAATACTTTATTGAGCTCGGAGTGTCTAAAATATTATTAATACATCATTCATTAATACAACCAAGATCCCTTCTACGTACATGTTCTTCAAATGTCTTTGGTTGCAAGCTTTTTGTTAACAGATCTGCAATCAGAAAATCAATTCCAATATGTTTTTTATAGACACTCTTTATTTCTGAACTTTCTCCTTAACAACAAAATATTTCAATTTCATATGTTTTGCACCTCTTGAATATTTGTCATTTTTGGAGAAGAATACTGCAACAGAATTATCACAGTAAATTTTCAGTGGCTTGATAATGGTATCAACAATCCCGAGTTCTGAAATAAAATTTTACTACCATAATGCCTGAATTATGGCTTCAAAACATGCCACAAACTCTGCTTCCATAGTTGATAAAGCAATAATAGACTCCTTAGCACTTTTCACGATATTGTTCCTTCAGCAAACATAAAAAGATAACCATATATGGATTTTTTATTGTCAGTGCATCCAGCAAAGTCTGAATCCAAGTATCCGATCACATCTAAGTGGTCGCATCTCTTATACATGAGCATGTAATTTTTTGTTCCTTGTAGGTATCTCATGACTTTCTTTGCAGCTTTTCAATGATCTTTTTCAGGATTACTTTGATACCTGCTTAGCATTCCGACTGCAAAACTGATATCTGATTTTATACAAATCTGCATATATATTAAACTACCTATAATAGAAGAATAAGAAATTGATTCCATTTCTTTTCGTTCTACATCATTCTTTGGACATTGCATGAGACTGAATTTATCCCCTTTCTGTACTGAGATAATTCCGACTGAACATTTGTTCATATTAAATCTCTCTAAAATTCTTTCGATATATCCTTTCTGAGATAATCCTAGAATACCTTGTGATCTATCATGAAATATTTCAATTTCTATCACATAGGATGCCTCTCACATATCTTTCATTTCAAAATTCTTTGAGAAAAAATCTTTCATCTCACGCAATATACTTAAATCATTAGTAGCAAGCAAAATATCATCAACATATAGAACTAAAAATATAAACTTACTCCTACTGATCTTTTGGTATATACACCGATCAATGATATTTTCTTTAAAATCAAAAGATATTATGATATCGTTAAACTTGATGTACCATTATCTAGAAGCTTATTTTAGTCCATATATTAATTTTTTTAATTTACACACCATTTGACCTTTTTCTTTTATCGAGAAGCTTTCAGGTTGATCCATATAAATTTCTTCTTCTAATTTTCCATTAAGAAAGGTTGCTTTCACATCTATTTGGTGTAACTCTAAATCATAATAAGCCACCAATGCCATAATAATTCTTAATGAGTCTTTCTTTGAGACTAGTGAAAATGTTTCTTTATAATCAATGCCTTCTTTCTAAGTATAACCCTTGACAACAAGTCTGGCTTTATATCGTTCGATATTGTCATTCGAGTCACACTTGGTCTTAAAAATTCATTTACATTCGACTCATTTAGAACCTTCTGGCAATTCAACAAGATCCCAAACTTTATTATCTTCCATGGATTTTAACTCATCTTTCATAGTATCAATCCATTTGTCAGACTTAGAACTTTCTATGGCTTATGAAAATGAAACCAAATCTTTATTAATTCCAGTATCAAAATCTAACTCCTATAAGTATACCACATAATCATCAGGAATAGCTGATCTTCTTTCTCTTTTAGATCTTCTTAAAGATATTCCTTATGGTTTAGGAACGTCAGACATTTATGAATTAGTTCATTCATAGGATAATTCATCATTCAAATATTGTTCATCATTAGGTACAACATTTTGTATAGGTGTGGATGAAGGAACACTTATGGGTAATGAAATATCTATCCTAACTTTCTTTATTTTCATACTATTTCGTTCATCACTCTCACTGACTTCATAATTTTTAATAAATCTAGCATTACCGATTTCAATAATTCTCGAACTATGGTTTGGATAATAAAACCTGTATCCTTTAGATTTCTCTGGATAACCAATAAAGTAACCACTAACCGTTTGAGAATCTAATTTTCTTTCATGTGAATTATAAATCTTTGCTTTTGCTGTGCAATCCTAAATATGAAGGTACCTTAAACTAGGTTTTCTTCCGGTTCATAATTCAAAAGGAGTTTGAGACTGCCTTACTAGAAATCCCGTTTAATAAATACACAGTAGTTTTAAGAGCATACATTCACAATAATTTGGATAATGAGAAGTTACTTATCATGCTCCTAACCATATCCATTAATGTCCGATTTCACCTTTCAGCTACACCATTTTGCTGAGATGTACTTAACATAGTGTATTATGCATATATACCATATTTTTTTAGAAACTTTGTAAATGAACCTAGACATTGTCCTGTTTCATTATATTTTTCATAATATTCACCATCTCTATCAGACCTTATGATTTTTATCTTTTTATCTAATTATCTTTCAATCTCATTTATAAATACCTCAAGGGCATCTACTGCTTGAGACTTTTCACGAAGCAAATAGATAAAATCATAATATAAAAAATCATCGATAAAGATGATAAAATATTTCTTTACTAAAGGATGGAATATCAAAAGATCCGCATATATCAATGTATAAAATTTTAAGAAGCTGGCTGCTTCTAATGGCGCCTTTTTTATTATGTTTAGTTTGCTTTCTCTTGATGCAATCTATACATATACCAAGATCAGTAAAATCTAGATTTGGTAAAATCTTATTCTTTACTAATCTTTTTAATTTTTCTTCGAATATATGATCCAAACATTTATGCCACAAATAAGTAAAATTTTTATTTAATAAATGACCATAATTATGATGCATAGTAAGAAGAAATTCAGCAAAAAGATTGTCAAGTTTTAATTTATATAAACCATCAATAAGTATTCCTAAACCAATAAAAAAAATATTTTTATATAAACTAAAACAACCATATCCAAATCTAAAATTAAATCCAAAAATATCATTTCGAAAGAGAAACTAGATTCCTAAAAATTGAAAGTATATAAACTGTCTGTAATAGATCTAAATGATAACCAGTATCCAGGATCAACTGATCAGTGCCTATGCCTTCAATCGGAACCTTTATACGATTCTCCATGAACATAAAGTCTTCAGTTGGGTTTGTGATTTGGATCGAAAGAAATTTCTACAGCAGATTAAAGACATGAATGGTAATGCCAGAATCAAGCCACCAAGTATTATTAGGAACTTTAATTAGGTTTGATTCAAAACATACAAAAATATTAGATTTATCTTTATTTTCGAACCAAACATTACGTTTCAAGCAGTCTTTCTGATAGTGTCCAATTTTCTTATAGAAGTGACACCTATCCAGTTTTAGTTTCTTCTTATTAGCTTGAAGATCTTTAGCAGGCATTTGCTTTTTCTTCTTGAACTTATTGGCTTTTTTCTTGTATCCTTTACTAGCTTATTGATTCATAAAGTTGATGGAATGACTATCTTATTTCTTTAGTCTTATTTCCTCCTGAATAAGCATATTGAACAATTCACTGATATCCCACTTATCCTTAACAGTGTTATAATTGATGTGAAAAGATCCATACTCAGAAGATAGTGAATTCAGAATAAATTGCATTAAGAAAGAGTCATCAACAGTCATTCCTAAGATTTTTAATCTTGCTGCAATGTTAGTCATCTCTATAATATGATTTTGCATACTTCGTAACCCATCAAACTTCATGGTCGTGAGTTCTGTCATTAATGTACCAGCAAGTAATTTATTTGCAGAACGAAAATATTCTTCCACTAACTTTAAATATTTTTTTATACTTTTTGTTTGTGGAATAGTACTCTTAATGTTGTTGGTAGTAGTCATTCGTATGAATATAAGGCTTAATCTATTAGAACATTTTCATGCTTTATGGTATAACTTCTCTTCCTCACTCACTACTGGAATCCATAAGAGCAGTAAGCTTATTTTCCAATGTCAAGTCAAGATCCAATACTCCTAAGTGAAAATTGACTAGTTCACTCCATTCAGAGAAGTTTAAACTATTAAATATAGAAATAGATGAAGCATGCGAATGAAGAGAAACAACTGTACAAATAATACATAAATGCTTAAATTAAAATAATTTCATAATGGATTCAGATAATTAACAATAAAAGCATATTATCATTCTTCTTTGGGTAGATATTACAACATACTATCATAATTTAATATCATAATTAATTTTTTAATAGGTAATTAAATTTTTTTAACCAAATATATCTATTATCTTTGGATATATAAATATATTTGACTAAAGAATATTAATTTACCTCTGTTATGCTCATTATTCATGGAATAATGATTCACTTTTGGGTAAATCTTGAAGTTTCAATGAATAGTGAACATCAATTTATCCATTGAATTTTTCATTAATAGACATTTAATCATGGATAAATGAACATATTATGCATGATAAATTCTTTTAAATATTCTAGTTTGACCACTTTGATGATTAATAAACTATACATAAGATCATGTATATAAATAATAATTAGATTTTTAAATGCATATTAAATATTTTAGTTTGGCTACTTTGGTGACTAACAAACTATACATAAACATTAGAATATGCATATAAATATTAATTAAAATTTCATCAATAATTAACTCAAGATCTTTATTAAACTAAGATTTAAAACAAGCTTAATGGATCATTAAAGCATAAAACAGTTAATTCTGGGATAAAAAAATTTTTGAGGACTATTCTGAAATTTCAAAATTTTCAGGAGCTAATATGCAAAAGGATCCATAACTGTAATTGGATCCTTTTATAATTTAAACTTCATTGAGGGCTTAATTACAAAAAGCTTGAACCCAATTTAAATAGGCTTAATTGGTTTGACTCGACTCAATCATTTTTTTTTTTTTAACATTAATGGTTACAGCTTAATGGATGCGGATCAAATCCAAACCCGAAACCCACTGGTCCTTTAGGGCTTTCTTTCTTCTTCCTCTCGTAAGGATTTTTCATGCACGATCGATCGGCCACCCGAAGGACCGTCCCAGCCGCCAATCACCGCCAAGCGCGGCGCTTCCCTTCGCACCATGGTCCTGCGCGGCACCACCGCCTTGCGAGGCCGCCTGCCCAAGTTCCAGTTTCAGCCGTGGCAGACCATCAGTCCCGTGCTCCGCAATCGTTCTTTCTGCTACTGCTGGTCCTCTTTTGGACCAGATTGGAGCCGATGCCGGCCCCCGTCTTCCTCTACCGTCAATTATATCCTCGACGTCACAGATTTCAATGATCGAACGGCCATCGCCACGCCACCACGGCTTTCGGGAGGCAGTCGCGGCTTGATAGCGTCATGGCAGCAGTGGTGGTTGCTGCCTGTTTGTTGGACGACTTGGGTTGGCCAATGCGGCTAGCCCTAAAAATCTCTTTTTTTTATTATTTTATTGTTCATTGCCAGTAGACATTAGATCCAGCCATCCTCAGCAGATTAATGCAGAGATGATCGGATTCTGATCATCAACAATGGAGAAAGGGCATACAACAGCAGAAAGATCCATTACATAATTTAATTAATTTATTTATTTCTTTTATCATAAAATTTTAATTTAAAAATTTTAAAATAAATAAATAAATTTTTTATTTCATGAAGATCATGAAAAATTGACTCTGATATCACATGTAAACTATAATTATAATATTCTAGATGTATACTTTAGATTAAGAACATCAAATTAAATCTAAGATCATAAAGGAGTTTTCATGATCTTCATATCTGATGTGGAAGAATTTGTTGCAGAAGAAAAAAACATCTTTATTATCTAAAAATTAGTTTCTCCCTTCTCTCGTTCTTTATGGTGTAGCAATAATGATAGAGTTTCTACGTCTCTCTCATGAGTAGGAATAGGATTTCTATTTATGGACTTATGGGCAAGAATAGGATTTCTATTTATTGACTTTTATCGGTACTCCCATCACTGTAATATCAGATTGGAGGGATACTTATATCCATTGGCCTTATCTAGCTATTTTTAATACTAGAATGCTATATTGATCATGTTCAGTGCAGATGTACTCCTACACCTTATCTGGATGCCATACCAGTGTCTCCACATAACTTGATTACGAGGACAACCAACGCATATGACATACAGTGATCTACACTTGATAAGTTATCATCCTTGTTAATAACTTATCATTTGATCATGAACAGTTGAAGAATCATTCGATAAATCTTTTTTTATCGATTGATTATGGTTCTAAGAACTTCATCATAATTTAGGAGTTCATTTAAGGAAGATAGAACTTTTATGATGAACTAGCCAAATAATTATTATTAGATAATTCATATCCTAATTCTAATCATCTACTACTTAGATGACTGACTTTAGGATACATTTTCCAATACTGTACTCTCTGCTGAGATACATCCCTCGACTGCTTCACCATCGAGCCTCTCTCAGTCCCGTGCCTTCAGGAAAGCACTACTGCAGCACTCCAATGCTTCTTACCTTATCTTGACACTGGCTCTTCATAGGTAACTGAATCTTCTCTTGCTGCACATAACTCATCCTCCATCTAAATCGCGACTCTTCCTAGTGCTTCTACAAAAGAAACCTGATTCAGGATACTTTTATTTTTAAACAAATTAGGCTCCCACTATTTACTTAGATTCCTATACTCTCTTGACAGAGATGCGAAAATCTCCATGATTATTGATTTTTAGTAGATAGTGTGGTTCCACCGACTGGCTTACGACCTCATCTAATAGTTATTGATAATGGATCAATCGATGAGTGGACAACTCTTGTCCAATGACTCTTTAATCATGATGCATCCAAAATTGATCTCTAATTCATGAAGCTCATCATGCCAGAATATTGCTTCACTCATTAGTTAAGTCAGATCCACCATTTGCATGAATTGAATTTCTGATTGGGTCCTTATTGTATCCAGAATATTGAGTCCAACCCATAGCATCTAATGCGTAATAGACATGGTTGCGTCTTTCTAGTGCAACTGAACCACTATATCTAGTCGAGAACAATCAATCTCGGAAAGGATCCACACATCTATAATGATAAAAGATCTTAGACTTAATATTTTCTTAGAAAGATTTAATTTAAGTCATTTTAAACTTGACTTGACTTAGTCATAACAATTATGACTAATCAAGTGGCATGGGATGGCTCGAATTGTTAGCCACCTTATTAGTACTCCCATCAAGTAACCGGATGAGATTTGAATTCTATTGAAATTTAAGTTAATCCTTATTAGAATTCAAATTTTAGAGCCCATGGTAAATCGACTACTTAATCAAAAATTTTCTAAGAGAGCAGAGAAGAGTGCCCCAAGGGCTCTGATAGGCCTTTGAGCGACAGCTGCCGCATGCATAGCATTTTTTTGCCATCAGATAACTTACCTTTGCGGAAGATGGAGTATTCTCCTAGTTGCATGGGTTCGGTTGCCACCCTTGTGGCCCCCGGTGCACCTTAGCCTCCCTTCTATGTGACCGAGTGCCCGCTGCAGAGTTCGAATCAATGAGCATGTCAGCGATTACGACCTCCGCCTCCGATACTGGAGCGACGGCATCGAGCACAATATTGATGCTTTAACCGATCGAATGAAGAAATACAGCAAAAGTGTGGAGAAGGCATGTCAGGGATACGAGTAAAGGTTTCAGGTTTTGGTGTTAAAGATCAGTTTGTAACCTATAAAAAAGGTTTATAGTAAAATCTTTAGCCACAAGAAGAATCCTACAGCCAAAAAAGGCTGCTTACTTGACTTTACCATATAAAAAAATGGAGATTTATTCGTTCAAATGTGTTTCTCGTATGTTGATTATTTACTGATCTCTTAATGAAGAATCAATGTCATGGGAAACTTGCCATGGCAGTAGTGTTTATATATTTACAATATGCAAAGTTTCAAATAAAAACATAACCGGTGGATGAAAGAAAAATTATTAAAAAAAATGGCATGCCTTGTTGTTGCTGGATGTATTGACGCATCAAACATCTTAAAACGTGAGGTGTTAAAATGTGGCATACTCAATTACCTATCAGCCAACATACTCTAAGCTACATCTTCAAAAACCTTCTAAGTTCATTCTGCAGTCCTTCAGGCTTCCGTCCGTTCTCATTCAAAGTTGTTTCTCTTGGCAGCTAATCAATGTCATACCCATTTGACCGTGTGGATGGATTTTGATTTACGGATTTGAAACTTGGATGAAGACGTATATTGGACGGCCAGTTGTAACCAATAATGGTGCGGTTCATGCAGAGGTTGAAGAACTGGTAGTCCTCTTCCAGCAGTTGATGTAACTTCAAATTAATGCAATAAATTGACCGACTTGCAACTTTTGTTTCTTTTTTTGTTTTTTCTTTTTGTTGGCATACGCTTGGATTAAAAAAAAAAAATAATCATTTTCGAGTACAAGAAGAAGGAGAACCATCGAAGGACCATTAATTGGTCGCCTATGGATATTCTTGAGCACCCTGATCGATAGCAATTCAACATTCTCAGTACTTATGGCTTCACCTGAAACAGAAACCAACTTCATTATTCTCCCATTTTGCCAAAAAAGTTTTGAAGAAAATGCTAGATGTTCTGGTGCCAACTTCGATGTTGGATCACTCATGCAGCCTAACACATGGATAAGGATCACTGGCATCACTGGATGTACATCAAGACTTCCCATACGAGACGTTGCCTGAGATGGTTCCTGCCTAGGATGCCAATGAGGGGAGGGTCAGTTTGGTAGCAAGCATTGACGCAATTTGAAGCTGGATATTGGAAAAAGGCATTGCTTTGCTGATCATGTCATCACCCCAAATCTTTTAAAGATGTGAATGCCTTTTTTTGGGGGGAGGGTATCTTAAAATGATTTTCTGTCGTAGACGTTCGTAGGAGATAGATTTCCGGAAGGACAAAGCTATTCATGCGTTGATATGTTGTTTTAAAGCCGACTCATCAAAGATGCCATGAAATGAAATTAATCAATGAGTCATTCTCATGGTTAATTGGAATGTTGCCTAAATGATTTTTGGGAAACCAAAAACCTTTTTAAGACCTTTTTTTTGAATTAAAATTATATGTTTTAATAGTTATTATTCGAAGTTATAACAATGAGTCATAACATTTGACTATTTTCTATTTTGAGTTATGGCATGGTCCATCTAATTATGTTATAGTCTTATGATCATTGTTATTGATGGTGGTGTTGTATGGTTAGCCGTTTAATACATTGATATCAATATCATGGAATAATAATTCCTCATGTAATAACTTGTTGAAATGATGTCAATAAGAGCTGGCTTGATTGTTATATGAGAATTAGTTGCAACACATATATACTGGTTGGAACACATGTAACAGAAGCTGTTTCATGTTATTTACGTTGATCTCATTATAATGAATCAAAAATCATGGATCATCACAGAGTTTATGTGAGGTTCTGCTCTTCACTGATGCAATGCGGATGGTTTAAACTTGCTATACCAGGGGCCTGAGTCATTGTTATTTAAAACAAAGTTGTGTTGAGATTGCGATTAGTTACAGGTCAATTACTCTATGCTAGTGCCAAGCATGTGTAATGTAGGTGAATTCAAGGATGGTAACTTTGATCTTATCTGATTCGAGCTTTTTTTTAATATATATATATCAACTGACTTGTCTTGCTTGCTTACAAAAGGTGAAGTCCAAGAAGTAGCATTTGTTATTATTGGATTGAGTAGTAGTTTTTGTTGTTACTGCATTAGGATCTAGCTCAATTACTGCATGCTAGTGCCAAGCATGTGGTCAATGTAGGTGGATTAAAGGATGGTGGTTCTGATCTTATCCAGTTCAAGTCTATTTTTTAAAAGTTATTATCAACTGACTAGTCTTGCCTGCCTGGACAAAAGGAGAAGTCCAAGAAGTAGTTTTTGTTGTCATTGGATTGAGGAGTAGGTTTTAGTTGTTATTGGATTAATTCTCGGTCAATTACTGTATGCTAGTGCCAAGCATGTGAATGTAGGTGAATTAAAGGATGGTGGCACCTAATCTGATTCAAGTCTATTTGTTTTAACTTATCAACTGGCTACTCTTGCCTACTTGGACGAAAGGTGAAGTCCAAGGAATAACTTTTGCTGTTATTGGATTGAGAAGATATTTATCATTAAGTAATTTTTCGAAGCTTTTGATATATTATTTTCAATTCTAGGTTTGTCAAATGGGAGTTCAATAGCCAGGAAGATACTAGACTGTTGCCTAAAACAATGATAGGTTTGGAAACTAACATTACTCCCCAAATCCAAATTGGCGAAATCACCATCTTAGGTTTCGTGGCTTGACCCCACAATAGCATCACCTGCTCTATAAGCTGAGCTGAGGTTGGTTTCTTAGAGTTCCAGAGGATCAGATGCACTCTAATTAATGCTTGTTTATTCCCTCTTGAGGATAATGATATCCATTATTTTATACATTTTTTGCAAGACTAAGAAGACCATGATCTCTATTTAACGGAAGAAAAAGAGGAAGAGTAGGTTCTACGCGCCTTTGACACGGGAGGGAAGGGGATGGAAATCTGAAAGGATATTTGGAACCGCTAACGAACACATGTGGTAGTTGGCATGGTCCGTGACTCCGTGCTAATTTCCTGGTCTTTGGTCTTTTGTTACATTGGTAAGATTCTTGTCATTGGATATTAGATTCAAAATGTTTATTATATTGAATTGGATGATAGCAAGACACCTTTTCCCTTTTTCCCCCCCTTCTCCCAAGTTAAATTAAAGAAAATAATGAATACGTTTTAATAATCTATAAATCTCATCCTCAAAAAATTAACGGACCGTAAATCCATCATTTCTTTTGAATTGGTAATGGGTGGTACCATGGAATGCTTCTTTGGATGGCATCGTTCCCTACGATTTGAAAAAGGAAACGAGGATTAATTTGACTCCAGTATAAAGTAGAAAGGGAGGGGACTATCCCCTCTTTATCACAAAAAAATGGGAAGAAAGTAATGTAAAATGCATCCCACAATTTAAAAAAAAAAAAGAAAAAATTACAAACCAGCAAAGTGAGTAGCAAGATTTTTATTTAATAAAATAACTTTATAAAAAAAAAACTTCTTCAAAGATAACATTGTCAATATATATATATATATATATATTTGTTATAGTTCTAATAAAATGAAAGACTCTATTAGTTTCATATTGATTATGAGTCAAGTAAGATTCGTATGTATATAAAAGAAAATAGATTTTTAAAAAAATAAAATCGTGAGGCTCATCTTCCTTTTATTAATATATTGCCAGCTTAAAACTCTCATGGATG
Organism: Cocos nucifera; assembly: GCA_006176705.1. Lineage (NCBI taxonomy): Eukaryota > Viridiplantae > Streptophyta > Magnoliopsida > Arecales > Arecaceae > Cocos > Cocos nucifera. The sequence goes on from QRFJ01003233.1 coordinate 226,468, forward strand.
TTCATGTGAGTCTCTTGTAATCAGAGTCAACATCCCATTATCTCATCTTCTTTTTATTATTTTATTGTTAGCTTGGAACTCTCGAGCCTCTTGTAATAAGAGTCAAGATTGCATTGTTTAAAAAAAAAAAAAAAAAAAGGTAGCCTTCTTCCAAGATGAGGATGGTTGACATAGAAATAGGTACATGGCAATTTCCGATATGTTTCTAATAAAGATGATTAATTTGACCATTTAATCAAGAGTTAGGTGCGACACAATGGTCAAGAATATAGATGCAAGCCTGCCATCGAGGAAAATAACCTTTAGATCAAGTGAAGAGGGAGCCATATCTCATCAAGATATATTTAATGGAGAGTGGAAGTACCGTTACACTTCAAGTGCACCAATCCCTCTCGACTTCATCATATTGGTTTAGATTCATTTTTTTTTTGTTGAAGAAAAGCTTAGAATATTTTCAAACCAGGTCACTAGCTAAAACCCTCATTGACTGATGACTAGGAGATGAAGACGAGAGCTCTTAGTGAAGACAAGCCACGTAGACTTATATTGTCATTATATTGTTGGTGGTCACTACAGTAAGAAAATCTAGTTTGTTGAAGACGGCGAGCCCACACCTTCTATATATTGGTCAGAATTTTGTATATGCCATCCTATGCTTGTAGGAGGATGTAAAGACTCCTAGAATCATTAAGTTGAGGACAAACTTTTCAAAGTGCTTAGGCAAGAAGCAATAGCTTCTGGAGAAAGTTCAGTTTGTGGTATAAAAATAACATGTGAAAGAGGGTGACATTTTCAAGGTTAGAGCTAATTAATTTTTTATATTGTTGTGGAATGGGGTTGGTGCGGCCTCAATCTATTTAGGGTCGGCCATCGACTTACTCCAATGGATCATCTGGACGGAACGACGCGATACTTCATCCGCAGTTAGCTGTAGGTCGGTCTAAGCCGACCTATAATTCCGACCGACCTACTGAAAATCGCTTTCTAACAAAATGATGTAGGCTTTTATACCTCATCCTCATTGGATCTAGATTGATTGCTTAGGTACATGAACAGGATGACCTATCATAGCCCATCAATGGCCGACCTACAACCGTTCTTGCTAAAACTGCATCCTCTCCGAATCGAAAAACTCGAATAAAAAAAGAATCTTTCGCAATCCCATCTTCCAAGAAGGAAAGAAATCTTTCGAATCAATCTGGAGCGATAAACTTGGAAAGCCGTTAGAGTCTAAAATAGATACGACTCCAATTCCTCCTCTATAAATAAAGGAGCTCCAGGATCTTCCAGGTATGCCATTCAATTCGACGCTTTCTCTCCTCATTATTCTCCAATCTCCTAACTTGAGCATCGGAGGGTCTTTATCGGAGAACACTCCGGTGGAAACTTTAGTGCAGGTAAATGGGCGAAGCTCCAGCAAAGTTCATCCTCGACCTCATATTCCTCGGTGGTTAAGCTTCTCCATCCTCATCGACCGACCTCAAGTCGGAAGATCCAAGAGTAACAATTGGTGCTAGAAGGAGGGCCCTCGGCTGATTTCAAGATCTAATTTTGAGGAAAGAAAGCACGTCATCGGATATCATGAGAACCTAAAGGGGAACATCAAACGCGTTCCAGCATTCTAGTGGTCGGAGGATCTACAATGGTCAGCAAGTTAACACTTCTCCACCATCAATCCAGGATAACCCACCAATGACGTCGGCAGTCTCACAGGAATAGTATGACGCTCTGCTTCATCAGGTGCAAGCACTATCAATCGCCGTAAGAGGAATATAATAGGCCGACGAGAGTCGTCCAGTCGAAGAAAATTCAGATCTGGTCCGGATAGGGCTAGAGGAACGATGCCTCCGAAGCCCAAGGGTGGAAGCCAGTCATCATAGCCGACCTATCGGTCCTTCTTGTCGAAGATCTGAATGCTCGTCCACACCAATTTTTAGAAGAAGCTCTATTCCAGGCCATGAGACTCCTCAGCACCGAGCCACTCATGAGAATGATATGGAGAAAAAGCTCAAAGAGATGCAACGACAGTTGGATGCGTTGCGGGAGCCGAGGCAACAAGAGGAGGATTTAGGGTTAAATGTCGATCCTCCGTTCACTCAGAAGATTATGGATGAACCCTTGCCATGCTGGTTCAAGATCCCTTAGACGGAGCTTTACGATGGAACTGTCGATCCCATAGACCATTTGGACAGCTTCTAAACTTTTATGCATCTGCAAGGGACAATCGATGCAATACTATGTCAAGCTTTTTCTTCAACTTTGAGAAAGATGGCTCGACATTGGTACTCGAACCTAAAATCCGGCTCCATAGATTTTTTCTACTAATTAAGTCGTCTGTTCGTTGTAAGCAGTCATCGGCAACGTCGTAACTCTGACTTCCTCGTGAGCATCAAGTAACAGAAGAATGAGCCCTTTCGAGAGTATATCAATCGCTTTAATGCAGCCACCTTGGAGGTCCAAAATTTAGACCCGTCGATGGCCATGACGGCGTTCAAGGCCAGCCTTCTCCAAAATGATCTTTTATTCTCTCTCAACTTGGACTATCCGAAGGACTTCGTCGAGATGCTAGAATGAGCGGAGAAGTATGCCCAGGTCGAAGAGGTTTGGGACCAGCAAGGAAGTAGCCGAGATGGTAGGTCGAGTCCGTCCTAAAAGCAGGAGAAGAAGAAAGACCATAGACGGGTGCAGCACCATCGGAAGGAGCCACGGTTTCATCAATCGCGCACTCCACCTCGGAGTAGCCAACCAACATCTTCAAAGCCGCAAGGTCGATCTAGAACTCTACCTCGGAGATTCAATTATCACACTCCTTTCAACACACCCCGGGCTTCTGATGGAAATCGAGCGACGAGAAGATATACCTTGACTTAGAAAAATGATAACCCCTGCTCGAGTAAGAAACCCGAGGAAGTATTGTCGATATCATCATGACCATGGGCATGATATCGAGGAGTGTTGGTAGCTCAAAGAGAAAATAGAGGCACTAATCAGGCAAGGATGACTTCGGCACTATGTGGATGAACGATGAATCTCGATAAATTCGGATCATGACCAACCTCGGTCAGATGAACCGCATGAAGAATAGCCAACTGTGGGAGAGATCAAAGTAATTGCTGGAGGAAACCTCGATGGAAATACTTTGGATCGGGATCAATCAGGATAAGGACCGAGGAAGAGGAAAGTAGATAATAAAATTACTTTCACCGATGAAGATCTGAAAGAGATAAGTCAGCCACATGATGATCCTATAGTCGTTTCTTCGAATATTGCTAATTATGATGTACATCAGGTCCTTATTGATAATGAAAGTTTGGTGGATGTTCTATTTTATGATGCCTTTATTTGGATAAACTTGAACCCTGAACTACTGACGAAGAGGAATATACCTCTAGTCAAATTTTCTGACGCTATGGTTCTAGTGAAAGGGATTATCTCACTAACAACAAAAGCTGGATGAGCTTCGAGGTAGGTGGTTGTCGACATAACTTATTTCATCGTGAATAGCCCCTCCACCTACAATATCATCTTAGATCGGCCAGGCCTAAATATCCTTCAGGCCATAGTATCGATCTATCACTTGAAGGTCAAATTCATGACTCTATATGGAATCGGCGAGCTCAGAAGAAACTTGTCAATCGCAAGAAAATGTTACATGACTACTTTGCATAGAGTGGTGGCTGAAGAGCAACCCATGAATGAGTTAGATGTCCGAGATGAACAAATTGAACAAAGAGGCTTCCCGGTAGAAGAACTGATCTCTGTACCGATTAAGGACGATTCGAACAAGGTTGTGAAGGTCAGCTCAAGCTTATGTCTCATCATATTTCTACGAGATAATGCCGACGTGTTTGCTTGGTCAGCTTCGGATATGCCCAGCATCGATCCATAAGTCATGGTACACCGACTCAATGTAGATCTGAATCATTATCCGATCAGGCAAAAAAAATGAAACTTTGCCCTTGAATGCCAGAGGGCGATACAAGAAGAAGTTAATAAGCTCTTGAAGGCTGATTTCATCCGAGAAGTTTATTATCTAGAGTGGTTGGCTAATGTCGTCCTCGTCAAGAAGGCCAGTGAAAAATGACGCACATGTGTTGATTATGTGGATCTCAATGGAGCATGCCTAAAGGATGGCTATCCTTTACCGCGCATAGACCAACTGGTGAACACGACCTCAGGACATCAGCTCCTATCATTCATGGATGCTTTCTTGGGATACAACCAGATCTGAATGACGTCCGAGAATGAAGAAAAAACTTTCTTTATAACTGACCAAGGTCTTTTTTGTTTCAGGATCGTGCCATTTGGCTTGATAAATGCTGGAGCAACCTATCAAAGACTTGTGAACAAGCTTTTCAAGGAACAAATTGTGAGAAATATGGAAGTGTATGTGGATGACATGCTCATCAAAAGTAGGACTGTCGAATATCATATCACCGACCTAGAAGAAGCCTTCTCTATATTGCGGCACTTTCTGATGAAACTCAATCCAGACAAATGCATCTTCGGTGTCACTTCTAAAGAATTTATTGAGTTCATGGTGTCACAACGTGGGATTGAGGCCAATCCAAAGAAGATTCAAGCTCTTCAAGAGATGAAGCCTTCGAAGATGATCAAAGAAGTGCAGTGACTCACAGAAAGGATCGCAGCCTTAAATAGATTCCTATCAAGATCGATGGAAAAGAGCCTTCCATTTTTTAAAGCTCTTAAGCAATCGAAGGACTTTCAATGGACAGATGAATGCCAAATAGCCTTCGATAAGCTAAAAAAATACCTCGGCTCCCCTACTCTATTAAGCAAGCCAGAGCCGGAGGAGGTATTGTACTTGTATCTAGCTGTTTCTTCTTCGATAATTAGCTCTATTCTGATCCGACAGAAAGTCAAGGTGTAGAAGTTGATCTATTATGTGAGTCAGGTACTTTACGATACCGAGATCAGATATATAAAACTGAAAAAAAATATCTATACTCTCTTAATATCTACAAAAAAGTTACGTTCATATTTTCAAGTACACACGATTGCAATCCTTACAGACCAATCCATTAGATCGATATTGTACCGACCAGATACCTTGGGGTGATTGGCTAAATGGGCTATCGAGCTAGATGAATTTGATATCAAATATTTACCAAGATTGTCCATTAAAGCTCAGGCATTGGCAGACTTCATCCTGAAATGTACAATTCTGGATGAGGAATCCAGTCATGCTGAAGCTCCTTCAATCGATGAATGTTGGATTCTACATATTGATGGATCTTCGAATGCCATGGGCTCTAGAGCCGGGTTGATCTTAACCAGTCCAGAGGGAGTAGTAGCGAAATATGCCTTACGCTTCGACTCTCCGACTTGCAACAATGAAGCCGAGTATGAGGCATTAGTAGCAGGACTTAGAATAGCAAAAGAAATGGAACTTCGACATCTCAGAGTCCATAGTGATTTACAGTTGGTGATTGATCAGGTTCAGGAAGAATATGAAGCTTGGAAGTCGAATATGGTTAAGTATCTATAAAAGATCAAAGACTTAGCTTCTAGCTTTTTAGCAATGGATGCTCGACAGATACCAAGGGAGGAAAATACATGAGCTGATCTTCTTTCTAAGCTAGCAACCCATGGGACGGCCGACGTAAAAAGAAGCTCATATATGAAAGTCCTAGAGAAGTCGAGTATTGAGGAGGCTTCGGTAATGCAAGTTGATCCAGAACCGAGCTAGATAGATCCTATCCTCTATTACTTACAAGATGAAATTTTGCCTATGGATCGAGATGAGGCAAAAAGGTTGAGACGCCTCGCTTCACAATACATCATCTATGAAGAAAGTTGTATAAGAGATCTTTTACCCTACCTCTGCTCAGATGCCTCCATCCTTCAGAAGCCAACTATGCCCTGCGGAAAGTTTACAAAGGAATCTATGGTAATCATCTGGAGGGCAAGGCTCTGTCCCATAAAATATTACAACAGAAATATTTTTGACCAACCATGCAAAATGATGCGGCCGATCTAGTGAGCAAGTATGACCAATACCTAAGGACCTCAAACATTCAGCACCGACCATCGACTCTATTGGCTTCGATCACGATCTCTTGGCCCTTTGCTCAATGGGAAATGAATATCCTCGGACCATTTTTCATCACCATGGCATAGAAAAAGTTTTTGATTGTCATAATCGACTATTTTACTAAATGGATGGAAGCAGAGGCAGTAGCTATGATTACCGAAGCTAGTGTTCAAAATTTTATTTGGAGGTCTATCATATATCGATATGATTTATCTCGTGCCATCATAACTGATAATGGACGATAATTCAATAACCTAAGATTTACAGGATTGTATAATGACTACGAGATTTCTCAAAGATTGACGTCAGTAGATCATCCATAGACTAATGGTGAGGCCAAGGTGACAAACAGGATATTATTGTAGGGATTGAAAGCTCGCATAAGCCAGACAAAAGGGTCGTGGGTCGAAGAGTTGTATAACGTCCTTTGAGCGTATCGCATAATGCAACGTGTCCCAATTGGAGAGACATCTTTCATGTTGGCCTTCGATACGAAAGCTATGATATCCCTAAAGCTTAGATTATCCACACTCTGAGTGGAAGAATTTGATGAAGATAGCAATTCCTTCGGAATGAGAGTGAATTTGGATCTTCTGAAAGAAATCTGAGAACGAGCTCGAGTTTGAATGGTCGGCTATCAACAGAAAGTTGTCCGGTACTATCATTCTCGGGTAAAGAGCAAATTTTTTCTAGCGGAATAATTAGTTCTTCATCGAGCCGAGATTTTTAGTCCATCCAAATGATCAAAATTATCACCAAACTGAAAAGACCCTTATCGCATGGCTAAAGTAGTTTGGCCTGAAACTTACCATCTCTATCGACTAGATGGAACTCCGATCCCAGGGACCTAGAACACCGACAATCTTCGAAGATATTATCCTTAGAATGTAATTTCCATCTTAAATTTTTCTTCGATAATGAATAATAACTTTTCGCAGATTTTATTTTCGCCAACGTGCACTTCTCGACCACGATCGAGGAGCGAGATGCATCTCCATCGAATCTTGCCAACGCATGCTCCTCGACTATAGTCGAAGAGTGGAATGCATCTCCATCGGATCTCGTCAATGTGCACTCCTCGACTATAATCAAGGAGCGAAATGCATCTCCATCAGATTTCATCAATGTGCGCTCCTCGACTATGGCCGAGGAGCGGAACGCATCTCCATCGGATCTCGCCAATGCGTGCTCCTCGATCATGGCCAAGGAACAAAATGCTTCTCCATCGAATCTCGCCAATATGCGCTCCTTGACCTAATCGAGGAGTAGAATGCGTCTCCATCGAATCTCGTCAACGCAAGTTCCTCAACCATGATCGAAGAGCGGAATGCGTCTCCATCAGATTGCGCCAATGCGCACTCCTTGACCATGGTCGAGGAGCAGAATGCATCTTCATCGAATCTCGCTAATGCGTGCACCTCGACCACAATCGAGGAGTGGGATACGTCTCCATCGAATCTCGCCAATGCACGCACCTCGACCACAACCGAGGAGCGAAATGCATCTCCATCAGATTTCATCAATGCGTGCTCCTCGATCACGATCGAGGAGCGGTATGCATCTTCAATACAAATTGCCAACGCTCGATCCTCGACTACGGTCAAGGATCGAGGTGTCCCATAAAATTTGCTAAAATGCGCTCCTCGACTGTGGCCGAGGATCGTAACATGCTGGCATGAATCATTCATCATAACTTCTCAGTCACACCACCTAAGATCTATACTGATCTACATCTCGAAAAAGAAAAATTTGATGAAGAATATACAAACTCAATAACTTAGCAAAAGAAGACTTTGTATTAAAGTTGAGTATTTATAAGTGATGGTCGGCCCATATAAAGATACCTCGATAAAAATTGAGGGCAAACAAAAAAGGCCAATCTAAAAAAGATTGAATATGTTCGATCAAAATGGTATATTAAGTTTCATCCAGAGCTCTAGATTCACCGACTTTCGCTTGGTTTGGTAGGGTGATGACAGTTGGGGATGGTATCGATGCTACATCCTCGACGGTCGGATCATCACGCACGAGGCTGAAGATATCTTTCTTTTGAATTTTTCGACCCTCAACTTCCTCGACCTTCTCATCATTCGACTCCAAGAGGTTCAAGTTCAGATTAGGGAAGATCCTCCAGACCTTCTTTTTCAGATCTATACCCCCTTGTAGGTAGGAGAGCGATGCAAAGTTCATCTTGATGTTGCAAAATTCTTCCAAAGCATGAAAGGCCTCGACCGCCTCATCCTGGCGGCCTCCGCTCGTGCCTTCCTGACCTCCCTCTCCCCCAGCATCCGAGCTTCAGTCTTAGCCAACTCGGATTTCAGCTACTTCACCCTCTCCCTGAGGGACCTGATCTCATCCTCGATCTTCAGTCGAGATAACTGAGCATCATCCATCCTTCGATTGGCTTGGATGGCTTTCTCCTCAGCTTTCTTAGAGAGACGCCGAACCTCTCTAATTACTTTAGCAAAATGGTCTATATGATGGATGAGCTAAAAAAAAAAAAAGCTGAGCCGAGGAATGAACGAAAGAGCTAAAATGAAGGTCGGTAAAAAAATCGACATATATCCGAAGGAGAGAATCGTAGGAGTCCTGGATGCGAAAGGCACCCCCGATCTCCTCGAAGGTTTGGACATCGATCGGTAAGATGATCGACTTCAGTAAGGAATGGGTGACATGGTAGTCGTCGATGCCCTTCCTTTTATCCTCGATATTCGAGGAAACTTCCTCCAAAAAAATACTTCCCAAAACATCAGATCCACGATCGAATATCCGGATGGAGATCTTCGGCCCACCCAAGCTTCTTTTAGAAGAAGATGCAGAAGGTCGAGGAACGGACTCCGCTAGAGCAGCAGACCGAATCGATATCATGGCCTTCATCGGTGCCGACTTCTCCTTCCTCGGGGTGTTGGCCGCTCTCGAAGAACCTCCCACCATGGGCTGCACCAGGACAGCCTCGGTCCGAGCATGTTTGGGGGCCACGACCGTGCTCGTCTTTCTCTTCTTCGCCATTCATCGAAGAGTTTCGAGGTTGAACGGATTCATCGCTGGACAGAAAACATAAGACTCAGTCAATGATAATGATGAGGAAAGAAAAAATGATCCAAATAAAATCGCATAAGAACACTTATTTTTTGGATTAGTTGGAATTAATCCGACCTTAAATAAGTTCTCCTCGGTAAAAAATTTGAACAGTGGAAGAGGAGCGAGACTAAAGATCTGACTCAAGACCTCCTCCTCGGCATTGGACAGTGTTGGAGGTCTGACGGCCGATCTATAAGGTCGCCCCTATGATGTGCTGAAATCCCATGGTTGCTCGACTGAAATAAAAAAGAAGCGCTCCTTTCAGTTATGCACCAAGGAAGGAGCGCCTCAAAGAAGGCAGCATCTTCTCTGAAGAGAGGTGTACTACCATCCGACCTCCATCGGATGCTTCTTTAAAGTAAAGCAAGCTCAGAAAAGATGGAAGGTAGGCTTGACTCCAAGGAGGAGGAAGTGGGTGAAGAAGCCTAAAATCGATCGCCAGCAGTTCAGCGCCAAACAACAAAAGCTAATTCTATATAGGTTCAGAAGCTCGATAATTAAAAAATAAAAAGACAATCTGAGGCCAGCTTTTAGTAATTTCTCATAAACATCGATCCGTCTAGGCTGAGGAAGAGCTATACGCTCCCAGAACCAACGACCTCTAGCTTAAAATCATCGGAGATATGGTATTTCATCCTAATGACTTTCAGATCCTCCGAGAAGAGGACGAAATTTATTCTAAAAGGACCATAATCCGAAACCTCATGTTTTTCAAATTTATCCGAAGAACCTATTACTTCGGAACTACGATCCTCATCAGAAGGGCTATCCGAGCCTCAAGAAAATTGGGACAGACTAGATTGACTTATGAGTGTGGAGGAGACTAACCTAAGGGGCGAGGAGGCCGAGCAATGAGGGGAGTTAAGGCAAGGTCGACAGTAGCTCGACTGAGTTCGAGCTATTCTTTATGCAAAGTATCAGAGTTTATCCTTTAAGCAACAATAGCAGTCAAAAAGAATAATGCTGACCCTATTTATAAGAGGCATGGATAGCTCCGATCTACTTTCGTTTTATCTATTCTTTTAGATCTTCGTCAGGTATTAGATACCAATTGATTAGGATGGGCAGATCCGGATCAAAGCAATGGATGGTCAGATTTTATGGCTGTTAGACTTTCCCCAATCTTATCATGCTATTGATCTCCAACACTGCAATGCAGACACGATTTGAAGATCAGCCTCAGCTTCGATAGGGGACTTACATCAGCCGCTCAAAGGTAGATCGACCTCGTAAGTAGAGGGCAAACTATTATGGAATGGGGCTGGTGCAGTCTCGATCTGTTTAGGATCGGCCGCCGACCTACCCCAATGGATCGTCTGAGCGGAACAATGCGATACTTCATCCACAGGTAGCTGTAGATCGGCCTAAGCTGACCTATAATTTTGGCCGACCTACTAAAGACCGCTTTCTAGCAAAATGATGTAGGCCTTTATACCTCATCTTCGTCGGATCCAGATTGATCATCGAGCTACATGAACAGGATGATCTATCATAGTCCGTTAATAGCCGACCTACAATCGTTCTTGTTGAAACTGCATCCTCTCCGAATTAAAAAATTTGAATAAAGAAAGAATCTTTCGCAATCACATCTTCCAAGAAGAAAAAAAATCTTTCGAATAAATTTGGAGTGACAAACTCGAAAAGCCGTTAGAGTCCGAAATGGATACGACTCCAATTCCTCTCCTATAAATAAAGGAGCTCCGGGACCCTCCAGATATGCCATTCAATTTGATGCTTTCTTTCCTCATTATTCTCCAATCTCCTAACTTAAGCATCGGAGGGTCTTTACTAGAGAACACTCCGGTGGAAACTTTATTGCAGGTGAACGGGCGAAGCTCCAGCAAAGTTCATCCTCGGCCTCGTATTCTTCGGTGGCCGAGCTTCTCCATCCTCGTTAGCCGACCTCAAGCTGGGAGATCCAGGAGCAACACATATCAATCATAGTTTTTTCACTTTCATATAGCATGCTTGCCTCAAATTTTATTCTTCATCATTGATTATATTTTTGCATCCCAATCACTTAAGTTTACTTAATTTTATTATGATATTTGAAGTAGGTAGGCGTTATGGCATCAGAGCATGTTAGCATTTTCCTACCCTTCCATGATGACATAACAAAGGCAAATGGCTGGGTCCAACAATTTTATAATAGAGGAGATATCCATATGGGGGTCAGCTAATTCAATTCAATGCTAAAAATGCAATTGTTGGACAATAGTTAGCACCAATTTCCATCAATTTTGATTATAGATGGAGCCATTTGTTGTTATAGATGGCTTTTTGCAAAAGATCAAGCAACCTTGGCGATCTTGCATGGCATCTTTGTCACACCCTAGTTTCCAAGAACTAGCTTTCTTTTAAAACTTCATTTGTTCTCAATTACAAAACACCCTACCTTCACATTCTGCCAAACATGAAACTATACTGTGTTGATCTCACAATCCAAAAAATAATAACAATATTGCAAAGCTAGATGAAAGGCACCTCCATGTGCATTTCACAACTTCTATTGATGCTCCCACACCCTAGAGAGCATGTTGCATCCTAGTGGCCCTCGCTAGGGGTGACTTTAGCCTGCTCTATTGTGATCCTACATTGGAAGATTTTAGTTAACAAAAACTATTGTGATCCTACCTCTAAGATATAAAATGAACCAATCAGGGACAAAGGCAGATAAACCACAATCTTCCTTTTTAAAATTAAAAAATAAAAAATTCTCGAGATCAATATTAGTCCAAGTATGGGGATCTTAATTAAATTTATATTATGAATGAAAGTGGTATGGATATTATCTATTTAGATTTGTTTTCACATCCGAATCAATCCGAATATGGATAAAAGTTTGAGGATCCGACTAATATCCATATCTATATTTATATCCATATCCATATAATACACACACATATATATATACATATATACATACATATACATACATACATATGTATGTATGTATGTATACATACATACATATGTATGTATACATACATATATATGTATATATATATATAAGTTCGATCAGCATGCATCTTCTAGCATATGTCTAAAAAGATGCGCCAAAAAAAAATTTAGAAAAAAATTTGAATTTGAAAAACTAAAAAAAATTTTAAAAAAAATCTAAACCTGAAAAAAAAAGCAAAAAAATTTCAAAAAAAAGCAAAAAAATTCAAAAATGTCTAAAAAATTATTTTATTATTATATTATTATTTTATTATTAATTTTTTTAGTAGAACACCTGAAGGCACTTTCAGTGCTAAAAAAAACTAAAGGGCTGAATTTTTTTAAAAAAAAATTTCAAGCAAACCCAAAAATAAAAAAATTCAAAAAAAATATTAAAAAAATAACAAGAAAGAAAGCACCTTATTTTTTTATTTTTTAATTAAAAAAAGAAGGCGCCTTTGTGCCTTCTTTCCTTTTTTTTTAGATTTTTTTTTCTAAATTTTTTTCAAGCCTTTTTCTGAATTTTTTTCAGGTTCATATTTTTTTTGAATTTTTTTTAGTTTTTTTAGATTCAAATTTTTTTCTAAATTTTTTCTATCTATTTTTTTTTCAAGTGCACGCCCACATCTTTTTTTTCAACCGATGTGTCTTTTTAGGTGGATGCTAGAAGATGCGTGCTGCTCATGTTAGATATGCATCCTAGAAGCTAAATTGGTTGATACTTATTAAATACTTTTTAGAGATATTTTTATAATTTTGATTTAAAATTAGTTAAAGGATTATTTATTCTATCATATTGTGTATTGATGTATTTGTGATACATTTATTGAGTTAATAGGCATGATAACACATATTCTCAAGAGTTGAGAATTTAAGAGATGTGTTATCATAATTAACTCATAAATTGCTTTCGATCGTAGGATCATCATAAGAATGGTGATCAATCCGAAAAATTGATGTACGATCACTTTCTTAAAATAGATGAATCTTGAGTCTACAGTATGGAGACACCAGAGTGAGAGTATAGATACTCATTAGAGAATTAGGGTACTGAGCGTGACCACCTCGAGCAGTCATAAGGAAGCCTACTTTCTCGTCGATGATTAGCTTGATGCTGCAGCGTGTATCTAGTTCTTTGACCTGAGGTGTATCGGCAATTCATCTTGAAGGTGTTATAGTTTGACTACACTATAACTCGGTCTCCTAGCTATTCACAATCCTGAGATATATGTTGCCTATAGCATATTCATTGTAGGAATTGGATCACACCAAGATGGGATCTATAAACCTCGATAGAGGAGGAGTTGTTCTATGATGAACATAAGATCGAGTCCTAAAATTCATGGCTATGGTAGTGTGAAATAATAGAAAGAAGTTTCTATTAGTATTTCATATCGAACTCGAATCGAATGATTCATTTATATAACGGGTGTTGGGTTTGACGAGTTCACCTTAATCCTAATCCCGTCGGAGCTCATGATAGAATAACCCAATCACACAGGTAGCTGCACTAAAAGGTTCGCTATTTGATTTTGATAGATTGCCACCATATACTACTAAGTGTTGCTGGTGGATTTTGCGATCAATTATAATTGTCTTGATGATCGACGATTCTAATTGGATGAATCGAAAGAGTTCTGATCCATCGAAAGATATTTTGATGATGTTGTTGATGGAGATCATGACACATCCCATTACCATATAGAACTAAACCTAACTGAATCACACAAATAAGGATTTGGATTTGGATGTCATCAATTGAGCTAATTCAGTTTGATTGATTTGGATTAGATCCAATTAGATTCAAGAAAATCGTGCTAGCACACGATTGAACCAAATATTCTCCTTCTGTCATCTTTTTAGATTGTCTTGATTGAGCCAAATTGAATTTGGCTCATCTAGAAGCTTTGTATGGCTCTATCCTAGTCTGATTGAAATTTGTCCAGGTCAGAAAAGTCTTATCCTATCTGTTAGATATATGTGCCCTAGAAGCCAAAATTGATTGACACTTGTAATATACTTTTAGGGGCAAAATTATAATTTTGACTATAATCAATAAAATGAGTTATTTTCTATCACATATGTATATTTAGTGTCCATGATACATCCTTTGAGTTAATGATAATGATAATTCATATTTTCAAGAGTTGAAAATTTAAGACATGAATAATCATTATTAACTTATAAAATACTTCCGACCATAGGATCATCACAAGGATGGTGATTGATCCAGAAAGTTGGTGTACAATCACTTCTCTTTAGTAGATGAGTCTTGAGTCTATGATGTGGAGACACCAAAGTGAGAGTACAGATACTCGTTAGAGAACGAGGGCACTGAGCGTGACCACCTCGAGTAGTCATTAGGAAGTCTACCTTCTCATCAATGACTGACTCGATGCTGCAGTGGTGTGTCTGATTCTTTGATCTAAGGTGCATCGGCAGTTCACCTTGAGGGTGTTATAGTTTGACTACACCATAACTCGATCTCCTAGCCATTCGGAATCCTGAGGTGTATGTTGGCTATAGCATGTTCATTATAGGAACTGGATTGCATCAAGATGGAATCTATCTACCTCGGTGGTAGAGGAGCAGCCCTATGATGATCATGAGAATCAAGTCCAGAAGCCCATGGCCATGGCAGAGTGAAATAATAGAAAGAGTTTCTATTTAGGTTTTCACATCGGACTTGAATCGAATGATTACATCATATGATAGAAACTAGGGTTTGACGAGTTCACCTTAACCCTAATCTGATCGGGGCTCAAGATAGAAGAACTTAATCACACAGGTAGCTGCACCAAGAGGTTCGCATTCAACTCTAATGGGTTGCCACCATATACTGCTAGGTGTCACTGATAGATTTTGGGAGCAATTAGAATGATTTAGATGATCGATCATTCTAGCTATTCGAATCAGAAGAGTTCTGATCCATCGAAAAAAGTTTCGATGATGTCGATGATAGAGATCATGACATATCCCATTACCATATAGAACTGAACCTAACTGGATCACACAAATAAGGGTTTGAATCTGGTGATCATCAATTGAACTGATCCAGTTCAATTGATCTGAATGAGATTCAATTAGGTTCAAAAAAATCGTGCTAGCACTCGATTGAACCTAACGTTCTTCTTTTACTATCATAAATAAGTTGTCCTGACTGAGCCAAAGGAGTTTGTACTCGATCAGAGGCCTTTACTTGATCTGACTGAAGTCTGTCTAGGTCAGAAAAAGATTGTCTTATTTTATAAGACAATACCTGCCATTTTTGGTCACCTATCATTTCTCGTCCTTTGACTTTGGTCAAAAGTTGACCTTTGACTGGTCAAATGTTGACCATTGATATTTTGACTTCTGTCCACATGTCACGCACCTATTGAAGAGCTGGTGGGGGCTTGTCCCCCTGCCAGAAATTGGCAAGGCCAAGCTAGAGGCGCCCAGGAGTCTCTATTGGATAGGAACTCCATCTTCTTATTGGATTATGATTAGACTCCTCCTAAGAACCAACTTTGACTGATCTTAGGCACCATCTAAGGATGAATCCAAGGGACTCTATTTCCACCAATCAAATTTAGATCTAATTTCATAAAGGATTGTGATTGGTTGGGATGAAGAGAAGTTGGATCACGCATAGTCTATAAATAAGACCCTGCGCCCTACTCCAAATAAGATTGAGAGAACAATTCTTCATGCTCCAAGGCTGCCTCTCTCTTCCTCCTCCATGCCAAGTTCATCTTCTTCCTCTCCTTTCCACGCCCAAAGAAGTTTGGGATCTCAGTTGGGTGCAATTCAGATGAGAGAAAGGCGATAGAAAGCTAGAAGGCTGCGCTGCTGCAAAGGACAACTGCTGATCTTCGAAAGCTATTTTGAAGATCCTCCAAATCAGATTCAGATCTGATTTTTGGAGATGTGATAGAGAAGAAGAGGATCTTCAGATCCAATCTGAGTGGATACTGGTAGAGGCCTAGGCACTTACGTGGCTAGATCCAGAACCTTCCACTGCTTACAGGATCATCAATGGATAATAGGATTACCCTACATCAAGGTAAATTAAATATGATTTAATTTATCTATATTTTATTTTAATTATTAAAATAATAAATATTAGATCTAAAATATCCTAGATCTAATTTAGATCAAAAAATTTTTTTTTTGAAATATATCTCTTGATCCGATCAGATCTGAACGAATCTGGATCCGAAAAATCAGAATTTTTCTTCAACTGATATCAGAGCCAAGGTTCTAAAGTATTTAGATCTAATTTTAAATTTATTTTAATTAAAAATAAAGTAATTTTCAGATGTCATATGAGATGTGATCAGATCTAAAATCAAAAAAAAAATTAAAATTAAATAATTTGGATCTAAGATTAGAAAATATGCATGACTAGTTCTAAAATAGAATAGTTCTATAGAATAGTCTTGCATGTTTTTAATTTAATTTGATTAAATCATATTTTAGATCTATTTATTTATTATTTTTTGATATTATAATTATTATAATAATATCTAAAAAATAGCAAATAAAAATTATTTAATTTTAAATATCATATGAGATATGATTGATGCATGTCTAGACTAGTTGTAGAATAGTTCTACATAGTTGTCTAGATTAGAAGTTTATTTTGATAAGATTCAATTTAAATCTAATTTTTTAGATTATTATGAGATAATTTAGATCTGAAAATATGCATGATTCGATACATGAGATGTATGCAAAATATGCCATGATTAGATCTAATTTGTATATGAGATATATGATATAGATCTAAAACTATTTTGTAGTATTACATGTTCCTGATTAAGGCGTTCCTCTTGGCCGTCCAGTCATAAGAACGAAGAAGGATTTAAAGGCCCTCTCCTCCCATTCGATGGGGTGTTCTTATGATGTGTAGGGGTGCTGCACGTGTTCGTCCTTAATCAGAAATTCAAAACTTACTTTCTGCAAAACCCTAGATCCTGAAATCCTAGGATTTATTGTGCATATTTTATTTATGAACCCTACTTAATTAAAAATTAAGATTATGAAATATTAATTAGATCTAAAATTAAGAATTTTAGATCTAAGACATATTCATAATACTGGGTTCGGGCTTGGGTAGCTCAATTAGGTCTAAGCGGTTGATCAAATCGAATCAAGAGTTGGTTAGATGGGATCAACAATGCTTAAATTGACCAGCCTAATAGGATTAAGTCTGGGTCAAGATCGAGTCACGATCAAGCAAGACCTAATTAGGCTCAGAGGTTAGAGTCTGGATTGTAGGCTAACCCAATTGGTTCTGGCTCAATAATTTGGTATCTAAGGTAAGTTTGATAGATACGATCGACTGATTTTTAATTGAGAGCTACTCGACCTGAATGCATTCTTGTACGAGTTAATGGCATATCCCTTTCACCGATTTTACTTACCTGGCCATATCTGTTGACTCGATTTTGATTTAAGGTGGTCAATAATCCGAGCTAACCCATGTCACTAGGTTAGTCATAATTGTTATGACTATGACAAGTCCAGTTTAATGAGACCTGAATCAATTCTTCCTAAAAAAAAAGATTAAGTTTGAGGTCTTCCACCATTCTAGATATGTGGGCTCTTTTCGAAGTTGATTGTTCTCGACTGAGTACAGTTGCTCAGTTGCATCAAAAAGATGCAACCATGTCTATTAGGCATTGGATGCTATGGGCTGGAGGATGAGTTGGGCTCAATATTTTGGATACGGTGAGAGACTCAATTAGAAATTCAGTTTGTGCAAATGGTGGGTCTGACTTAACTAAGGAGTGGATCAATATTTCGGATACGGTGAGATTCATGAATTAGAGACCAAGTTTGGATGCACCATGATTAGAGAATCATTGAACAAGAGTTGTTCACTCATTGGCTAACCCATCACCAATAACTGTTAGGTGAGGTGATGAGTCAGTTGGTGAGACCGCACCACCCACTAGAAATCATTAATCGTGAAGATTTTCGCATCTCTATAGAGGAAGTGTAGGGATCCGAAAAAATAGTGGGAGCTAATTTATTTAAAAATAAAATTTTTAAATAAATTGGTCAAGTCATAATTACAGTATCTAACTAGAATCTTTGACTCTCTATAGAAAAATATCTGCGTCCAACCCATTAGCACGTATCCTGGACACACATAGACTGACCGAACCTAATTATAAAGATTGGCTCAGGAACTACAAAATTATTTTGGATTTCGAGAAGTTAACCCATGTATTGGAATCAGGACCCTCCCACCTTACCAGCCCGTCCATCCACTGAACAGAGAGCATCTCTAAAAAAATGGATAGACGAAGATAATAAGGCCAGATATTACATGTTGGGCTCGATGTCTGATGAGCTCCAGCGCCAACATGAAGATATCGAGACTGCTCGCCAAATGTTGGCTCACCTGCAAGAGATGTTTGGTGAACAGAGTCGCGCAGCCAAGTATCAAGTCACGAAATGACTTTTTAAGGCTAAGATGCGTGATGGGACAGTCAGTCCAAGATCACTGTCTGATGATGATCAAGGACATGGAAGAGCTTGAGAAGCTCGGATGTGAAGTTAGACTTGGATCTGCAGAACGATATTATTCTGCAATCCTTGACTGATGCATATGGGCAATTCATCATGAATTACCACATGCATAAACTTCAAAATTTTTTGACCGAATTAATGAATATGCTGGTTCACCGCTGAGCTTTCTATGAAAGGTTCTAAAGGCTCAGTTCTTGCTATGGAACGGACTTCTTCCAAAAGAAAGTCTTCTAAAAAAAAAAAGAAGTCTGTGAAAAAAAAAGAAGGTGGAAGGAAAAAGAAGAAGAAGGCAGAGCCGAAGAAGAAGGCCGCTGTCAAAGAAAAGTATTTCATTGCAACAGCGACGGCCATTGGAAGTGGAACTGCCCTACTTACCTGGCCACCCTGAAGAAGAAGGAAGGTCCTTCTGGAGGTATGCTCGTTATTGAGTCTAACCTTACGATTTCTTCTGCATCCAGTTGGGTGCTTGACTCTGGTTCTAGTGCTCATCTGTGCACTTCCATGCAGGGTCTTGAGGATAGCAGGAGGCTGAGGGATGGAGACATGATCCTACGCATCGGTAATGGAGCAAGAGTTGCTGCAGTAGCCGATGGGAACATACCCTCTTCGATTACCATCTGGTTTAGACTTAGTTTTGAAAGACTGTTATTATGTGCCTGCAGCTAGCAGAAATTTGATTTCTGTTTCATGCTTAGCACAAGAAGGCTATGTGATTACCTTCTTTAAGGACCATTGTAACATTCTTTATGAAAGAAATAAAATTGCAAATGGTTTTCTTATTAACGATCTTTATCAGCTACATATTGATGTACCTGTTCTAACTATCGAGCAAAACGTGAATGCCAAACGACCTAGGGATAGTCCAAATGATAGATATCTATGGCACCTGAGATTAGGTCATATAGCAGAAGATAGGATCAACAAATTGGAGAAAAATGGGCTATTGAGTCCATTGACTTTTGAGTCATATCCAACTTGTGAATCTTGTCTTCAAGGCAAAATGACTAAACTCCCTTTTGTTGGACATGGGGAAAGGGCCACAGATCTCCTTGCCCTAGTACATACTGATGTGTGCGGCCCATTTGATGTGCCGGCTAGAGGCAATTTTGTCTACTTCATTACCTTTACCGATGATCTGTCTAGGTATGGGTATGTGTATCTTATGAGACACAAGTCTGAAGCTTTTGAAAAGTTCAAAGAATTCAGACATGAAGTAGAAAAACAAACTGAAAAATCCATTAAGGTTCTTCGATCAGATCGAGGAGGTGAATACCTTAGCCAAAAATTTCCTAGACTATCTCAAGAAAAATGGCATAGTCTCTCAATGGACTCCACCAGGAACACCTCAACTCAACGGGATTTCAGAATGGAGAAATCGGACTCTATTGGATATGGTTCGATCCATGATGAGCTTCACAGACCTCCCTGATTTTCTTTGGGGACATTCATTGTTAACTTCAATTTATCTCACTGAATAGGGTTTCCTCTAAAACCGTTCCTACCACACCGTATGAGATATGGCACGGTAAGAAACCAAGTCTGAGTCATCTCAGAATTTGGGGTTGTCCGGCTCATGTCAAAAGACAACAAGCGGACAAGTTAGAGTTTAGGTCCTTTAGAGCTCGATTCATAGGATATCCTAAAGAGTCATTAGGATACTATTTCTACATTCCAGAAGACCACAATGTGATTGTGAGTCGACATGCCATCTTTCTTGAAAAATAGTTTATTCAAGATAGCGGCATTGGAAAAGCAGATTAAGCTTGATGAGAAAGTCTCACAAGTACATAACGAGCTAAGGACCAATTGGAACCAAATCAGGTTGAGCCAATAAGAACACTACCTCCTCCACCTCGTAGATCGAAAAGAGTTTTTCGTCCCCCTGAAAGATACTTAGGTATTATTTCAGAGGAAAGTAGAGAAAATGTTCCTCGTAGGTAATGGTGCTCATGGTGATGATCCCAAAACCTACAACGAGGTGATATCAGATATCGACTCTGAGAAATGGCTAGAGGCAATGCAGTCAGAAATTGACTCGATGCACTCAAACCAAGTCTGGACCTTGGTAGATCCACCAGAAGGTATAGTACCTATTGGGTGTAAATGGATCTTCAAGAGAAAGATTGGTGCAGATGGGAATGTGGAGACATTCAAGGCTAGACTAGTGGCAAAAGGTTATAGTCAATGCGAAGGCATTGACTATCAGGATACCTTTTTTTCAGTGGCTATGCTAAAATCCATCCGCACATTGCTTGCCGTTGCAGCCTATTTTGATTATGAAATATGGCAAATGGACGTGAAAACGGCATTCTTAAATGGATATCTTGAGGAAGATATCTATATGGAACAGCCGCTAGGTTTCACATCCAGTGATACTGATCACAAGGTTTGCAAGCTGCAAAGGTCCATATATGGACTTAAGCAAGCATCTCGGAGCTGGAACACTCATTTCAATGATGTGATCAAAATAGTTTGGTTTCATCAAAAATGAAGAGGAACCATGTGTTCTTCAAAAAGGTCAGTGGGAGCGCTGTTGTCTTCCTCGTATTGTACGTGGATGACATCCTCCTTATTGGGAATGATATTCCCATGTTGACGACAGTCAAAATATGGTTGTCCAAGGAATTCTCCATGAAAGACCTAGGTGAAGCATCCTTTATTCTAGGAATTAAGGTCTATAGGGATAGACCGAATAGGATGCTAGGACTTTCACAGAAGATGTACATAGAGGAAGTACTAAAGAGGTTTAGTATGGAAAACTCTAAGAGGGGATTAATACCCTTCAGACATGGTATTCATCTTTCCAAGAAGATGTGCCCTAGCACACCTGAGGAAATAGAACGCATGAGCAAGATCCCTTATGCTTCTGCAATAGGGAGCCTCATGTATGCCATGCTATGTACACGACCTGATATAGCCCATGCTGTGAGTGACACAAGCAGATATCAGTCAAATCCAGGTGAAGAACACTGGACTTCTGTGAAATGTATCCTTAAGTACTTGAGAAGAACTAAGGATATGATGTTGGTCTTTGGTAACTGGAGAACTCCAAGTCCAGGGATACACAGACTCGGATTTCATGTCCGATATAGATGATCGAAAGTCGACATCTGGGAGTCTGTTTGTGTGCAATGGTGGTGCTGTCAGCTGGAAGAGTTTCAAGCAAATCATGATAGCAGATTCCACCATGGAAGCAGAATATATCGCTGCATCAGAGGCTGCGAAGGAAGCATTCTGGTATAAGAAGTTTGCTGCAGAAATTGGAGTAATGCCATCAGATGCCATTCCTCTATACTGCGACAATAATGGCGCCATAGCCCTTGCTAAGGAGCCGAGGTCTCATTAGAAATCCAAGCACATTGAGCGGCGATACCACCTCATCCGCGATTACCTCGAGAAGGGTTACGTCGAGGTCAAGAGAGTCAACTCCGCAGATAATGTGGCAGACCCACTTACAAAGCCGTTGGGCCAGCAGAAGATCGAAGCCCACCTTGAGAAGATGGGACTTAGACTTGTAGCCAATTGGCTTTAGGACAAGTGGAAAGATTGTTAGATATATGTGCCCTAGAAGCCAGAATTGGCTGACACTTGTAATACACTTCTAGGGGCAAAATTATAATTTTGACTATAATCAATAAAATGGGTTATTTTCTATCACATATGTGTATTTAGTGTCTGTGATACATCCTTTGAGTTAATGGTAATGATAATTCATATTTTCAAGAGTTGAAAATTTAAGACATGAATAATCATTATTAACTCATAAAATGCTTCCGACCATAGGATCATCACGAGGATGGTGATTGATCCGGAAGGTTGGTGTACAATCGCTTCTCTTTAGTAGATGAGTCTTGAGTCTACGGTGTGGAGACACCTGAGCGAGAGTACAGGTACTCGTTAGAGAACGAGGGCACTGAGCGTGACCACCTCGAGTAGTCATTAGGAAGTCTACCTTCTCGTCAATGACTGACTCGATGCTGCAGTAGTGTGTCTGGTTCTTTGACCTGAGGTGCATCGGACAGTTCACCTTGAGGGTGTTATAGTTTGACTACACCATTAACTCGGATCTCCTAGCCATATGGAATCCTGAGGTGTATGTTGGCTATAGCATGTTCATTGTAGGAACTGGATTGCATCAAGATGGAATCTATCTACCTCGGTGGTAGAGGAGCAGCCCTATGATGATCATGAGAATCAAGTCCAGAAGCCCATGGCCATGGTAGAGTGAAATAATAGAAAGAGTTTCTATTTAGATTTTCACATCGGACTTGAATCGAATGATTACATCATATGACAGAGACTAGGGTTTGACGAGTTCACCTTAACCCTAATCTGATCGGGGCTCAAGATAGAAGAACTTAATCACACAGGTAGCTGCACCAAGAGGTTCGCATTCAGCTCTGATGGGTTGCCACCATATACTGCTAGGTGTCACTGGTGGATTTTGGGAGCAATTAGAATGATTTAGATGATCGATCATTCTAGCTGTTCGAATCAGAAGAGTTCTGATCCATCGAAAGGAGTTTCGATGATGTCGATGATAGAGATCATGACATATCCCATTACCATATAGAACTGAACCTAACTGGGTCACACAAACAAGGGTTTGAATCTGGTGATCATCAATTGAACTGATCCAGTTCAATTGATCTGAATGAGATTCAATTAGGTTCAAAGAAATCGTGCTAGCACTCGATTGAACATAACGTTCTTCTTTTACTATCATTAATAAGTTGTCCTGACTGAGCCAAAAGAGTTTGTGCTCGATCAGAGGCCTTCACTTGGTCTGACTAGAGCTTGTCCATGTTAGAAAAAGGTTATCTTATTTTGTAAGATAATACCTACCATTTTTGGTCACCTGCCATTTCTCGTCCTTTGATTTTGATCAAAAGTTGACCTTTGACTGATTAAATATTGACCATTGACACTTTGACTTCTATCCACGTGTCACGCACCTATTAGAGAGCTAGTGAGGGTTTATCCTCCTACCAGAAACTGGCAAGGAGGAGGGCGCATGCTACGGGTGGCATGCGCCCAAGCTAGAGGTGCCCAGGAGTCCCTATTGATAGGGACTCCAGCTTCTTATTGGATTCTGATTAGACTCCTCCTAAGAACCAACTTTGACTGATCTTAGGTGCCATCTAAGGATAAATCCAAGGGACTCTATTTTCATCAATCAGATTTAGATCTAATTTCACAAAGGATTGTGATTGATTGGGATGAAGAGGAGTTGGATCACGCATAGTCTATAAATAAGACCCTACGCCCTACTCCAAATAAGATTGAGAGAATAATTCTTCACGCCCCAAGGCTGCCTCTCTCTTCCTCCTCCATGCCAAGTTTATCTTCTCCCTCTCCTCTCCATGTCCAAAGAAGTTTGGGATCTCAGTTGGTGCAATCTAGACGAGAGAAAGGCGATAGAAAGCTAGAAGGCTGTGCTGCTGCAAAGGACAACTGCTGATCTTCGAAAGCTATTTTAAAGATCCTCCAAATCAGATTCAGATCTGATTTTTAAAGATGTGATAGAGAAGAAGAGGATCTCCAGATCCAGTCCAAGTGGATATCGATAGAGGCCAGGCACTTGCGTGGCTAGATCCAGAACCTTCTACTGCTTATAGGATCATCAACGGATAATAGGATTATCCTACATCAAGATAAATTAAATCTAATTTAATTTATTTATATTTTATTTTAATTATTAGAATAATAAAGATCAGATCTGAAATATCTCAGATCTGATTTGGATCAAAGAAAAAAGTTTTAAAATATATCTTTTGATTCGATCAGATCTGATCGAACCTGGTCTGGAAAATTAGGATTTTTTTTACTATCTTGATCTAGGCTTGTCCTAATCCATCGGGTGGAAATAAGATAAGGCCTACTAATTTTTGGAACTATTTGGATAAGACTTATCCAAAAACTCTATAGGAATTTATCTTGATATGACTGGACCGTATTCTGATCTAATCAAGACTTATCTTAAATTTCATAAGATGAAAACAAGACAAGGATTGTCTTTGCCAAATTAGAGATTATCCTAAAATCATGAGATGAAATTTGGACAAACCTCTTCCAAAAATTCTTGATGAATTTTTCTTGATCTGACTGGACCGAGTCCTGGCCTGATCAAGGCTTATTCTAACTTGATTAGGACTTGACATAAATCCATTAGATGGGACTTAAAAATATTTTTATCTTAAATCCCATAAGATGGAAAAAGACAAGAATTAAATGTTGACCCGTATGTAGGAAAGAAAGGGAGAGGGGCGTGCGCCCCAAGAATGCATGCCCCCTGGAGACATTCTAGGGGCGCATGCCCCCTTGGAATTTACATGGAGTTTGTGAGCGCATGCCCCTTTATGGCGTGCGCATTTGATGGATAAGAGAAGGCGCCCATTCAAATCAGTTTTGACTAGTCAAAGCATTTGAATTTGATTCAAATGTCTAGGGAGATAAGAGTTTGCGCCATCTACTCATCTTATCCTTTATTCCATGCCATATTTCTAAGTTTTGTGTGACAAAATATAGAAAAAATATGGTATGGGACATGGAGATCATGGAAGAGTCCTTCTGTATATTAAACTTTGACCTATTCAAAGTTATATACGAAGGGCCTCTTGACTAGGTCTATAAATAGGGTCCTGCGCAAACTTTTATGCATCACAATTTCTCTATAGCGAAGTCCTACCAAAATCTCCATCTTCATGCCTCCCTCATCTGATCCTCTCTCTCTTCTTCATGCCTAAGAGTTGGGCAAAACCTGCGAGCAAAGATCAAGTTCCATCGGCATGAAGATCAGCAAGAGACGACAATATTTGTGAGATGAATGCGCAGTCTTCGGAGTTCATTTTGAAGACTCTATAAGAAGATATCAGATCTAATCTTTGAAAATCAGATCTAGAAGGAGGAGACTTCTAGATCTGACCCAATTAGATACTGATAGAGGTCGGGTGCATGCATGGCTCAATCAGAATCTCAGATCAGATGTCAGATCACCACAATGGATAAACGATTTATCTGATCAGATGATAACTGTTATCATTATTTTTATTTTTATTTTTATTTTTATTTTAGATTAATCTAATCAGATCTAAGAATTTTTAAATTTGATCGGATCATAGAAAATTTCTAAAATGATTCTACTGTAAATTTGATCTGATCAGATGCATCCTGTGGTAGGAAAATCCAATTTTTTCTTCAACTGGTATCAGAGCCAGGTTGCTGCTTCCAGATCTATCTTTAGATCGATTTAAAATTATTTCTTATGATATGATTATTTGATTTTCAGATATTACATAGGATATAATCAGATCTAAAATCAAAAATTGTATATTTTAAATATATATATTTGACATAAACAATGCATGTTCTAGTCTAGATCTGTTATTCCATATCATGATAGTTTTCAAATATATTTTAAATTAGATCTGATTTATTTTTTTTTATAATTTGATCATTTAAGTTTTAGATGTTATATTAGATATAATCAGATCTGAAACATAAGATCTAATTTAAAATTTTGATATATGTGATATAGACAGCATATGTTTAGACTAGATCTCTAGTTTAATCTCATAGTCTAGATCAAAAATTTTATGAAATATTCATTTAATTTTTGAAGATTATGTGATTAGATTAGTTAAATTTTAGATATTATATATGATATAATTAGATCTGAAAGCATCAGATGTATTTAAAAATTTTATATGTATGACATATGCAATGCATGTCTAGACTAGTTTCATAAATCTATGCCATAAGTAGTCTAGATTAAATTTTTTTTTGATGAGATCATTTAAAATTTTATTTTCATATATTACATCAGATATAATCAGATCTAAAACATAAATTTAAATGTTAAATTTGATACATGAGATGTATGCAAAATATGTATGGATTAGATCTTAAATCATGTAACAGTTATATGCTTTAGATCTAATAGTTTTGTAGTATAGTTCATATTTTTTATTAAGACATTCTCCTTGGCCATCTGGTCATAAGAGTAAGAAGGGTTTAAAGGCTCTGTCTTTTCATTCAATGGGGTGCTCTTATGGCATGTAGGGTGCTGCACGTTTGTCCTTAATAAAAAATCAAAAACTTACTTTTCTGCAAAACCTTAGATCCTAAAACTCTAGAATTTTTATGCATGTTTTGTTATTGAACTCTTGAACTTAATTAAGAATTAAGTTTATAAAATTAATTAGATTTAAAATTATAAATTTTTTGATCTAAGACACCTTCATAAATCATGGGTTTGGATGTGGGTAGCTCAATTAGGTCTAGCGATTGATCAAACTGAATCAAGAGTTGATTAAGTGGGATCAAGAGTGCTTAGATTTGACCAGTCTAATAGAATTAAGTCTGGGTCAAAGTCGACTCACATTCATATATAGTCGATTAAGTTAAGACCTAATTTGGCTCTACGATTTAAGCATGGATTATAAGCTAACCCAATTAGTTTTAGTCAGACAAGTCGGTGTCTAAGGTAAGTATGACAAATACGATCAATGGTCTTTAATTGGAAGCTACTCGATTTGAATGCATTCACGGTGAGTTAATGGCATATTCCTCCCACTGATCTCACTTACTTGATCGATTGAGTCGACCTAGTTCTGATTTGAGGTGGCTAATGATTTGAGCTAACCCATACCACTAGGTTAGTCATAAATATTATGACTAGTTGAGTTTAAGAGACCAAATCAAATCTTCCTAAAAAAATATTAAGTCCTAGGTCTTCCATCATTGTAGATGTGCGGGCCCTTCTCAGGATTGATTATTTTCGACTAGATATAGTGATTCAGTTACACCAGAAAGATGCAATCATGTCTATTAGGCATTGGATGCTATGGGTTGGAGGATAGGTTGGACTCAATATTTCAAATACGGTGAGAGATCCAATCAGAAATCTAATTTGTGTAAATGGTGGGTTTGACTTAACTAAAGAGTGGAGCAATATTCCTAGCATGGTGAGCTTCATAAATTAGAGATCAGATTTGGATGCACCATATTTAGAAAAATATTGGACAAAAGTTATCCACTCATTGGTTGATCCATCACTAATAACTATTAGGTGAGGTGGTGAGCCAATCGATGGGATTGTACCATCCACTAGAAATCAATGATCGTGGAGATTTTTGCATCTCTATCAAGAGAGTGTAGGGATCCGAGAAAATAGTGAGAGTCTAATTTATTTAAAAATGAAGCTCCTAAATAAATTGGTTGAGTCAAATTATAAGTCTAACTAGAAACTTTAACTCTCTACAGAAAAATATCTGCATCAAAATTTCTAGTCTGAATCCTAGATACCCACAAGTTGACTAGACCAATTTACAAGGATTAGCTAAAGAACTTCAAAATTATTTTGGATTCAAAAAAGTTGACCTATGTATTAGACCAAGACCTCTCCTTTACCAGTCCGTCCAACTACTGATCAAAGAACATCTCATGAGAAGTGGTCTGACAATCATAATAAAGTAAGGTGCCACATATTGGGCTCAATATCAGATGAATTGCAGCACCAACATGAAGATATCTAGACTGCTCGTCAAACATTGGCACATCTGCAAGAGTTGTTCGATGAATAGAGTCGTGCAATGCGTTATCGAGTCTCCAGAAGACTATTTAAGACGTAGATGCATGATGGACAGTCGGTCAAAGATCATTATCTGGCAATGATCAAGGATCTAGAAGAGCTTGAGAAGCTCGATGTCTTGATGGATAAGAAACTACAGATTGATGTGATACTGCAGTTCTTGATTGATTTGTATGGTCAGTTCGTTATGAACTTCCATATGAATTAGCTCCCATGCACCTTGGTCGAGTTAATGAACATGCTGGTTACTACTGAGCAAATTTTGAATGATTCAAAGGACTCAGTTCTGGTTATGAAGTAAACTTCTTCCAAAAGAAAGTCTTTTAAAAAAAAGAAGTCTGCGAAGAAGTAGAAAACAAAAGGAAAAAAGAAGAGCAAGCCAAAGAAGAAGGCCACAGAGAAGAAAAAGTATTTCTACTGCAACTTCGATGGCCATTGGAAGTGAAACTATCTTGCATACCTGGCCAGTCTAAAGAATAAGCAGGAAGAAGGACCTTCTGAAGGAATGCTCATCATTGAGTCTGTCGAGCAAAACGTGAATGCCATAAAATCAAAATGATTCAAAGATAGTGTTAATGATAGATACCTGTGGCACCTTAGGCTAGGTTATATAGATGAAGACATGATTAATAAATTGAAAAAATTTGGACTAATGGATCCATTGACTTTCGAATCATATCTAATTTGTGAATCATGCCTTCAAGGCAAAATGACCAAGCTTTCTTTATGGAACATGAAAAAGGGCCACAGACCTACTTGCCCTGGTACATATAGATGTATGTAGCCCATTCGATGTACCGGCCAGAGATAATTATATCTACTTTATTATTTTTATCGATAATCTATCTTGGTATGAATATGTATACTTGATACGACACAAGTTTGAAGCCATTGAAAAATTCAAGAAATTCAGATACAAAGTAGAAAAGTAAATCAAAAAATCTATTAAGATTCTTCAATCAGATCGAGGAGGTGAATACCTTAGTCAAAAATTTCTGGACTATCTCAAGCACAATGGTATAATCTCATAATAGACTTCACCTGGAATGCCTCAACCTAACGAAATTTTAGAATAAAGAAAATGGATCCTATTAGATATGGTCTGTCCATGATGAGCTTCACAGATCTTCCTGAGTTTCTTTAGAGATAGTTTAATAGGATTTCATCTAAAATCGTTCCTACCACATCGTATGAGATATGGCATGGTAAGAAGTCAAGACTGAGTCATCTTAGAATTAGGATTGTCCGACAATGGACAAGTTAGATTTAGGTCCCTTAGAGCTCAATTTATTGGATATCCTAAAGAGTTATTAGGATATTACTTCTATCTTCTAGAAAATCACAATGTGATTGTGGGTTGACACACTATTTTTGAAAATAGTTTGTTCAAGATAGTGGCATCGAAAGACAAATTAGGCTCAAGAAGAAAGTCTCCAAAGAACAATGAGCCAAGGAACCTCAGGAACCCAATTAGTCTGAGCTGATCTATAATTCACTGCCTCCTCCACCTCGTAGGTCAAATAGGATTTTTCATCCTCCTAAAGGTACTTAGGTACTATTTAGAGGATGTAAAAAAAATGTTCCTCATAAAAAATAGGGTTCATGGTGATGATCCCAGAACTTATGATGAGGCGATATCAGATATCGACTCCGAGAATTGGTAAGAGATAATGAAGTCAAAGATTGACTTGATGCACTCCAACTAAATCTGGATCTTGATAGATCCACCTAAAGGTATAGTACCTATTGGGTATAAATGGATCTTCAAGAGAAAAATATGTGTAGATGAGAATGTAGAGACATTCAAGGCTAGGCTAGTGGTGAAAGAATATCAGGTTATCTTTTCATCAGTGGCCATCTATTCGCACATTGCTTGCCATTACAGTATATTTTAATTATGAAATATGGTAGATGAATGTAATAACGGAGTTCATAATTAAATATCTTAAGAAAGATATTTATATGGAACAGTCTTTTATTTTCACATCTAGTGATGGTAATCACAAAGGTCTGTAAGTTGCAAAGGTCCATCTATGGACTTAAGCAAGCATCTCGGAGTTGGAATACTTGATGTAATCAAATCATTTGATTTAATCAAGAATGAGGAGAAATCAAGTGTGTTCAAGAAGGTCAGTGGAAGTGTTACTGTCTTCTTCATATTGTATGTGGATAACAACCTCCTGATTGATAATGATATTTTCATGCTGACATAGGTCAAAGTATGATTATTTAAGAAATTTTCTATGTTAGACCTAGGTAAGGCATCCTTCATTTTTGTTTTTAAGGTCTATAGGGATAGACTGAAGAGGATGCTGGATTTTGCACATAGAGGAGGTGCTGAAGAGGTTCGGCATGGTGAACTCTAGATTTAGGGGTATGCAGATTCAGACTTTATGTTTGATAAAGATGATCGAAAGTCGACATCTAAAAGTTTGTTTCTGTGCACTGGTGGTACTGTAAGTTGGAAGAGTTTCAAGAAGATGGTTCTACCTAATCCGCGATTACCTCGAAAAGGATACGTCGAGATCAAGA
Organism: Cocos nucifera; assembly: GCA_006176705.1. NCBI lineage: Eukaryota > Viridiplantae > Streptophyta > Magnoliopsida > Arecales > Arecaceae > Cocos > Cocos nucifera. Next base: position 257,190 of record QRFJ01003233.1, read on the forward strand.
GAGTCAACACTGCAGACAATGCGACTGACCCACTGACAAAGCCTTTAGGTCAGCAGAAGATCCAAGCCCATCTTGAGAAGTTGGGACTTAGATTTGCAGCTAATTAATTTTAGATCAAGTGGAAGTTTGTTAGATGTGTGTCCTAGAAGTCAAATTGGCTGATACTTGTTAAATACTTTCTAGAGGCATTTTCATAATTTTGACTTAAAATTAGTTAAAGAATTATTTATTCTATCACATTATATATTAAAGTATCTGTGATACATCTATTGAGTTAATAGGCATGATAACACATATTCTCAAGAGTTGAGAATTTAAGGCATATGTTATCATAATTAACTCATAAATTGCTCTCGATCGTAGGATCATCACGAGGATGGTGATCGATTCGGAAGATCGATGTACGATTGCTTTCTTAGGATAGATGAGTCTTGAGTCTATGGTGTGGAGACATCGGAGCGAGAATATAGATACTCATTAGAGAATGAGGGCACTGAGCGTGACCACCTAGAGTAGTCATAAGGGTGAAGGAAAATTCTGATTTTCGTCATTAGGGAGTCTACCTTCTCGTCATGACTGACTCGATGCTGCGTTATGTGTTTGTTCTTTGACTGAGATGCATCGGCAGTTCACCTTGAGGGTGTTAGTTGTTGACTACACCAATTACTCGGTCTCCTAAGCCATATGGAACCCTGAGGTGTATGTTGGCTATGACATGTTCTTGTAGAACTGGAATTGCATGAAGATGGAATCTATCTATCTCGGTGGTAGAGGAGTAGCCCTTATGATGATCATGAGAATCAAGTCCAGAAATCCATGGCCATGGTAGAGTGAAATAATAGAAAGAGTTTCTATTTAGATTTTCACATTGGACTCGAATCGAATGATTACATCAAATCATATGACAGAGATAGGGTTGACGAGTTCACCTTAACCCTAATCTGATCGGGCTCAAGATAGAAGAACTGAATCACACAGGTAGCTGCACAAGAGGTTCACATTCAGCCTCTGATGGGTGCCACTATACTGCTAGTGTCACTGGTGGGATTTTGGGAGCAATTAGAATGATTTAGATGATCGATCATTCTAGCTGTTCGAATCAGAAGAGTTCTGATCCATCGAAAGGAGTTTCGATGATATCTATGATAGAGATCATGACATATCCCATTACCATACAGAACTGAACCTAACTGGGTCACACAAACAAGGGTTTGAATCTGGTGATCATCAATTGAACTAATCTAGTTCAATGATCTGAATGAGATTCATTAGATTCAAGAAAATCGTGCTAGCACTCGATTGAACCTAACGTTCTTCTTTTGCTATCATAATAAGTTATCCTATCTGAGCCAAAGGAGTTTGTGCTCAAACAGAGGCCTTCATATGGTCTGACAGGAGTTGTCCAAGTCAAGAAAAAGGTTGTCTTATTTGTAAGACATTACCTGCCATTTTTGGTCACCTGCCATTTCTTATTCTTTGACTTTGGTCAAAAGTCTACCTTTGACTGGTCAAACGTTGACCGTTGATACTTTGACTTTTGACCACATGTCATGCACCTATTAGAGAGCTGGTGGGGGCCTGTCCTCCTGCTAGAACCTGGCAAGGAGAAGGGCTCATGCCACCCTAGGCGTGTGCCCAAGTTGGAGGTGCCTAGGAGTCCTTGTTGGACAAGGACTCCATCTCCTTTTTGGATTCCAATTAGAGTTCTTCTAAGAACCAACTTTGACTGGTCTTGGACGCCCTCTAAGGAGGAATCCAGGGGACTCTATTCCCACCAATCAGATTTAGATCTGATTTCACAAAGGGTTATGATTGGTTGGGAAGAAGAGGAGTTGGATCACAGCTAGTCTATAAATAAGACCCTGTATCCAACTCAGATTGCATAAGATACAATGATATGATGAGATCATAGTTTCTCCATGCCCCAAGGCTGCCTCTCCCCTCCTTCTCCATGCCATAGTCTCTTCTCCCCTTGCTCTCCACGTCCAAAAGGAGTTTTGGACCTTGGTTGGTGCAATTCAGATCAAAGAAAGGCGATCAAAAATAAGAAGGCTGCGCTGCTGCAAAGGACGACTGCTCATCTTCAAAAGAGTTTTGAAGATCCTTCAGATCAGATCCAGATCTAATTTTTGGAGGCGTGATAGAGAAGAAAAGGATCTCTAGATCCAACCCGAGTGGATACCGATAGAGGCCAGGCGCTTGTGTGGCTAAGATCCAGAACCTTCCGCTGCAATCAGGATCATCTACAGGGTAATAGGATTATCCAAACCAGGTAAATTAAATTAAAATTTAATTTATCTTATTTTATTTTATTTATTAAAATAATAAGAATCAGATCTGAAATATATCAAGATCTGATTGAGATCAAGAGAAAAATTTTGAAATATATCTCTTGATCTGATCAGATCTGAACAAATCTGGACCGAAAAATCAGAATTTTCCTTCACCCTTATGACTACTCTAGGTGGTCACGCTCAGTGCCCTCATTCTCTAATGAGTATCTATATTCTCGCTCCGATGTCTCCACACCATAGACTCAAGAC